>JAFNEN010000011.1:765000-1365000 GCA_019343175.1 Oedothorax gibbosus | reverse complement strand
ATAGCCTCACGTAACACAGGGTAGAAAGAAATCACGTGACAAACCTACGTGCGAAACATTTTCGCAGCCATAAAACTTTTTTTTTGTAATCAGAAATGGAAGTTCTTATAAAAAGAAATATAAAAAAAAAACTTTGATAGAAGCATGAACTGACTAGGCTCGCTACTTATTGATTGGATTTTTTTCTTCTGTGCTTCACTTAGTGTATAAAAGAAATAAGAACTTTTTTGCGTCATAAAAAATGGGTTTTTATCGTCATATTTTTTTCCCCTCTTGGCAGTTCGAAGAAAAGTTCAAAGTTTCCTTGCATTAAGGGAGATTGGGAAAGGCAAAGTAAAAAAATCTTCTGCTCTTTCGTATCCTTTGTTAATAAAAAATGCGACGAAATTGGTTGTGATAGAATTCGGAATTTTTTGTGTGAGTTTTTGTGGTATCTTGAAATCGCTGCTTTACACTGGGTGCATGATATTTAATCAACCTCTTTTTAAAAATAAAATTGTAAATCTTACTAGGATTATTAAAATTACATTATTTCTGATTAGAATATTTATATATACTAAATTTATAGGTCTGAGAGTTATTATTTTTATGGAAGAAATACTCTCGTATAAAAGTTATAGTTCAAGATTTAGATATAGTACAAACAGAGGGTCTTCGATCAGTTTGAGGTCAAAAATATAAAAAAAAATATTATACTATAAACATAGTACAGAAAAAGGGAGTTTGCAGGTAAACATTTTGGATTTTACATTAAGACTTAATAAAAATTATTCTTCTAAAATTAGCCCACAATTGCCACTTTAAAAAATACAAAAAATAGACCAATCAATTAAAAACAATTCTGTAAAACTACAACTCCTGAATTTGTATGCTCTACGTTCACTGGTTCTCTCTCAAGAGAGTCCCAAGCATGAATAGGGCTGGGGTTCTAAGGATCCATTAATTCAAAATAATTTTTTAGATTTTTTTTAATCAAGCAACTAATTTAAGAAGCTTCAAAATTTGTAAAGTACTAGTTTGACAACCGAAGTTAAGGATTTTTTTTTGTTTAAGTCTGGGAGCACAAATACAAAATTTAATAATAAATGAAATTCAAATTTTAAATACCTGTTACAATTAACAGGCATTCAAATTAAATTATTTTCGAGCTTACTTTGTAACTCAAGTTCAGGTAAACTTATCGAACATTGGTTGTTGGTGTTTTCTCAATAATTTTAGTTAAGCCTGGTAAAATTTATAGTTTTAGTTTTTTTAATTTATACAAAAACAGTCATATGATAAAATCTGTATGAGTACGGAAGCTGTGTTATTTACATTACACATTAGATTTGGCTTGTTAATATTGTTATTTATCTTTTGGTTTTCCTGTTATGAATGTAATATTCGCATTTGTAAGGATTGTTATAAAAATATGATACACCATGATATAAAGTCCGCAAAAAAAGTAGCTCGATTCTAAATAAAACAAATTGAATCAACGGCTGTAAATATATTTATATTCTTTGCCAAACGTTTTAAGTGTATCCTGTAAAGTTTTCTCTGGGTAATTGCGAGAAAGAAGATGGAGAAAAAACTAGTTCTTCTTTTACGATACGTAGATCTAAGAAAGCATTTCTCTAAAACGATGGGTGAGCCATCTTTAGGGAAAAAAAGAAACTATATAAGTGGTTGATAATTGTAATGCAAAAACGAAAACAAAATGCCCATTTGAACAGTCTGCGTCGATATAACGTCACGAGAGGGACTGTATCTCTTTAATGCATTGTAAAATGCGTAAAACTGGAATACTTATTTTTGTTAAACAAGCATTTACCTTATATGATATACACTTATCCGAAGATTTAACAGCAAAAAGCAGGCAGCTTCGAAAGCATTATAGGTCAAACGTTTAGCAAGTATATTACCAACTTTTCGTGTTCTTTTGAATTTTTGAAATGTCGATGCACAAATAAACTATGCTATAGGTTAATAGATATAGGTTCTATCATACTATTCTGCATTTCTATCTACAACTATTGCTATAATTTTTGTTTGAGCTGAAAAAATGCGAAACTTTCGATCCAGAAATATCCTACATAATTTTTAACTAAAAAGCTTTAGTAATCAATAAAAAATCTAAATGTGTAAGCAAAAATTATATTCTCAATTAAATAACAAGCTTATTTTATAAAAAAAATGCTAAAAAATGAATCCTTCTTTGATATTACATCCTTACAATAATTTGGAGGCATTGAGTATTTTAAGAATGGTAGGCATAAAACAAAGGTTGTGAAACTGTATTGTTTCACATATCAACATCAGATATTCACGCTAATGGCTGTTGAATAATTTTGTATGTGACAATATTTCTAAAACATTTAATTAAAAAAATTCATTTAACTTTTTCATAAAAGAGAACTTGTTCAGTTTTATAACTTATTTCAAAATGAAACAAATACAAATTTTTAGTAGAAACTTTCAAAACAATCCTAAATTAAACGAAAAGGTTTGTTTCATTTAAACCAATTTTTTTCTTCAAACTTGTGCTACTATTAAACAAATGTTTCACTTTTGAAGTTCTTGCGTCAGCTGAGTACTCAATATACGAGACACTTTCAAATTAATTTCATTCCCACATTCTTACCTACACTCTTAAAACAAAAGAGTGAAATTCACTCCTATAGGAGAAGTGCATTTTCGGCACCGGAAAGGAGTGGAAATTAACTCAGACTGAGTTAAAACCGCTCGTTTTAAGAGTGTAGGACGCAGATTGTTTTCTTTTACTTCTTTTACCCACTCCGAAAAAGAGTGAAATTCACTCCTATAGGAGAAGTGCATTTTCGGCACGGAAAGGAGTGGAAATTAACTCAGACTGAGTTAAAAACGCTCGTTTGTTTTAAGAGTGTACTTTTCAAACCTTATCGTATTTTGAAACCTATATAGATTCGTTTAAGAAAATAGATTGATAAAGTAGTTATGCTGTAGATAATTTTATACAGTTGTGTAATGCCAGAATGTGAAAAGCTTTAATGCACTGCAAACCTATATAGTTTAGTTGTTCACAAAAACAGTACAAAAGTTGACGGATTGCTATTTACTAGCACTTTTTAAAACACTAGTTAAGTTTGTAGTTAAATTTTTCTAAATGTTTGAACTTATATTTTCAAAGAAATTATATCTCATTTTATTAATGTAGTACAATTATTTGAAGAAAATCTTTTGTTATATCATTTTAGTGCATAAACTTAAATGTAAATGTAATTTTGAAGTTCTGTAAAAGTAGCGAAGTTTTTTACCTCTCCTCTCCACCTGCAAAAATACTTTAAGCGTCATGGCTGCATTTTGCCTATTTATCTAAACTAAACTCCTCGATGCAACAGCTGGTTAGTGGACTAAGGCCTGCCGTGCCCATTCCAGCTTACGTGACAAAGGGCTCTGGGGTGCTAGGCATATGTCCCGGTTAGGTGGTCAGCCTCACGCGGAACCCCCAGTGTTTAGTTCCCAAGCATGCTTGGTACTCATTGCCTATTTATCGCAACCTCAAATTTACCTTTTTTTAAAGAAACTCTACCTTTTTTTTACTAATACACTGATATTTAGTATAAATCATACTTGTATTTTTTATGTATCTTGTAACATCACTATTAGACTACAGTTTATAACGAATTTGGAATTTTTTATAAAACGTCCTTTGCCTATTATATTCTATAATTTAAAAACAGTTGTCCAAGTAGTGAAACATGCGCACCTAAGTATTTTAATAGATATGCAGTTACTATGCAAAATGATGTACTGTAAATTCTAAGATTTTTATGGAACGCTAAAGTTCCGTTTTTCTTTGTGAAAATCTGTAATATGGCCGACCAGCTTGAGAGTCGGTACTCCGAGCCCAAGTCTGTTGGTTCAAGTCCCACTTTTGACTTGTATGTTGTCTTTTCTTGTATTTGTTTTCGAGTAGTACAGCCTGGTCTAATTACCCCTAATGTATCAGACAAAAATGTATAGAACTCAACTTTATTCACTCAACCTTTGTTCAACCATCTTTGGGATACTGAGTGTAAACCAGCAATATGACTATCAGGTTTTCCAGCAACACAGCAACTTAAAGAATGGAGGGCTCCTTTAAAATCATCTACTTTGTTATAAATTTTGTTTGGTTTCACCATAATAGTGGTTCTTAGTAGCTGTGTGGTGAAATGTTTCACCATATAATTCAGATGAACCATTTTTTAGGTTTTCGAACAAAAACGTGAAGACTCAACTCGGAAATAAGGTGAAACATTTCACCAAATAGCCATTGTAACTACTAAGAACCATATTTTTGGCTAAACCAAGCTCCAAAATTATTGACAGTGTACTACAGAAATATAAGTTTTAAATTTTTAATATTCAGTTTTAAAAAAATTAACTTTTAATCTCATGCAATGAAAACAAGTTTACACTTCTGTAAATTTGCTTATCCCTTAGAGGAGTCAAAAGTCCATTTTCTCAATATAGAGACGGTCCCCTTAGTAAAGTCTCCCAAAAGATCTTTCAGCGATCCCTCAGATCGAATAGCAGAGAAGTGTTTTGGGCCAGCAATCTCTTGGATAGATACGAGACCCTCCCTAAATCAATAGTGCGTTTATTGATTTTCATTCATTCGTTTGTCAAACTCTCCCCTGGGTTCTTGTTAGAGAAAGAGAACATGAAGTTTGTGTGGACTTTTTCGTAAGGGAGAATCAATTTAGATAATAGGTGGTGCACTGGCGAAGTACGGTTGTAAGTATTTGCGTTTAGTTGCACTAATTTGTGATAGTTTAGTTTGTTTAGTTGATGCGTTTTAATTGGTGTATTATTAGTTAAATGTAGTTTCGAAAAAAGAATAACTTATAGATTTGTGATTTCTGAATATATTGTTCTAAAGAGTTGAATCAATTCAACTTGTGACATTGAATTCTTCCATTTGTGCATTTTTTTTCCCTTTTTTGAGTAGTTCATTGGCTTTAGTGCGACATAAATTCAACAAAAAGAATTGTTTTTTGGAAAAAAGTGACTAGATTTTTTTGCACCAGAAACCCTTCAACTGCGATTCTAAATAATTTTACAGTACTTTCATTTTTTTTAAACAAATGAACTGCCTTTTGACACTGAACTTTTAATATTAATGTTACAATATCTGACTCCACGCCTTAGACTTGTTAAAACTACTAATAAAACCTAATGCATTCTAGGTTTGTTTATAATACATTTCCTCTGTATAAGCCTTAATATTACATTAAGTAGAAATTACTAGTAATATTCAGTATAGTTAAAAACAGAAAAAATGTAAAATCTGACAATAGTATTTTATTAACATGTATTTTTCTGCAGAAACACAATGACAGAACTTTTATTTAAAAAAAACCTTTATTCTGCATTAATATAAACAGTACATTTTAAAATACAAAGGTTTTATTAATTATGACATCCAATATTAAATATTACAAAACAACATATCATACAGGTAAAACTTGTAAAATTGAGAAGTATATTTGTAAACTAAATATATATCTTTATATTAAAGTTTTTTGGTATAAAAACAGTTTTATTTACAGACACTTTAAGAAATAACACTCAGTATTTCTTAGATGATCAACCTGCTAAAATAAATCACTATACTATGGCGCTTCAATAATAATTTCAGTTTTAAAATTTCTTGGAAAATATAAATATGTGTGCTACAAAGTTTTAAAAATATTTAATTATTGAAATTCAATAATAGGATTCAATGAGGTTCTAAAAAGTTACCAGCAATAAAAAAATCGTGTTATAAATAATTTTTTTTCGGATCCTATCAACTTTTTGTTAAAAGCAATCAGATTATATCAAGATTGTATTCTTCTGTTTGCAAACCCAACGCTATTCTATCAGCTGTCTGCTGAACCAACATAGAGAATACTTATGACACTCCCAAATGGAAAAACTGTTCTAACACGTTCTAATTCCAAGATTGAGTCCAATATTCTTAGAATTTCGGAGTGTAGATAGAGTTTGCAACAATTTAAGGGGGAATGGGCGCGCTGGACCGGGGGTCTCCAAAGCAAATTGCATCAGTGTTAATCCTATGGAGAAAAAAAATATTTTCTCTGCCACATTTCTCCGGCTGTATTGAATATTTTTACAAACGGATTTTTTTGTGATAAATGTAGCTGACTTACAAGTCCCGACAATCCCACTTTTTGAAATGGGTTCAAATATTTTTTTAAATTTTTAATAAATAATTTTACACAAAATATTCGAAGCAATTTCAAAAAGTGGGAAGCTAGAGACCTGTAAGTTATCTACATTTATTATTTGAAAAAAAAAACTGTTTGTAAAAATATTCAATACAGCCGGAGAAATGTAGCAGAGAAAATAGTTTTTTTCGACATTGGATTAACACTGAGGCACTAGAGTTTGGAGACCCGCGGTCCAGCGCGCCCATTCTCCCTTAAGTTCAAGCTTTACTTCATAAAACTCTTAAATTTGTCTTTTTGAGTAATGGAAACACTTCCTTTATTTAAGAGTAATTTTTATGGCTGGATGTTCTAAAGTTGGTTCAGTCTATAGTATGGTTAAAATGCAGCATTGATTATTGTATAACGTTACGAGTTGCATTATAACATTATTTACTGTTATTTACAGTTTTCTTATTTTATTTGTAATGAGAATCGTATGAAGTTATTTTATTAACTTCGACCTAACTTTGACTTGGCTGGCAATTTAAAGTTTACCATTTACTTTGACGAAATCGATTTGCATCATTTAGTTATATTAACAATTCAAATAAATCATGAAGTCTGAATTTGTACAGTTACATTTTAAATTATTTTGAATCCGCGACTCCATATTTTTAAAAAAAATCAAATAGTTTTGCTTCAAACTTCTGTGAACCCAAGAATATAACTTTGTGTAACTTGAGGTTTCCATTAGTTTAGTTTTAACCATAGATATAAGTATAATGGAGACCTCAATAAAGGAGAGGCAAATAGGGCAAATGCCAGTGTTGCCACCACATTAAGGAGAAAAATACTACGAAAAAATACCGTTTAATTCTAAAATTGCAAAAACATACCATAAAAATACTAGCTGCATTTTGGAATTTTTTTAGTGACTTTAAAAAAAAAAACGTGAAACGCTTTTTAAGAATTTTTATGGTATTTTTTAGTAATTTTAGAATTAAACGGTATTTTTTCGTAGTATTTTTCTCCTTAATGTGGTGGCAACACTGGCCCATTTGCCCTCTTATTCTGGTCTCCATGCGCGTCCCGTCGTTAGCATTGGAGGTCACGTGACCTGCCAATCTAATACTTTAACTACACCTATGGTTTTAACTGTGATTTATAACTAAGAATCAATAGAAAATTGCTTTAAGACACTGTATCTGTATCTACACTTCAAATCTGAATCCTCATTGACTTTTATGACGAGAGACGCCGGAGAAGGCAATCCGCCAAGATAAGCGAAAAGGCGGCGCCAAAGTTCGTTCAATCGAAGAAAATTGAGATATCGTAAAGTTTGGAATGAATCCTATATTTAGAACGGATTTATTTGGTTTTAAAGTACAAGATTTAAAACTGCATTTATATATACTGATAAGACACTAGTAAGCTTAAATTTTATAAGTAAATTTAGGCTTTATTAACCATTGTAAAACAACCACTGTTGAATGTAAACTCCTGTAACCATAAGGTATTAATCGTGTTTATCTTTAACCGCAATTAAATTTCTGTAAGTTTGTTTCTAAGCTCTATGGATTTCAGAACGTATCCTGGAATGGAACTAAATTCTTCATTAACTAAATTCGTCATTCTTCACTGACAATCCAAATTGTTAAAATACGTTTCAATAAAAGAAGCATATTCCTTGAAAACTTTAGTGATAAAATCTTATTATTTTCTCTCACAAAAAGTCCTTTTCATCCATTTTATTGACAGCGGTACGGAGTTCAAAAATCAATTTTACCCAGCCCCACACTCTGGATATTTGATAGCAGTAAACATGAAGAAAGCCCCTTCGTATTAGCCATTTCCTACTATCCGTTGGAAATCTGGTGCCTTTGCTATCCATGATCTGGCCATGATCGTTTTTTGTGGTTGAGGGTATTTGGAGGTTACATGTCATACGAGCTTTTTAACGTGGTTAATTGATTTTAGTATTAAAAAGACTGCTTCTTAATTGCACAAATTTTGGAGCAGATAAGCTAGTACCAGTTCCAAAATTGGTGAAATTAAGCAGCAACGTTTTTTCTTAAGTTTAAATACTTCATACTATAATCAGATCGTAGTTATATTTATTTGTTATTCAAATAGCTCGTTATAAAATATTTCTTTATGGGGAATTAAATACATTTATTTCAAAATTATATTCATGTACTCAATCTCAATAATTTTCATACTGGACTTCGTATCTCAATATCCTTATTAAGTAAATTCCCACTTTATAAGGCTGAGGGAGCTGTCAAATATATAGGAATCAACTTTTCCAATAACAGTAATCAGAATTCCCTAATATATCCTGTGGACTCAATTGCCAAAGTCCCATAAGGTCCCGCTATTTACTAACATCAGCTTTCCTTCCAAGAATAAAAATCGATATCCTCAACGCTCCGGATATTTGAAAGCAGTAAACATGTATAACGTTATTCTCCTCCTTCGTCTTAGCCATTACATGATACCAAGTCCTGGAATCGAACCCAGAACCTCTTTTCCTGGTAAAGGGTTTTGGGGCGGATTTTATGAGGGACATTCTAAGAAAGGGAACGGAAATCCTCTTAGACAGTGGATGTTACATTCCTCCCTTGTCATAAGAGTGGGTGAGTCATTTGAAGCTGGGGGGTTGAATGCTGGGTCTGTCAAGAAATGCCTTTTAGCAATTGATAAAATTATGGTTTGTGATTCATTTTTGTATTGTCGACTTTTTTTTATTAAGTTATTCATTATATTAGTCATACAAATTAAATCAGTTAGACTGTAATACATTACTTCTGTCATTCAGACCGAACTACGTTAGTCATTAATCTACTACAAGGTGGTATTTTTACGGAATTTTTTTTATTGGAAAGCTTCTGGCTGTCGATTTGTAGCATCCGCTTCACGGTGCAAATTTTTTCTACTCAGTGACTTCACTCATTCATTTCTTATCTTGCTTTAAATTACGATTATCATGAATTGGGATAGGGAGGAGATAAAAAAAAATCTAGTTTTTATATATATATTTTTTTGTATAAACGATTCCTCTTTGTTTGTCAGGAATAAAGATAGTTGGTTTTTCTTTGTTTTACTAAAGGCAACTCATTTGGCGCTGGTGATATTGATTTACTAGGCAACTCATTGGCTGGATATTAACTTTTAATTTAGCATATTCCTTCTGACAAATGAAAAAAACCAAAAACATTTTACTTGTGAAAAAATCACATTGTTAAACGGTTAAACGGTGTGTTAAACGACAAACGGGCACGTTTAGAGGATTTACCTAACAAGGTTCTAAATTCTATTTTTTCACTCTACTCTACTGCAGCATTTTATTACTGCATTTATTTGATTACTGTATTACATTAAGCAGCATAATAAACCAAATTTTTTTTTGTTCTTATTTGTTTCTGCAAGTTTCACTAATACCAGAAGACACAAATTAAATCGAAGCTTTCTATTTGTTGTATCATTCAAAAATCATTTTAAAAAATGACTTATCTGTTCTTTAAACTTCACTGCTTTAAACGTTATGACTGCTCGTGTTTTAATACGATAACATTGAATACAAGGTGAAAAATACGATAAACGGTTAAATAGTTCTGGCCAGATACTCGCAATTTTTAAAGCATCCGAGCCACTTTCAATTTTTACGACTTTTCCAATATAGCGTTTTCATATTTATGTTTTCAGCGAATTTCCAGCGTAGGAGGTGTGAAACGCTAGTTTTCAAAAGCCTTTCTTATCAGGGTGTATATTTCACTCTGCGTCAAAACTGACTTTTATAGCGAGAAGTTTCTACGCTATATTGTAATCGATTCTATGTAATTCATGGAGATGTTGAAAGGATTTTTTTCTTATGATTTTAGTGTTACATACTATGATAGTGCACAAAGCTTTGGAGAAAATATTTGCAAATAAGTTGATCTATTTAATGTACTATATCTACTCTGATTTTAAATTAGTAACACAAATGGTTACTTGATATCCAGTTCAAACAAGCTACATAACTTAAGAAATTGCAAAATTTTGTTCAAATTTTATAATTACATATTTCCATTTTTTTAGCTTTAAATCATGTGAAGGGGTGAGTAAAGGGACATAAGTGAAACTTGTTTTCTCTGCATTATATTTCACTTAAAATTTTCTACAGATTAATTCATTTTTTAAAAATAGGTTTTTACTTTTCTGAAGAAAATACTTTTAAAATACTAAATCACTAATTTTAAAATTTTAAAAGTTTATGTAAGTTATTAAGCTGTGTGCTGTAGAAAGAACTAACACAATATGAAGTAAAATATTCTTATGATAGTCTTAGTAATTTCAAAAATAAAATAATTATTGATTTAGACCTCCCTCTTTTTGCCACAATAAACAATTTCGAAATAAGTCATACGAATATTTTCATAAAACAAATAATGACTTCCAACCATTAATTTCTAAGAACTATCATTAATAATGATACTAAACTTTTTTTTTGAATAACAATTCTTTAAGAACGAATCTTATATAATTTGCAAAGGGTAATCTTATATATTTGCAATATTATACCACCTTCAAACTTCTTGCAAACAAAACTTCCCATCCCAAATCATTCTATACTTTTCAAACCGACAGAGGGGTACAAAATGGGTACAGAAACAACATAAAAAGATATAAACTTCCCCCCCAATTTTCGTGAAACACTTAGTGAAAAGACTTTGGCCTTGACATTTCCTAGGATGACTCCACTATCAGCTTCCATATCTGAAAACTTATATCGCACTTCTCCCAATATATGACGGCCCCTCTATATATCAGTAGCTATTAGAGGACCCAAGCTCTTTAACATAAAGATATAAATCTTTTTTCCTATGAAAAGTCAGCCCTAAAACGACAGGGTTTTACATGTAGATTCTGATATTGTTTCTAGCGACAACTTTTTTTTTGTTAACTTTAAGAATATATTTTTTTTTGCATAATTTTATTAAAATACTTTTTATGGTCTGATTTGGCAGATAAACAATAACAATATTATCAATTATTGAATAAAATTGGTTTTATTAAAATGTTAAAATGGGTTTAGTAATTAAAATACGATGAACTTTTTAATTATAAAACTGTTAACTACACAAACTATATTTAAAGAAAAGTTAATTATTCAATGCAATCAGTCAGTGTTGCATAACAGCAGGACGTTACAACTATTTGTTATCATGCATATCAGCGGTATTTCATTTTTATCAACGTGTGCATTAAGTTGATAAAAATTCCAACGTCCCGAATTTTGTCTTTCTTGGCCTGTCTATAAATCTAGAAAATACCCCTCGTGTTGATCTAGTGCAACGTTAGTTCAACAAGCCTACAATGTAGGCATAACTCACTTTTTGAATAACTCTAATTTGTAAAATTCAAACAAATATTCAAAGGTCTGATAATTCTGAGATCGGTGTTCTATCATATTCTTGCTAGTCTTCAGTTACTACTTGCTGAATAACTGTGTCGATAAATTGATGCAGAGCCGTTGTCGGTAGGCGGGTACGAGCTGCATAATAGGGTGGCTCTTAGATAACAGACATCAATATTTTTATTTATATAAAACTATTTAAAGTTTAAATTTGATTTATTTTCCTAGATGGTTTAAAGACAGAGCTAAATAGTTTAAAATTATTAAATTTAGTTCCTCCAAAGGTCTTAAGCTGTAAATACTTATAACCTGAAGTTTTGATTACTTACGATACCAATAGATAGGCATTTTATTAAAAGTAAGCTCATGTATATTAAATAAGAATGTATATTAAGAAAATATTGAATAATCAATGATGTTAATTGTTCTATTATAAGTATATCGCAAAAAATATTAAATGTACGGCTTGGTTCAGGGTAAAAGTATATATCGGACTATTTTACGCCATCTGTCGATGACTGACATTTTCAAGGTTTTGTTCTCCATCGTATTGATGGGTTCAAATGGGTCCATACAAAACAAGATTCATCTAAACCAATCCACTAAATAGAATTTGTCCTTGACATTTAACAGGATGACTCCACTATCACCCATCACATCTTTATACTTCAAATACACCCCCGAAATTCCAGCTTTAGCCCCCCCGCGGGCCATCAGTAGCTATTAGACGAAACCAGGCCGTAAATCTCGACTACAAAGGCAAATCTTGTTAAGTGTCAAACGCGCCAAAATTGCCGATGCTATCGGCCCGACTGCCCCTGACATTTAGACACATCTAATTGGACGGGGTGCAGCCAATGGGGAGAGTCCTTTTAGTGAGATTGACAGGCATACATATACTCGCATACAACTCCGATTACGGCTGTTTCTTTAAATGCTTTAAATGTGTATGTCACTAATGCCCTTGTTCGGTTTTATGGCTTTGCCCCTTGTTACATGTCGTCCCCTGCTGTAAGAGACCGTTTAAATCTATCAAAGGAGACCGGTTTTTTTTTAAGTGGTTTGTTCTCTGATTGGTTTAGGTCTGGGCTAGGGAGGGGCACGGTTGAAGTTGAAAGAGATGGTTAAACCCATTTATATTGTTTCTTAGTGGTTGTTTTTGAAAAATTCAGTTTTATTTTCTCGTTCTCATTGAAGGGGGAATTAGTGTGAGTGATTTATACGAAGCACTAAATAGTTTTTCTTGCTGCTCAGGATTAAATTTTACTTGTGCGATGGAGTATAAATTAACATAAATCTCATGGTGTGTTTGCGACCCATCTTTCTTGATAATGTAAAATATTCCGAATTATTATTAAAGATACTTTGTAGCTAGAAGATTAAGTACGTAACTTCTAATGTTTTTTTGTATAAATTTTGGAATGTGCAAATAATGCTTGGATATTCAAATTAATGATAACATTGTAATACCGCCCTTAGATATTTCGAGAGATTGTGTTTGCACAGGGTCGCGAGATCTACACGCTGACTATGAGAACACATACAATTCTAACAACAATATCTTATCAATACATCTTATCTAACCACAATATCTTATCAATACATCTTATCTAACCACAATATCTTATCAATACAAGCATAAATACTTAGCTTATATTAATTCAAACTAAAACTAGAAAGTTTTTCTCTCCAGTAAATATCTTTTTTTAGAAGAAATTTTTTTAGCACCGCGCTGTTTGGATTTAATCAATATATTAAGAAATTCTGGAGCTAAGTCTTGCTGATAAATATACTCCAAGGCGGCTATGATATGCTGAGAACCTTTCTGGTAGTATTTTAGAGAATGATTTTGTAATTTTACTGTTAGTAATTTTTTGTTCAAGCTGTAAACCATATATATTCTTATAGCTAATTAAATAGAAATCTCAAATAAAAAAAAATCTAGGTGGCTATGGAAATATACTCTTTAATTAAAATTCTAGGAATAAAAAGAAATGTCCAGTTTCCAATTAAAGGCATTTTTTAAGAAATTTTATTTTGTGTTTTTTTAGTCAAGATGCAAACCAAGGTCCTTTACTTAAGGAAAAATTTTATTAAATGCCTAAAAAAGCTCATTAATTGTTAAAGATTTTTCTACTCATATAAATATAGTTAAATTACAAACGCATCAAACTTCCCAAACAAGCTTTTATTCATTGATAATATGTATCGAAGTGTACTAACATTCAAGAAGAAACTTCATTACACAATCTGATAACTTTTTAATTGTCTATATTTAACTGTCTTTCATAATCTTTCGTAATTAAAATTTAGTAACTCTTACAATTTGAACTTATAATTTTTATTTTACTATTGTAAATGTAATCGCATTATATAAAACTCTAGTCGAATTTTTAAAAAAAAAGCTACAATTTCTTGTCTAACTGAATATCATTTGTTACATTTTGATTTATATCCGATAGTCTTCTCAACACTTGTACAACATTTCTCTCCTAACAAGTAACCTTTCTCATTAGTAGTTTTAATAGTCTTCCGATTGCTCCCTGTATATTCTACAAGTTTTAAATGTTTCGAACGAACACAACATTTAAAATTATGAAAGATAAATTTTTCTTGCTTCTTATTATATCAAGAAAAGAAGCAATAGTTAGAGAAAGAAACCAGGAGAAAAAATGAATCATGATTTATTTATGATCGTAAACTTTTACGACTCTAAGTGCAATTATACGTGTGTTAATCATTTCACTTATAAGTTCACGAAACGCTGATAAACAACAGTAGTCTCAACCTGTCTACTAAAGACTGTCTGCTGTTTGACTCGCTTTATCTTAAGGATAAAGGAACTCCTGCATTTAATTGCGCTTAATTCTTAGAATGAATCAAGAGGATTATGTAAGAAAACGGAAGCGAATAAAATAACAATGTTGAAGAAGGAATATTTATTTTTTTGGATGGAAAAAAATAATTGCGAGGATTATAGGTAATTGTAGAAAATTAAATAAAAAGATGAATGGTTCGGACATTCAACTAAGAACGCGAAGCTTAATGAAATATTTTATGTAATGTTTTCTAGTTATAATAAAAAGATGTATTTAGTTGAAAAGTATTAAAGTTACTGTTCCACTATATAAACTCCTAAAAAAAGAAATATTTTGCAATGAAGTTTTTTAGCTTTTAATAGTATATAAGTTTGAAGTATTCTAAATGTGAAGCAATAAAGGTGGTATAAGGTTATGAAGAAATGTTTGCATTGCGATAGAATATGACAGGGAGAAATTAACTTTTTTTTAAGTTGATAATTCCAGAAATGTGGATATACTACTACAAGTTCTAAAACTTCAATGGTCTGCTTATGTTTGCTTTTATTTTTAGCAATCAAAGTAATACCATGAATGAAGTATATTGATACACACAACTTATAACATATATCTATTTTATTTAAATTAAATAAGTTACAATTTTATTTTTTAAATTTTGCAATACATAAAAATTAAAAGAAATAAATGTATCGATATGTATCGATATTCATAAAATGTTTCATTTTAATGACATTGGAATGATTGATTTTTATAACAAACATAATAGTTCTAGATATTTTTCCTTTATAGATAGATTTCTTTCATTTCAAAACTAAAATACCACACATATATAAATATTTGTTATAAGTTTGTACAAATGTGGTGACTAAGAGCATGGTTCGGTTAAATATATTTTGGAGACATAAAATTAACGTTTCATTTTACGAAACATTGTCTAATGTATGAAAAGTCATAATAAATTTTAGAATAGTATAATTTTTTTACCAGTAAAAATAAAACTTATACAAAACATTGTATTCCATTTTTAAAATACAAAAAGAGTTCTCTTAAAAGAGTTAATAATTATAACATATATAAGACAAATTACAAATAGTTTATTTAATTCAATAAATTAAAAGTTATAATAAAGTATCTTAACTTATACATACTTTACACAAACGTGTGATAAATATTTTTAATGTGTTTAAATAATAAGTTTAATACAATTCAATAACATTTGAACAAATCATAAAATAAAAATTAAATTAATAGAATGTGGAAAACGTAGTGATAAAATTACAATAGAAACAGAGCTTAACAAAGAACTACCAGAGCATATGTCAGTCATCACTCAATTATTAAGATTTTCAAAACGCTAATTAGAAATTCAATCAGCACAGTTTGTTTTAATTAAGGGTATTAAATACGTTTGATTCAATTTAGTGTAATAATTTTAATTACGTAATTCGTTAACTTTTTGTGAAAATAAGAGGGAGAAAATAAGAGGGAATTCACGAAATAAATGTAGTTACGAAATGACATTTTCAGTATTTATGTTAAAACTTTAAATTCTATTTTCTTGGTCTATTGTTAAACATACGCTTCTTTAAGCAAATACAATTTTCATTAGCACTTCTACAAAGTAGAAATTCCAAAAATATGCCTTGATAAATATGATACAAACCATACGTTATAATTTCTTTAATAAAAAAATGGTAAACACAAATTCCGAAATATTTGCACACACTATATTTACAATAACATATTGAAAAGCTTTTGTAGATGTGTTTTTTGGTTTAGAATTTGGAACTTGAACTATTCTTTATCGATCTTAGGTTTTAAGTTACAATCTTTCCCATTACTTTTTTCACAAAGCTTTTTAGTAATTTGTATAATAATTTGAACTGGGAATCAGTAATGAAGACCAGGGCAGTATGTTCAAAATATGCTCGTTGGTAATACTTTATCCATAAATTATTTAACTTTAAACTTTTGTAATACTTTTTTTGAAATAGTGATGTTGAGCAAAAGCAATTGTCTTTTTCGTAGGCGATCTAATACATAATTTAGTAAAAAGCTTTTAAAGCTTCTTTTAGCGAAACCACCCTTATTAGAATTAATAAATTGCAATAAAACGCTACCCTTTCATTAAGAACATAAAGAGAAGAAATAAAGAAGCCTTCATGCAAAAAGTTCCCCAAAAATAATGAAGAATCAAATAATGGGACAGTAAAGAAAAACACGGCACTCTTTACATATATATGTATGTTATATATTACAAGTTCTCTGTGTAAACTAAGTATTTTATATCATTTCCGTTAACATTTTTTGTTTAATTTTTTTTCAGCATCACGCTGTTGCCCAAAGTAAAGCAGGGCTATTTAAGTTTACGATCTTTCCCAAGTTAAAGCCCATCGCCCTTATAAAAACGCTCTTTGCTCGAAAGGTTAATAAATATTCATGCATTCGTAAAAGAAACCGAATTTCGTAAAGTAATGAAACATTTTATGGATATTCTTAGTCGTCGATGGTGTTCAGTGTAATAATCCTTTTCATTCGCTGATCGAATTTCAGCTGCAGCCAATGACGTTTTTCGAATAAAGGCCGAAGGGGGGGGGGGGGGGGGCCTAATCGTAAGATGAAGTGCAAGGAGTGGGCGATATTTTAGGAAAGTAGGAGAAAATTAAATGATTTTCAGAAATGCGTTTTACCATAAAAATTTATCGGCGGATGCTGGTTTTTCAGCACTTAAATATTTTCCAAACTTTTTTTCGCACTCTCTTGAAATACTTTATATTCCTCCAAAACTAAAAAAAATCAATGATGAAAAGATAAACTTATTTTTGTTGTTTGTATATTTTTCTATCGTTTAAGACAACTATTTTCAACACATATTTTTCATTTTAAATCTTTTATAACTTTGATTTTTTACAATTTTAAACATTTTACAAATTACCGTAATGTAATTGGTTTTACAAAAAGTCACGAATCAATTTTTACAAAATTCAAACATAGCTTAATTTAAATTTATAAACTAAGTTGACTAAAATTATTACTACATTTTTGTAGCATACACTAACACTTCTGGTTGATAAAGTTGTCTAAATTGATAAAGTTTTCATTTTTACAGAAATTGCAAAATCTATAAATTAAAATTGTAAAAAATAATGAATTCCATTTGGTCTATTTACATAAAGCAAGTTGGAGGTGGAAACTGGAGAATGAACTTTTGAATAATTATATTTTTAAGTGTATTTTTAAAAAGCAGGAAAGAGCTTTTTGGAGAGTATTTGGAAGAATATTTAGAGTAGATACCATCAGTTGTCATACGTTTGTAACACTTTCTAAGCAATTATATGTTTGAAACTAAATAATTTAAATTATTTTGTCGAAAAATTTACTTGTAGTTAATTTATCAGGGATCAAAATATATTTTTATTTTTAAAATTTAACTGTTTTTGATATCCAAAATGATCCCACGTAAATATTAGTTAAGAACTCAGTTTTATTGACAACCTTTTATGAGACTTCACGATTAAAAAGTTAAACAAAAATTCATAAAAGAACATTCCTATTCTTAAAAAGTGTTTTTTTGGCACTTTTACAATTTTAAGTTCTACGAAAAAAAATAGAAAAGGAATTTTACATACAAAATTTCCTTTTAAAATACGAAAACACGCTTACCGAAAAATTTTAATCATAAATTATATAAATTCACACATGATTTTGATCTAATGGCTTTTTAACAAAAATATATGAGCCATAAAAGTATATTTATTACTCAGGTGTTTTATCTAAAATGCCCACAAGCATGAATGATATATTTTCACACATGGAAATCTTGTTTTATTAAAGTGTACTTTGAGGGTTATTTTAGTATAACTATTTAATAATTACAGATAAAAATAGTTGTAGTAATGTATTGCCCTGTTTCTGTGTTTCCTTTGTTATAAACATGAAAATAAATGCTGACGTACCATTAAAAATATATAAATTGCTGTAATGAAATGTTTTATATTCCACGGTAAATTGGTTCTTAATATTAGAATCAATATGTGGTACAATTATTTCGTATGCATTAAGTGCACATTTTTAAAATTTGATAAACCTAAAAATGAACTAAAATTAAAAACAAATTAAAAGAAATTTATTTTTGGAAGAACAAAACTTTAGTAATTTGGTTTTCGTTTAAATCTGTTTTTTTTGCGTTGTTAATAGTGTATAATACTACTTGATTATTTTTATTAGGGTGTTGGACATTGCTGCTCTTACGAACGGACTTTTTTGAAAATTCTTTGTTTTATTATACTTAAACGAGTTTGTTATTAAGATTAGTTTGTTTATACAAATAGAATATCATTAGAATATTTTTATGGAACCCTGAAACTGATAAACTTTGTTCTGTTGCATGCACCTTTTTAGCATGTAAACAGAGCATGTATTTTAATATCGTTGCATAAACATACTTAAAGTTTGATTTAAAAGAACACTAATTTCGATTCTAAAACTCACTCGATTTTAGAAAATGATAACACGGAAAGAGGTAAGAACAATTTGTTTGGGCTTTATTAGAAAAGTAAACATTACCTTGTGAAGTTTTTTTAGACATTGATTCGGATTTTGCAAAGAGCAAGACAAAGGGTAAATTTATATTTAAAGACGCATGGGTCAAGTTTATGAATTGTACAGAACTATAATCTACAGTGTGGGTAAAAATTACAGTGTCAAGAATCATTTCTCGACAAATTTAGTTTTTTTTTTTAATCTACTGATAATTTTCATATATTTCATTTATTTTACTAATGTCATGTAAGTCTTAAAATTAAAAACAAACTAAAACTTCCATATCCAAATTATATATATTATCAAAACAAGCTCAATTTATTGATGAAAACAAACTTTTCCACTGCCCCTCCCTTACATTAAACTCCTCTACATGATTGAGAAAACTTCTTTCCTGAATTCTTTCTCGAAAGAAATCCCAGGCCACAACTTGTACGAGAAGCCCTCGCCTCTCTTCAAGGCAACAACAGCCATAAAGGCGCCGTAGGCCCAGACTACTTTCCTTTTACTGCAAATTGAACGAGGCCGAGGAATCCTTATTTCGTCAACTACAAAAACAGAGCCCCCCCCCCCTTTCCCCCGACTAACTCTGCTTTTGATAAAAGATTCAAGGGCTTATCACCATGTCTCTCAAATAACTTCTTGTGATAACGACCTTCTCATGAAATAATGACTATCTAAATAATTCAAAAACCCACGCCCATGCTTGAAAGCTATGAATTTGTAAGTATGTACTCCTCAAACAATGACTCTTGGATAAAATACGACATTTTTTATTGTGTCTAAGAAAAGTAAAGCCAACAAGGTATTTAAAAATTAAAACAATACTCGAACGCATGTAAGGCACAGATTTTTTTTGTCAAAAAATAATTGCCATCTGTGAATTGCAATAACAGCAATTGCAAAACATTTTCTACTTTTTTTACAGTGATACTTTTAATTTTACATGAAAAACTTATGTTTTATTCAATGGTATTTAATTCTAACTGCAAATTTCTAAACACACAAAATAATCTTTAATTCAGCAATTCAAAAATCAGACCATCTAAATTTGCTATCTCGGAGTTTTATAATAGATTCTTGTGCTTATCACCATGCACCCCAAATGTATCTCTACAGTGATAACGACGCTTTTCATAAAATAATGACTATCTAAATAATTCAGAACCCCGCCTATGTTTAAAAGTTATGAATCTGCAAGCATACACGAAATGTCGGCCTCACGATTAAAGATTAACATTTCTGATAAGCGAAAAGTGAAACTAGGACCCTATTTCATTATAATTGCTTTCGGTAGTTGTGTAAATTAACCTGGAGTTATGCTTGCTCGACACGTGCTAATTAGGGCTTTGTAACGAGGGTCTGTAATAATGTAACTGAGATAATTTATAGATAAAGCGGGATTTGAAGGTATGGGATAGCTGGAATAAGGGTTCGGGGAAAATTTAATTTACGGTTAATTATAAATTATTTTAGATCGTTAATGAGGTTACACGTTGTTTCTATACATAAAAAATGTAGACTAAAATTTATAGCTCTAATTCTGAGTTTAAATGTTTAATGAAGGGAGTTAAGGTAATGAGAATATATAAAAATGTTTTTTGTAAGTAAATTCCTCATGTGGCTGTACCATATCCTTTTTGAAATATTTTAAAATTATAACAAAAATTGTTGGCCGAAAATATATTTTGATCATTCTGTTGATAAAACAAATGCAAGCACAATTTTCTTAAAAACTTAGTTTGATTTAAGTTGGTTTTTAAGGATGTACAGAACAATATTTTTATTGTTTGTTGCATTGTAGACAGTTATTGTTTTAATAAGAAAATTCGGGTAACGAACGAAAAAATAAATTTGATTAAAAAAACAGTCTGTATTTTGCTGAACAAATTGGAGAATAAAACTATGTCGTAAACATTTTAATAATTATATAGTAGTGTTTTATAACCACTTGTAAATATATATTTACTCATTTTTCGTTCTTTAAATTGCGTGACTAAATACCAAGTTAAACCCAATTAGTCGTACTTTGAAGATTAATTAAATTTTATTCCACAATAAGTTGAAAAATTAGATTATTAATGATTTACTTTAAACAGTTTATCCCTACAATCAATAAAGAATGATACTGTTTATTTATTATCAATGTTGAATTTTAAATTTTGATTGAAAAAATTCCTTAACAAATTTACTGTGTTGAATTGTTTTATATTTTTAATAAACTAAATACACAAAGTTGACAATTTTTATTAACTACTTTGTATATTGTTTTGAATTGCATAAGCTTAGAAGAAAACAATGTACATTGTTTTATTTCTACTTCGAAGAGTAATACTATTTGTGAACTCATTTTTTTATATCCCTGTAATTAACTGATATGGATCAATATATCCTGCCTTGGAAACTTATTCTTCGGTGATTTAAAAAAACCCCGCCAATATTTAATCAGTAATTCTAAGACAGTCCCTCAAGTTCTAGACACAATTATAGATTTTTTTTTATCCTGTCACATAAACCACTTTGAAAGCCATATTTCAAAAATGGGTGAACCTAAATTGTAATCTGTTGGGCCACACACAAGCAACGCTATTAATTTGAAGGTTTGGAAGCTCTAGAGTTATTTACGACATCTACTGGAATGGCGTTAACTTATTAAATCGTTCCAAAGAAACTTTTTGACGTTTTGTGGGTGCAATGTTTTTTTTTTTGTCAAAGTATAAATCATATTTAACAGCACATTAATACGAAATATATTTGCAAATTTTGAATAACAGTTATGTATAAAAGCTTTTGTAAAAAGTAGATAATATTAATTGCTCTATAAAATGAGTTTTCTGGAGCAAAACACCCATAGTTTTTGTATAAAAAGTTCGTAAAACACTTCCAATATCACAGAAAGGTGAAATAGCTTAAATTCATATTTAATTAAATGAGTACTTACTTTAATTTAGATTATAAAATGAATATGGTTAATAAATATTTTTATATAAATTTTGTTTATATTAATATATAATTTATGAAATCTGAGAATATATATATTTAAAAAAAAAACGCGTTGAAAATAGTTGCTGGTCAAGTTGTTATTTTTTTATCGACAGTTTCCATCAAAATGTCACTATGTTATTTGGTTGAAAATTAGCACACATTTGTTAAACAATAAACTTAGTAAAAATGTGGTTTAATTTTTTTTCTTAATAAAATATCTATCTTTAACATTCAATATTATATAAAAAAATAATTAACTTAAATAACGTATGGCAAATTCACAAACATTGAAAGCATTCATTCATTAAGAAAAATACAATTTGTTCAAGTCCAATAAACGCGTTCCCATATATTTGGAACCTAGCATATCAAAACATGCAATATGCATGGCTAAAAAGCTCATAGCCTCTTCCGAACTACTGAACATCCGCTAATAAACTAAATCAAAATCAAACTAGGGAAAAAAATCCAGGTTTTTCTTTTCTGTCGACCTATGCAAACATTTTTCGTGCATGTCTAAAACGAATCATACGAAACCCAAAGCAATTTATCTAAGAACCGGCGTCTTTTTTTGCAATAATTTATCCCATGGCCACGGCAGGATTGCGTAGATCTATTCAACCCCCCTTATGTTTTACAGCCCAAGCGTATCATGAATTATTTTTTTTCTGTCTGTGTGTAACAAATCTCACTTTTGTCTCTAGATAGAGCGCGCTTACATGCATGGCATTCCGTGTTTCTAAATAATTGTCAGAAATATGAATTATACAATGGAGGTATTGTGAGAGGTTATTTTTATATGGGAATATTTGCTTAAAGTTTGGGGTGATTTAAATGTTCCATGCACGTAAAGTCTATTTATATTAAACCTATAGTTAATTTAGCTGAAAATTTAAACATATTTATACATGCAAGATATGTATACAGAATTAAAAAGTACAATTACTTATTATCATGCAAACCTTTGATTTTGAATATTATAAATTGTAAGTAATATCAATTTCATTAATTTATTAAAAGGGGCGATTTTGCATGTAAGGCAAGTTGTATACTTCCAATATTTCATTAAATTATACACTGAACACAAATGGTTTGACTTATCTTTTTTATGAAATGTAATAAATTTAGTTTGATATTTAGGAAAAAATTAGTATTTAAAAAAAAATTCCTAAGGGAATCTCAAAGAAATAATCAAATAAAAAATTTATTTTTAATGACTTAATGTCTTAGAATTTCTGTGCTTTGAAACGGTAAGTGTAGTAGTAATTAGTTATAAATACATCTATTTTTCTATTTGGCAAAATTCATTGTTCGTTTTAAGCGCATCTTGTTTAATAAGTATAGTAGCGTAACAGTGTTGTGACTTCTTAAAAATAAAACTATGATCAAAATATGACGAAGAAAATGTTTTACGAAATGAGTATTTTTTTATAGTTTTCATGCTTTACAACATTTCAAAGCACGTCATTTCAAGGTTTAATAATTTTACCTAATGCTGAAAGAATATGTACTTGATGTAATATTTTACAAAAAATTGAAGTATAAAAGCGAAAACATTTCCTTGTGGTCAAAACTTCAAACTTTGCTTAAAAACACTATCTTGGTCATTAATGAGTGTCTTTAAGAATGTATTTTTGCTGTTGATTCAAACTATTAAATTTTACAAGAATTTGAAATCCATAGAGTATTTATAACTGTTGTTAGTTAATTTAATAATCAAATCTTAATAAAACATTTTTTAAGTATTTATAATTTTATAAACACAATTATTTCGGTTCAAAAACAAACACAATTTTAATTATTAAAATATAGTTACGGATTAATAGTAAATTTAAAATACTAGTAGAAACGGGGTTTTATGAGAGTCGTATTTAGTTTATTTTTTTAAAGATTATTTTAAATTTCGATTTGTTAAAAACACGAAAGTTCACTAAAATTGTATATTTATGTTCCATGAATTGGACCTTGTAGAAAAGGATCGGCCAAATATCATAATGGAAGTTTCTCGGGGTTAATTAAAATGATGCCCAAAATTATTGTTTCTGTGCCATAAATCGATAGTTGTAAAAAAGAACGTTTTACAGAACTCATGGAAATAGGGCAGTGGCTTACTTTCTGTGCCACAACTTGATGATAGTAAAAAAGAACGTTTTACAGAGAACATCGAAATAAGGCAAAAAAAAAGCTTTGATTCTGATAAATTGATTCTACAGTCCCTGGACAAAGTATTAGACGCACTGCAAGATTTCATGTATCAATCAATGATGAACAAAATACCTTTAGAAGGACATTTGTGTTCCTAAACTTAAGCTATTGAATAGAAAATACTAACTGCTATACTTAATACATATATCGACATATTTTTTAATGATATGGCATTCTTCTGGTATGTTTTCATCATTACTAAAAAAAAAATACCGTGCGTCTAATAATTTGTCCAGGGACTGTATATAAAAAAAAGGACGTTTTACAGCTTATAGACATAGAACTTATAGACAGAGCAAAAATTATCACTGTTTCCTTGCAACAAATCAATAGTCGTAAAAAATAAGGGTTTACAGAGCTGATATAAATTTTTACCAAATATTGAACATAACTAAAAAAAATACAACAGAAATCACGGAAAATAGCAACAATAAAAAGACAATGATGTAAATGTTATATTTTAAACTAAAAAATCTGTTAATAAAGGTACTCGAAATTGAATATTTTTTTTTTGCTATGCGTTGTTGTACCTGGTAAAGAAAGTATAATTTATCGATATTCTTAACTTCTCCAATTTCTATAACTAAACCCTTAACACCAATTGATGTTTTATGTTGCATTATTTGGTGAAGGCTTATATAACTTAAAATTAGTATGTTTAATTAAGAAAAATGCAATTACAAAACTAAGTTTTCAGTTTTGTGAAATATATTCATAACTGCATGCCGTATGCTCAATTAATTTGTATTAGTAGGTATATTTGTATGATTATGTACAGTTGATACATTTTGCATTGTTATGTCAGGATTTTCTTTACGATGATAGAATTTAAATTAGTGTAAAATTTCGATTATTTTTTATTAAAAAGTTATTTAATATGTATTTATCTTCGACTATTATTTCTATAATGCATAGCAGTTTCAGGTCTATTTTACGAATATAAATGGACATATTATAAAAGAAACAATGCTTTCAAAGTATGTTATACCTACTGTACTTCATAATAATTTACAAAAGTTAATAAAAATCAACCTCTAATGATAATAATATAATATATTCTGAAAAACATTGAACGGTTTAAAGGTATAAAATACAATTAAAACAAAATGTATGCTTTGAATTGTAAACATTATTTAATTCTTTCAATTTTTTAAATAGAAAAAATATCGTTTTTTACATGAAAATAGTTAATAATAGTTAATAAAGGGAGGATTTTATTTCGAAAGTTATTTTTAACTTTCTAATTTAAAAGAAATAAAGTATGTTACGTTAAATTTTAAAATATACTACAGAATTTTAACACTTAAATACGCATTAAGTTCATTTCAAAAGTTTCTTATGTTTCGCCAGCAAGCTTTCCAGTTCACTTTATTTTTAATTATATTAAACATTTAGTTTCTAAACATTTCGTCATAAATACCTCAAAGCTAAACAACTTGTATATTTATTTAAATTTCAAAGAAAGTACAGTTAGATTAATAATTCTTATAGTAACTTAATATAACAAATATAACATTTAGGCAGTACTAACTTTTTTCATTACTTAACAAAACAGTTTACTTAGAAAGGAAATCAAATTTTATAAATATACTGTTGATATTTTTTGAACTTTAATTCACATTTCAATTATTGATGTAAAGAATCTTAATAATATAAATAAGTCTATCAGTATTTTTTATAAAATTAAAATTATTTTTTAAAAAATTAAATTTGAGTCAATTTTTATGTGTTTTTGTAACTTTAAGATTTTTTGCACATTTTGATCTATTTTTTTCAATAAAGTATAAAATTTTACATGTAATTTCTACAAAATATATATTCAATAGGCTGATAAATTTACAAGTGGATCTTATTGCACTGATAACTCAATAGCTTTGTTATGCTTTGATATCTTTTCACTTAAATGTTTTATAATTATTTAGTGCATCCCAGTAAAAAAAATAAAGTATGATTGAATGTAGACTGTATTTCCAGATTTAAGCTAGCTTTTCTTTTATAATTTTTTTTTTATTTAACGCAAGAGTTTAAACTATAATTTTATTAAAAAAAATATGAGAACAAATTCAGAATTTATATAAATATCACAACCAGTGCTGTTCTTTCAAAGCGAATGAAAACGAATGCTTTACTGACAAAATTTTTAAGTATTATAGAATAACTGTAGCATATATAGTTTTACCAATTTTTAGGTAAGAGTTTTTTTTATAAAATCAAATATATTTCCGCTCTCATTTAATTTTTATATGCATATTTATTCTAGTATGATAAAAATTTATTTACAGCGTGTATTTCAATTTTCCAAAGTTTTAGTTTCTTCAAAACACTGATAACATTTCTGCAAAGTTTTCATAAATGTATAAAGCTAATTAAAAAATGCAGGAGTTATGATGAAAAGATACAATAATAGCGAATACCTGTTTCAAAGCCAATCAATTCAATCGCAATTTTTTTTTCAAGAATTGTTTTTTTAATTCATTATCGAATAAAGTTTTGTACAAGAGCTTTTGTGTTTTTACAAATGCATGTTTAAACAAAATTTTCAAGACAACACGAACACACATTAATAAATTAAATTCTGTATAATTATTAATTAAAACAAATTGACTTACATTGATTTTCAACATGAATCTCAACTCCTCAACAAATGCTTCCTCATTTTCAAAACACTACATTTTGAGCCCTGGAGTTTTTGGACCTCTTCGCTTTGAAAAATATAATTAGCAACAAACGCGACAAACCCCTTTCCCCCAAACAGTAATAAAAGAAAGCCATCAAGATTGGCGGGCCATTGTAATGTCCAAAACTTATCAGCATTCGGCCAAAGTAGGCCTAGGTCTTTACTGCATGGCCCAATTGGCCTAGGTATGCGAACACTATTGTGACGTCATAGGGCCGTTAATATTAGAGGCCTTCTAAGGCCCAGGTACCAATAAGTGCTCACTTGTGTATTATTGTAAGTTTTCATCGTTTGTTGCTGCTTATGGTAAGTTTATGCATGCATTTATTTTTTAATTAAATTTTTATTAGCAAATTTTTAATTTATTGTCTAACAATTTATTTTGATTTACTTAAACTATAAAATAACTTCTTATTAGCACTATTATTTTTTCAGATATTTTTAGTGAATGTTACAAGCTTTCAAGTTTTTAATTCAAACATTACATATTTTTTTTATGTAGAATAATATCAAAACAAGTAATTAAAAGATTTATTTCGGTTGAATTAAACAAGTCGCTTACATGTCACTTACTCATAAAAATGAATAAATTATTTTTAAAAAATTTAATTTCAATATACCATGGGTCATAAAAAATTACTTTAATTCTTTCATAACATAAAAACTATTAACGAAATCCTATTTCATCTGAATTAAAAGTTTTATGAAATTGAAGTTTATTTTAAAGCCTCGGAACTTTTAAATAAATCAAGGGTGTGGCTTTATTAACTTACGTATAATAATAGTTATTTTCAATAGCTGTAATTTGTTTTTCATTTGTTTATTTGTGCCATTCGAAATTCTTTGGATGCATCCAACTGTCTTACAATTGTCAATCTCAAACAATCATTATACACTATTTTTAAACTAAAGTATTTCAAGAAAATCTAGTATAAGTTAATATGCATGTTTAAAAGAATTCGTTTTAAGGTGTTTCTACTTAATTGCATTTGATTAAAATTGATAAAATAATTTAATATTTGTTAATTTTTAAATTAAACTTGATGAAATTAAAAAGCATATACACATATTAATGCGATATAATTGGTGTGAGGTAAAAAGGGGATAAAACAGCATTATGTGATAGTTAATACAAAAAGATTCATTAACTTACAATAAAGGCACAAATTTCGCTATTTAAACTGTTTTAGCTAGAAACTATTTCATAATGGTTTTTTGATATAGCAAAGCAGTGGTGATTTTTCCCCATTAGGCTCCAAATTGATCAATGCAAATATTATACTTTTTATTACTATTTCTGTAAGATATGATATACTAATTCGCATATAGTATTGATATGCTGCACATATCAAATCAAAATGTACACTTGAACACATTAACAAATTAACAATGTTTGATATTTTTATGCAATATTAGGTTAATAAAGATAACTTTTATTGTTCAAAAAATTGTTTTCTGTTTACGTAAATGAGTTTTTAATTGCTTTTGAATTAAAATCTATATTATTATCTACTAATTTATATTTTCTAACATCTTTATTTTAAAAGAGCAGTTTAAGGATTAAAAGTTTAATTAATGGTAAATAAGTTTATTATAAGTTTTATTTACTATTCCAAAGAAGTATGTTTAATTAAAATTTCTTTTGGATTGTACACGGAATTTATAGTAATGTAATATTGCAATTGTTTCCATTACATCAAATATGCATGTAGTCTTAGTATAACTTTAAAAATGCTTTTTTTGATACAGAACTGATAAAATTTTAATTCAATTTGCATTATAACTACCACATTTTTTGTATAAAGGTCATATATAAATTTTACCCAGAAAAAAATTCAAATATAAATTCAATTAATTCCATTTAATAGTTTATTCAAAAGTTGAAACGAAAATGAAGTGTTTATTTTGGTATTTTAAATAGTATAGTTTATTTATTGGGGAAAAGAAAATTATTCATGCATATCCCGTTTAAGTTGTAATTTTTAGATTATTAAGCGTTTTCTAAGAAACATTTACACTAGTAGATTTTTATTAAAATATTGCTCTAAAAATCGGCGAAAACGTTTTATTTCTGTATTTTTTTGTATAAGTATAAAGCACCATTGTATAGGGAATGTTACTTAATATACACTCTTAAAACAAACGAGCATTTTTAACTTAGTCTGAGTTAATTTCCACTCCTTTCCGGTGCCGAAAATGCACTTCCCCTATAGGAGTGGATTTCACTCTTTTTTTTTAAGAGTGTAAATAGCTATAATTATGTTCTTGTAAACTTAATGATAATTATTCCGAAGACTATCTCAATTAAAGAATTTAATTTTTCCAAAACTTAATTAAATGAAAACCTTCAGTTTTTTAATTTGGTACAGTTGAAAACCAATTTTTTTACCATTATTTGTACGAAAACTTCATAAATATTTTTAATCTTATACATTTAACATGTAAGCAAAAAACTAGCAAAGAAGTTTAGCACAACATTCAAAAAGAAAACTATACTCAAGAGAGTAACTGAACATCATTTAAAATTATTACTGTAAAAGCTAGTTTGCTCAAGCTCTTTTTATTTACATAAGGTATATGCAATGACGAACATTTTTGTTTTGTTACAACAGAAATATTAATTTTAATAACTTATACAATGAAACTGTTTTTAAAAGTTAATGGGAAATGCGCAGTTAAAAATGTATAAAAGGGTGATTTGACCTTGGTTTGATGAAAATAAAATAAATCCTCAGTTTTATCTACAATCAATTTTTATAAACTTTGAAACAAACTATTATGGTTATTTTCGGGTTTTAAAGGTAAAATAGAAAATAAATACTACTCCTTATAGTAAAATAGATTTGAAATTTTTCGACATTGAGCCATTAACGGTGATTGGCAAGAATTTTTTTCAATTTTTCGGCTTTTTGCTAAGGTTTATATAAATAAACAAAATATAATTCAAATGAAGTTGTTCTGAATAATTTCTGTTTAACAAATTAAGTGCCCATAAATTAAATTTTAGAAATACAAAGTTACGTTTTATTTTGAAGTGAAGGCATATGTTAATGGTAAACACAAAGTTGTCGTTAATGGATTAAAAAAATTAAATTCAGATATTATTAAAAGGAAAGTGTTTTATATGATGTGAATAATAGTTGAATTTAACTTAGGCTTGATTGTAAATTACATGAAGCACTCCACTTTTAAAAAATCGTATAAAAACTTGAGGGAGTTATTTTTAGCTTAGACTACATTTTAAATTGTTATTGTTTTTTTTAATTCAAATTTTGATTTCCTAGAGAAAAAAAATGAAGTGCTTAGTGAAAAAACGTGCTAAGTGACTAAATGGTGAAAACGAGAAAATGAGTTTTTTTAAAGTTTTTTTGTTTGCCCTTAGACACGTTAGAAACGGCTCTTACAAAAACTAAAATAATATACTTTAAGTAAAGTTTATAAAAAAAAAGAAAATCTTGTTATCTTTAACATGTTGCTAGTGCGACTATAATTCAAACTAACTTAACTTGTTACCTTTAAAGAAGGGAATAACATGTTCATTAAAGCAAAAATCTCAATTTTTTCAAAAATGTCACTTAGCACGTTCTTCTGATAAGTTCTTTAAATGTCTTTAACTAAAAACGATAAGTAGTTTTAATAATTAAAAGACATTTTCAAGAACCTAGTTGTAACTAAAAAAAAATATTTATTTAGTTAAATTTTTCTAGTATTTCTTTGTTTTTAAAAACCATTTTTTTTTGTCATCGATTTTGTCAGTTTAAATCTATGCAAGCACAATTTTAGAATTTTGATTTCACGAGCTCTACTATTAATTCTTTTATACTAATCATACAACCGTAAGCTAAATTTAAGAAATCACCTAAGAAATATATAATTTAATATTTGACAATGTTATTCTAAATATTAAATAATTCACGATTTTATGATACGTATGTGTACAGATAAAGCCTATTTTATTTATTTTATAATCATTATGCTATGTCGATTAACACTAATGAAAACAGTTGATAATTTTTATAAGTAAAAAGTGGAAATAAATTTTCAAATAATATTTTAAATAAGATAAGCGTTGATATACAAATTTTAAATTTAAAATACTTATTCCTACTAAACTATTACCATTTAAATATTTTAAAAATCTAAAAACAATCTTTTTCTCAATTTTAATGTATTAGTTTTTATTTTTAATTTAAATCTTTTAATACTTTGCATTTTTTTAAATATTTTGCATTCGACTTAGAATCAAAATGTTTCTTTTATTAAGACGCAATTTGGAGATATAGTTTAACCGTTCTCATACAATTAAAATTTATTTTACCCTTTTAAACATTTTCATAAATTACATATTTAATTTTTATTGTTTAATTAAAAAAAAGTTTACAGAAATCTTAATTGAAACTCTTTTAGTTTTATAAAGATATTAATTGTCAAATTACTTATAGGCATTTGGGAAAAAACAAAATAGAGCAAAAATATGGTTAAAACTAAATATAGATTTTATCTGGGTAAAACAAAATTGGGAATATTGGGGAAAAATGACTTTTTAGTAAAGTTGCATATTTTTCTTGAAGGCAATCAGAATTTTTTAAAATTTAAGAGAGCAATTAGTCATGTGCATATCCCTGTCTTTCATTGCTTTGTTGATTATCAATAAACAAAATACCATCCCCCCACCTGTAAAATTCAACCTCTTAATGTAGTTTTTCTTTTTCAGACATGTTAAATTGTAATATTGATTATAATCATTATCTTACTGTTCATTTTAAATATTTTAACTTCTATTTGCGAAATGGTATCTTTTGCGAGTAGGAAATAATTATTAATACAGTGTGATTTTTTTTACAAATAATAAATTTCAACCATTATAACACTAAATTGCGTTTTTATTAAATATGTGAGAATTAAAAAAATAAAATCAATTTTTAATTTATTTTATCTTAGTAGTCCTTATTTTTATCTTATTTTGAATGTATAAAAGTAGACCGATTTATACCTAAAGTGAAAAAAATTGTATTGATATATATGTAACTTAGTTAATTTAAATTTTTTATTCTTAATGTTTTTGTATTTTGAAATTAAATTATATATTTACATTCTTATGACGATTAATATAAAAAATATCATTAAATATTTTCTAAACCTTAAATGACTAGTGAGATATAGGAGATCTTATGGTTATTTTGTTCAACTGATTTTCATCTTCACAATTCCGTGATCCAGTATCAATAGTCAAAGAATCCTCAGAAATTCCTTTAATTTACGAAAAAAACTTAACACAAAATATACCAAACTTATTTAACTTTCCCTAATTTTCACCGGAACTTTCTTAATAGTTAAAGAAGCAAATATTGAAGGTTTTATCTGACACTTTTTTCGGAAAACTTACTAGTAAACGATAAATGTCATAAGATCAAATGAATCAAATATTACATCTAGATATTGCAACTTTACATTGAAATTACACAAATTTTATTTAATAAAAATAGATTTTACAAAGAAAAATAATGCTAACCTATTTTGGAGGTTTTATAAATTAGAAAATGTCACCGTCTAACTCTCCATTTAAGGTATCTCCACACGTTGAAAATGCCATTTTTGAAAAAAATTGATTTTTTACTTGTTTATATTATTACCCAGGTTTTCTTGTTTCTAAAACTGACATCATATAACTGCCACAATTAGAACGAACGTAGTGATTAATTTAGTAAAGGTCAGTAGCACTACACTAAACCAGATGTTGAAACTTTAAATGCGTTTTTCTCGCATTTCAGTTTTTCATTAAATAGCTTCAGTTGGAAAAAGATAACTCAAAATGTTATTGAGTAATTTTAAAAATTCTTTTTTCTTCTAATTTAAGAAATTGTTGTCTAAGGAATATACCTAAAAAACTTGGAAGAAATATGTTTTTTTTATTTTGTTTTGGCCTATTAATCATTTTGACACACCGTAATAAAAGTTGAAAATCAGACCTTTTTCGACCACTAATAAAAATTTAATTATGAGTAAATCTTTTGGTTTTAGGTATAGTCCGTAGACATAAGTTTACAGTTTAATTTGGTGGTTTTATTTTCTTAATCGGTCGAACAGTTTTTTATCTAGCCTCATTGAAGTTTTTGACAAAAAAGAACTGCAAAAAACATGCTTAAATTACCATATTTTAAAAAATTGGGTATGTACGTCAAATATTACTTGCTATATATAGTTATTTATTTCACATATACACAAAAAAAACTTCCAAAATTGTTTTCTAGTAATATTTTTAAAATAGTGCTCCGAACGTGTTGGACCACCTTAACTATATTATATTACACAAAAATTGCAATTTTAATGTAGGGTTTGCAAGCAGTTAAAATTGTTTTTTTGGTAAATATGCACACCAGGGCCGTTTATTGCAGGGAAACAAGTAGACGCATTGACGTAGGGATGCGATGTTTAACTTTGCTTTTGTTGAATTAACATATAGCTAGAATTATCCAAGAGTTTTCGGCAGATGACATAGTAATTTTAAGGGGACGCGGTACCCAAAAAATTAAATTCAGTATTTTTATCGCTAGCATTCAAATTAAACTATTTTTACAAAGAACTAACATTCAATAAAGATATACGAAAAATTGATAAATATTAAACTGTAAGTTTTTTTTTAATTAAAAAAAATTAACGTTTTTTCAAAATGCTACTCCTCCTACAATTCAAAGAATTTTGTATTGGATTTTTTTTCAAAATGTTCCCACAATATCTATTAATACACGTTAATATGGATATTGAGCTATCAGTTAAATAAGAAAAGTTATGTAGCTTTATGTATAAAAATGGCCAAAAATAAGATTTTTGTAAATTCACCTTCATTTTTTTTTAAATCTATTCACACTAGACCTTATCCCATACCAACCTTTGTTAAACGCATATGTTTCAACACAGGAAAAAAATTTGGACCTCTACATTAATTTATCTAAAAGCCTTAGGGTTTTAACCATTCACAAGCTGAAAAAATTAAAATTAAAAAAATCAAAATAAAATAAAAAAAAACCCATTTTACCAAATAACTATATTATTTTCAATAAACCTCCACCATTATAAAAGAATCCTTCTTTTTTGCAATATCCTTAGCTCACAGCATTCGAGCATGTTTAAATATTTCTGGGCAGCCCTAAATTTTGGGTAATGCGTACCCTTAAACCACGATTGTTTAAAAATATTGAATTTGATTATTAGTTTTATATATAGGATTTGTTTTTTATACTTTTTTTCGTACTTTTTTAATAAGAGAAAATGGAGATTTAAAATTATGAAGCGACTAAAGATTGGAAAATTCTAGCGATGTTGCATCAACCTGATCTTAATTAAAAGAACACATCCCTACGGCAATGGGACTATTTTTGCCCTAGTACGAGTAAACCAAGAAAACAATGCTTTTAATTAATTGGCTACTTTTTTGGGAGTTTTTTTTAAAACTCATTTCGCCAACGCATCCTTTCCCCGATTAAATAGTGTACACAAGTGGTAGCTTTTAATTTTAAAAGCTTTTATAAATCCACAAAGCCTTATAATTATGCCAGAGACTAATAAAAAAATTGTAATATTTAACAACTATTACCACTTTATTTGTGAGACAAACACAATTTCAAATAAGGTTATTTGTGACGATTTCTATCTTGGTCATCTCATTGGCTTGGATTTGACCTTTTAGTGATGATACGATGAGGCTTATTTCTTCTTTCAAACCTGGAAAAATATAAAATTGAATCATGAAATTTCTAAATAAATTATCCAGTTAAAAGTTTTACTTAAAGTTGCTATAAAGTTTTTAAATTCTACAATTGTGGAAAAGGAAAATTGTTAAAACTACTTCTCAAAAATTTCCACTCCATTTTTAAAGAATTAACTTAAGAAATGTTATAAGTTTCGCTGGATTTAAATTGTAATGATATTATTCAGAAAATCACACATTTTATATCACACATTATCACATATCACATTTTGACTGTTATTATAAGGGTAAATGGCTTCTGCATTTTCAAACTGAACAAATAAAATAAAAAAAACAAATCTTATAAAAGGCTGATTTTACTGTCACTCGTGGTTTTTATTTTTAAAATCAAATAATATTAAAATTGATTATTAAATTGGTCTATTTATAATTTCATTCATACTACAGTATGTATTTCTAAATTTATTATTTGTTAAAATTATCTAAGTTGTAATGGGATTTTTGCTAAATTGTAATTTGCTGATATACTAAAATAATTTGATTGATAAATTAAAATAATTGATTATCAAACTTCCATCTATGGTAAGAAAAAGTGCAGGCTATATTGATTTTAGTTTAAACTAATTGTCGCTATGTCATTAGTACACTCTAAAACAAACGAGCGGTTTTACTCAGTCTGAGTTATTCCACTCCTTTCGGGGCGAAATGCACTTCTCCTATAGGAGTGAATTTCACTCTTTGTTAAGAGTGTAAACTTGCAGGAATACATAAAAATCCTAGTTACTATTTGATTAAACCTTATCAGCATAGTTTTTTTTAAAGAATATTGCAATTTTAACATTAGAATTTATCTATATAAAAGAATTAAAAGTACATATATGAAATGCAATTGCGATTGTTTTGTTACATAATGAGTTTTACATCATTAACCCGCAATGCAGTTTGAATAACATTTAGAATATAGAAGTAAAGCTTAGAAGTGAGCACATTGTGTGACTATTTTCTAAAAGTTAAACCCTTAAAAACTTCTCGTATTCAGTTTTTACAAGAAAATTTGAAATGTTATTTAAAAATCATTACATACAAACAAAACATTAAACGGGCATTTGTGTTATCGCCACATAATGGAAATTAAAAGAGTTACTAATATAAATTTTAGAAAAAAGTTATAAAACTGCGGTTTAAGTTTCCCTGTCCATCATTTTGATAAATGGTTTTATTAAATGATTTTAAAAATAGAGTACAAAGTACACGAGGAAAAGCGAAACACAAATTAAAAAAAGCGTTTTAAGTCTATTAATTTAATTAGGTACCGTCCATTGTGTTTCAACTTTAAAATCACACTGTCAAAATTTTAATCGCATTTGCTTTGAGTACACTCTTAAACAACGAGCGGTTTTAACTCAGTCTGAGTTAATTCCACTCCTTTCCGTGCCGAAAATGCACTTCTCCTATAGGAGTGAATTTCACTCTTTTGTTTTAAGGTGTAGACCGTCTTAACTAATATTTTTTTTGAAAACTATTTTCAGAAATTTAAAAACTCTTAATTAAAATTTTTGTATTCTCATTTTTTAAAGAAAAAGTGTTTAGGTTATTGGTGTCAATTGGACTTTTATTATTCTTCCAAATATTTCTTTAAATTTCCCGAAATTTTTTCCACTCTTCCATAGTGGAATAACGTTAATTTTCCTAAAACTGTTGTAAAGTGTCAGTACACCCATTTTTGTATACTTCCTAACTTTCTAAATCAAGAAGCTATTTTTTAATCATGTCAATCATTTTACTGATAAACTGTTATCGCATCCAGATAAAATTTATTGTTTATAATTTGTCAACCTATATCAGTATTAAACTTGGCGTGATATCAATAGAAACCTTTGTTCATAGTTCGTATATGCCATAAAATTCCCCAAAAGATATATATTTTATAGTTAAAAATGTATACTTTTTGTAATCAGCAAATCTGTCATTAATTCTTATCGCTTCGATTTCAGAAAAAATGCTTAAATTTTTTTTTTAAATGATTGAAACTTTATTTTTATACATAGAATATTTTACATAGTTTGTATTGTACATCGAATTTGTATATAGTAATATAATGGAAGGTTGTAGTTCCAAAACTCACATTTTCCAAAGTATAACAAAGATATAGAGTCCAGCGCAATCATTAGCGACTTTTGATAAATGTAAATTGAACTGCACGAAAACGCCAATGAACCGGTGGACCGTACATCTTATTATTATTCTTGTAGAACGCGAGTTTTGCAACTGCACCCTTCAATATAGTTTAAATGTCTGGATCTGCGTTGTTTGGCTATGGTGTTTAAATTACTTTCCAATAACAGCCAAGTTTCTTAGAATTATTTAATCCTTTCAGTAAAATAATTTAGCTAATCATTTTAAAAATTTTTATCGTCCACCTTTGAAGTACAAAAAAGACATATTGATTCTTCAAATTGTTTATTTATTAGCAAAATATTTTTACTTAACCCAAATAATTCAGCCCTATTATTTTTTTAATTATGATCAGAAACATGATGATGCCAAATGCATCACTGGGACTGAAAGCGTTAAAAAAAGGTTAAAAAACTGGGACTGAAAGGGTTAATTCGTTTGTGAGTAAATTATTTTGTAATACTTAAAAAGATATATATTTCGTCCCACATTTGAAATTAAGAAAATAACAAAATTGTATTTACTTCTATACATTTTAGTAAAAATGTTGTTTTAATAGCAATTAATATTTCCTTACTTGCACCCCAACTAAATATTAAATTTTCACGTTCCTAAATACATTTTCCTTCAAATCAACTCTAGCCGTAGCAGGTTTATTTTACAAAATTTATACAGTCACCCAACGTTATTCAAATAATTAAATGAAGGATTCACCATTCTTGATAACGGATCAATCAGTTCCAGAAAGCTATTAAGTAATTGAAGCGCTTAGTGGAAGAACGTGCTAAGTGACATTTTTTAAGAAATTGAGATTTTTGCGTCAATGAACATATTACAAACTTCTTTAACGATAACAAGTTTCCCCTCTTTCACAAACTTTAAGTTTAGTATATTTTTTACGCTTTACAAGTTCCGTTTTCAACAGATCTGAGTGAAAACGAAAAACTTTAAGGCTCATTTTCTCGTTTTCACCTTTTTGTCACTTAGCACGTTCTTCCACTAAGCTCTTCAATTCTAAAATAGGACAGGTTGTTTAACAAGAAATTTTGATCAGCACAAATTAAAGCAATTCTTATAATTATGTATTTGTTTTAAAATATCCTCTTCAATAAAAATTTGTTGGTCACATATAAGTCTTGTTCCATAACTTTCATTTAAAGCGCCAATGCCAATAAATCAACTTAATGGTTTGTGCAAAGCACTATCTGAGCTGTAAAACACAACTGTCTAGTAGCCAGCTACTTTACAGTCGTACTAAACTGATTCCAGTATAAAAACTCATTTTTATTGATAAATACATCTCATACACGCTCACAACTGTCAGAAATAATTCGAAGTTTAATCTAAACCCCAACACGAAGTATCTACAACTTTTAAACAAAACACATTACATATACACATGCAAGGGTTTACAAACCAAAACAATTTTAAAATGGACATTGCTTTTTTACGACTTGCATAAAGTCACGTCGCATTTATTCATAAGAAAATACACCAGCTATTACTAAAGTGTCGCTGAAGTGGTCTGGGTAATTTACGGTCGCCTATTAGGTGACAACATTTATGGCCTGTATTTCTTGGTAGGCCTGCGAACATCTAAAACGGCGTTAGAATTTCATTACCCGCGTCTGAGGCGCCTGTAATCGCTGTCTTTAGAACGCAATCAAATGATAGTTTGGCCGGACTCAGGCTATCAGCCGGACTCATTTACAGGACGCCTATTCAGGATTCAGGAACGGTTTACGCTGTCCTTTTATAGGTCGAGCAGGCCGTTTGCGCATACTAGGACGGGTCATTAAGCCTGCTACAGCTCTATGGGAATCCATTTGGTGCAAAAAGGCATGGTTTTAGGATGTCTGTACTTGATTAAGTTGGGTTTATGTTTATACATAAATGCATATTGATATGAGGGATGTTGATTTATTGAAATTGGAGCCATTAAAATTGCGTAGATGGAAGCTGTAGGGACATTTTGAATTTTTTTTGTGATATTTTATATAAACTTGGTTGACTAACATTTTTTGATGAGCAAAATACAGAATGTTTCTAATACGCGGTTTAAATATTTATTTGGATATGCATAAAATTTAATGAAAGTTATTAATTGGGCTATGGTCGTTGGTTTAAACCATTAACGAAGATTTGTAAGAAAATTTCCCATCAAATAAAGAGCTTTCTGCTTAAGTTTATCTAAATAAACAAAATATTATAAAAATGAAAACCATATTCCTGAACCATTTATGTTGGACAATCTAAGTTACACGAAAAAAAATTAAAAGCTAAAAGTTGACGTTTTTATTCGGAGATGAAGTTGTTAATGAAATGGAAATCGTTAATGGTTTAAGGTTCATGTTGAGAAAATAACCAAACTTTAAATAGGTTCCAGTTGGAAGCTACCACTAAATAGCTTCCCATATAACTCAATCATAATTTTTTTCATAATTTGAAACATCATTCTAGACTTATTTTTTTCAGAATAACAAAAAAAAGACTTTGATTTACTGACAACAGAGTCCTAGGATTATTAACAATTCGGAAAAACTCTTGATAGTAAGATTAAAACTTCTATAAACCATTCGAAACCAAATGATTTATTAAAATCATTTCGTCATTGTTTATGGAACAAAATATGTTATCATTGCAACTGCATGAAATTTGTGGTTATGTTTACCCTTCGAAATAAACAAGGTTAATTCAAGCAAACAATGATTATTTCAAATTTTCCAAACTATAGCATTTTAAAATAAATTGACCTAGTGTTATTCAAACTCCTACTTTCATACTAGTTAAATAACTTTTTCTTGAAAAAAAATTACCTTTTTTTAAGACTGTTTGATAAAATAATTTAGCCCTGACTGTGATTACATAAAGTTAAAACTCGTTGATATTTTAATATTTATTACATTCAAGGGTATTTATGCATTACATTTATTTTTACCAGTGTGTTTGAGTAGTTAATTATTAGTACAGATATTCTATTCTGAACTTATTGTAGATTGTACCCCACGTAAGAGTGTTTACACTTTGGGTAATATCTTTTAGTTTAAACATATTTAGGAACTGATATCAGTGTAAAATAACTGCCGATACGTCATTTAGAAATTTTTAAACGATACAAATTTCATAAAATTATAAAAATATTAAACAATCGGTGAACGAAATAAACAGTCTAACTTGACCATCATAGTTTAATAGTTTCGGTTATGTTGTTTACTTGCAAAATACCAGAACTTCTATATTAATAGTTAAAACATACAAAGCAATCTGTAACGTAAAACATTTATGTGTAAATTAAATATTAATAATTAATTTACATATTGTAATTTTGATTCTAAGTATTTTGCACAAATGATGAAAATTAATCGTTTCTTTTTGTCATATAGGCAATATTTATTTTAGTTTAGACCCATTGTCATAAAAACATCACCAGTTACTACAACTCATATTACCAAAACAAATAAGCACAATCACTCCTCCAGTTTTAAAATACCAATATTTATAAAAGTTAATTTGGCAACGATGTATTATGGCATCTAATATGCTAGATTTTAGACATAAATGGAAAATACATATCATAGATACAAATATTACAAAACACAGAAAATCCATCGTGTTAAGTAACTATAAAAATGAATAAGAACAGTATACAAAAACTAATTTAATTTTTTAAAAAATTCAATAATTATATTTCATTTTACATTTTCTGTAAATAACTGTAAAATAATATATAGTTAATAATTGAACCACTGCAAATAACTGCAATATAATATATAAAGTTATTAACTGAACAAAAAGCCGGAGTATCTAGTTAAGATGTGCATTATCATTTAATATAAAACACCCGTCAAATTTAATAAATTTCTCTCAATATTACTAGATAAATAGGGTATGAGATACTTAAGATCTTAATACTGATAACACTGATTTGTTTCGAATTTATTTTGTTTTTACATGAAATATTACTTAAGTTAATTTTATTGCTGCAATAATGAGTTTTCACACTGAATTCTGGTAAGATAATTAAGTATTAACATACAAGTTAGGAAATTAGTACAAATAATGACAAAAAAATTAACTATACATTTTTGACACTTAGTTCCTTTATACAATAAACGATTTAAGTGATGAATCACATACTGAGCTCATTAATAATAAAGTAAAGTGACGCGGAAAGGAAATCCGTTAAAGTCTGGATAGTGCATGGAATTCTAATGAAGGCTCTGTTTTTACTTTCTAGTTTTTGCGCTGATTTTGGCATGTATATTTAAACCATTTTGAGTATTGCTTTTTGCGTGCCAAAATGTTGTTTGCGTTATCAGTATATTTTACATATTTGTATGTTTAAGTTTTTATATAAAGAGCAATTAATTCTTTCATTCGTTATTTGCAATGGTATTGTTTACTAGCTCAGGTGTTGTCTACAGTAAATAGTTCAAATGCAAGTGACATTGTTTTTATATTGTCTTTGAAATGTATCGTGGCAACAGAATTTTTTAGTTGTGCTACATTGCTTTAATCAACTAAACTGTAAGGGTTTGTTAAGTATTTTTCAGTTGTCATATTGAAAGGATTTGGTTTGTTTCTATAATATATCGTGTTTAAAAAAACCATTTTAAAGCATCATGATAGATTAAAGCATCATAATAGATTAAAGTCATTGATAGATTATGAATGTAAAAGATTTTACGTTAAAAATATCAACATAGGCGTATTTTAATTGGCACCGAAATATTATTTACGTTTTAAACGTTTAAAAGAACTTAAAGCATTAATTAGCAATTTACCAAATTTCTTTCTTGTAGAACCCTTAAATTTAATCAGTCATTTATATACTAATATAAAATAAAATGAATCCGGATAAAATGATTAAATAAATTATTTTGTAAAGCTACTGCAAAATTGATAGATGAAGCTTTTGCTTTCATCCTAAAATTATGGTGCTTATTTAGTTTTGAACGTAAATTTTGTATAATATTTGAAAACTAGGAATCCTACGCCAAGAAGGGGATATAAGTTCAATTACATATATTTAAAAAGTATTTAAATTATCAAATCGGATTACATTTTTAAAGCAACATCACATTCAGTTATACTGTATAATTGTTTATCAAATTAAAACTGTCGCAGATCTCATCATATTCTAAGTAGTAATTTTTACTTCAAAATCACTATACACCGATATTTGTTTCGAAATACAATAATTAAAATTAATCGAAAATACTTTTGCCCAGTTTTGCACTGAAAATAGTTTTTCTTAGAATATTTTTTAATAAATATAGAAACATAAATTTAGATATGGAAGACAAAAAAGGATACTTGTTCCCGCTCACCAGCAGATTTTTTTTCCCAAATATGCTATAAGTTTTTTGAATTCTTCTACTTTTGTACTGCGCTAATGCTTTTTTTTTCTATTTCAATATTCAGATATTGTATGTACAATGAAGTTGAGCAAAATGAATTCATAAATTATGATTTGTTTATTTTCAAGAATAAAAAAGCTAGCACCAACTTCTAAAATATCATAAGTTTGCCTTTTTAATATATTAGCCTTTCATATTTCATTTATGTAGAGCTCAAATTTATTTCATTTGAATTAAAAACAGTTTTTAAACTTTTCTTAGCCTAAAAAAAGTATTTCGGCGATCTTAAAACATATTAAATTGTTTTAGCTTCTAAGTATTAGTTAAAAAAGAACTGTTTCATTTATCATTATCTAAATTTCTTGAAGATTATAAATCGATAAACTTTTCACGTATTCTCTCCTTATTCAAAATTGTGACCTATTCAATGATCTAAGTATGAATCTAATCCAATCATCTAAGTGTGAATAGTATTCATACTTACTTATTAAAATACGCATTATTTTTACGTCTGTGTAATCATCTAAATTTTTTTAATTTAACATTTGAGTTTATTAACCTTTTTCGAGAATCCTTAAAGATTAATTAGTCTTAAAATATACATCATATCAACTATTCTGGAAGTTTATATGTTACAGTCCATGTGATTAATAAGTTATATTTTACTAGTAACCTGATAGTTCATAACTGATTGTACCTATAAATAAAGATCGTTTAATAACAACCAGACAGTATTCATAATTATCAAAAGGTTGCAATTAAATAAATTATTAACGGGTCATAATAAAAAGTAACCATCGGTTATTAATATTAAAATTTTACTTTTAATAATAACATATTAACATTAACCGTAACAAAAATATATCAAATATTCTAAAGGAACTCGTATCGAATGCTTGATTTTTTTTTTTAAAGTTAAATTATGCCAACAACGAGCTTAGATTCAGCGCTTCTTTTAATCAAACATGCATTTTTAGCAGAATTTGCTGGTAGATAAAGACTAATTATTGTTTTGGTTTAAATGCCAACCTTTTTAACCCTCAGTTTTCACATTTATATTAAACAAAATGCATATTTTAACAACGTGGTAAACAACTGTTTCTTTAAAAAATAAAGATTTAGAATTATGAGAGGAACATGGTGATAGTGATATTTCTTTTTTTATAAATACCAGAAATTATTTTGTTTAGGATTACTAAAAGACATCGTTTCATCAATCGATATTGCATAAACCAGATATTGCCTGACATCAATCCATATTACCTAAAATTAAGACTCTATTAAAACAAGGCCTTCATATCCTTTGAATAGTTTTTTTCCCTATTTTTCGTTTAAATTTATTAATAAAGACATGTCGTACGCTATAACAAAATATTCATTAACTCAAATGCTGAATTATTGAAAACCCTAATATATACAGTCCCTGGACAAATTATTAGACGCACTGTATTTTTTTTAGTAATTTGTTTCTTAAGAGTTTTTATGCAATAATGGTATATTTAAACTACAATATTATGGATTTTTATTTAAAAGAATTGTTGTAGACTACATATTTGTATTTATTTTAAGATAATTATGATTAATTATTAAGATAATTAATTTTATTATTAATTATTTAATTATAAGATTATTTATTTTTAAGAAATCATATTCAAATATAGAGATTAGTAACAGTCTTCAATGAGAAGCACTTGCGGCTGCGGCAGAATGAAAGCTTTGATAGGGGCTAAAGGTGGCTCAACTAAATATTGACTTTTACTAACATTAATTTCACTTTTTTTTAAAACTTAATAAACTTATGCTTTTCTAAATTAATGCTGTTTTATTTATGTCAAATAAATCGGTAATAAAAAACAAATCAATTTAAAATAATAAAACGGTACAATATCACCCGGTAATTAATATTTTACATGAAATCTTGCAGTGCGTCTAATAATTTGTCCAGGGACTGTATCTTCAAGGAAACTTCCAAATCATCAAATTTCTTCTTCGGATCAAACGCAACCTTAAGAACTGCTAACTTAAACGCATTTGCCTAACAACCGATCATCAATGATAACAAAGATTACTCGCACCGATTTAAGAATTATCAAGAATTTACCTGTCCACTCCGTTGTAAGCACAACATTTCGTTGTTCTCAGCCACAGATAACCAGGAGGTACTGTTAGCGCATCGGGAAAAGGACGCCGTTTGTTAAACCACCAAAGTATCCCCTATTAAAACTATGACTGCTATTGATTTACGAGCGCAGATATGTATTTTTATGTTTATCAATTTTTGGGAGAATAACAGCTAGACGGACCTGCTATTGAGATTTGTGTGGGGAGACGATTGGCGTTCCCGGTTTTAATGAACGTTTTTAGTAAGAGTCGTAAAAGTCCTTCAGTCAGATTTTGAAAAGGACGGTCTTAAAGACAATAAATTTCGATTGTAATCCTCATTCGTGATAATGATTTCGACTTCCTTTATTTCTGCTGGTTTTTGTTGCTTGTAAGCGATGCTTTTAATAAGGAGATTTGGGTAGGTTTCGGTGAGATTAAAGTAACTTTGGATTTCGTGCGAATTTTATGCCTGCGTACTTAGGAAGTGGCCACATTAACTTAGTTACCAAAAACCTAAACTTATGTTATAAAATCTTCATATTTTTTTAATACCTATCGTAAAAATAACTTTTTGCGAAATTTATATTTTCTTGCAAGGTTATAGAAAAACACATCGCTAATACCAAATTAAAATTTAGTTTTCTTATTAATACACAAGTCTAAGATAATATCGGTAGTATACATAAAATAATAATTGAGTAACCATACTAAAATACACGAATATATATTTAACCATACTAAAATACACGAATATATATTTAACCATTTTTCACTACAGTTACACTTAACAGTATAGTGATTTGCCATGTGTTGGTTTCCTCACAGAATCCAAGAAAATGTAAATGGAGCAAATAAGTAGACATGGAATATTAATAAAATTGTTTTTATTTTCTTCTGGAATAGATATTGCCCTATGAATATGCTTTGGAAATCTTTAGAACGATTCAGAATTTATATAGACATGAATAGAAATCGGCTTTCGATTCATAAATGATTTAAAAACTATTTAATTACCTAAATATGAACTTGCAGTCCGGATTTTGTTTGGTTGTTTGTAATATTTTGTAGAGGCAAGTGGATCGATTCTCTGCTTTCAATTGTTATTTCTATGCTGCCAATGTTGTTATCTAAAATATCCTGTAAAAAGTAAGTAACTATATTAATTTAACGGAACATTAACGCAGAAATCTCAATTTTTTAAAAAATGTCACTTAGCACGTTCTTCTGATAAGTTTTTTAAATGCCTTTAACTAAAAACGATAATTAGTTTAAATAATCAAAAGACATTTTCAAGAGCCTAGTTGTAACTAAAAAAACTATTTATTTGGTTAGATTTTCTAGTTTTTCTTTGTTTTTAAAAACCAGTTTTTTTTGTCATCGATATTGTCAGTTTAAAATCAATGCCACGCACAATTTTAGAATTTTGATTTCACGAGATCTATTATTAATTCTTTTATACTAATCATACAACCGCAAGCTAAATTTAAGAAATCACCTAAGAAATATATAATTTAATATTTGACAATGTTATTCTAAATATTAAATAATAATATTTTATGATTCGTATGTGTACAAATAAAGCCTACCTTTATTATTTCATAATCATAACACTAATGAAAACAGTTGATAATTTTTATAAGTAAAAAGTGGAAATCCGATTTTTTTACAGTTTTGACAATTGAGAAAAATATGGATTTTTAAATAAACTTATAAATAAACTATGAAAAAATAATTGACTATTTAAAATTATATATTTAAATACTTATTTGTAGGAACTTTTGGTACTATTTCATGGGTTATTATTCATTATTTATTTCAAATAAAATAATTTTTCATCATGTTGGCAGTGAGTAATTTTCTTCTGAAAAAGGTAGTGCGACTTTCGAAGAATCCTGATGACTGTTTGGAATTATGTCTTCATATTAGTTGAAAATCTAAAATATATTAAGTATTATAAATAAAGTAAAAATTACATAATATTTTATCTTTTTAATGCTTATTTTAAAATGAGTAAATTCAATTAATAAACTAAACTAATAAAATACAGATTTTCAGTAGCAAATTGGTTTAAAATATAAAAAGCAAAAAGTCAGTCGACATAAAATTATACAGAAACAGTTTTTTATGGAATTAGTTGTTAATTATCGTCGCACTAGGTCACAGGTATTGCGAGGCTCGTATTTAGACCACAGTCAAGTGCGAGCGACACTATTGGCACCACACACGTAAGGCGACATCGTAGCAGGTGACTTGGGTATTTTAAAGTGCACTCTTACACGGGTATATTCGTCGACATTTTGGCTCATTGAATTTATATTTACAATATTTAATAAGAACGTAAGTATTCATACCTATTACTAAAAAAGTATTAAAAGAGGAAATGAAATTGTCCAGATACCTTGATTTTGAAAGTGGATAGGGTGTAAAATGAATCTCATGAGAAAGGAATTTTCTCGAACTCGTATATTTTATAAAAAAAAATAACATTTGTCGGTAAAACCGTCTTGATCAATGTCATTTATGAAAGGTTCGTTGAGTCAGTTTTACGTTCCGATCTTTTATCAATTATTCACTTATTTATTTTTTTTACCTATCCCTGGGTGAAAATTAGACCAGTTCCATGATATATGTGACCCTGAGAAAGTCCAAAAATAAGAGTGGGTCGTCGTTGATGTCCTTCCCCGTCAAACCAAGGCAAGGAGTATGGGTTCGGGACTGGCTTGAGCACCTCCACGACAGTTGAGGCCGTCAGAGAATAGCTTGGTTCAGGCCTCAAAATTCATTTACATATCATTTTACGCCCAAGAGTGACTATTTTCTCATAGAGTAAACGTAAAATATTCATTTTTCACTTGAAACTACGCCAAACAAATTTACATTATTTGACTATATATTCAAACAAATGTTATTTTTAAATCTAAAACAATATTATTTTCTTTAGTTCTCATTTTTCCCAATAGTTACCAAACCTGAAAATCTTTTTCCTTTATAATTGAATTAAATGAATTTGGTGATTGCATTTGAACTCTTTAGTCCGTGTTGAATTGTTTATTATACAAAATTGAAGAGACCAATTTTGTAGTGTATTCAAATATAATACTTATACTTATAAATAAAAGCTTTAACTTTGAGGGTTCTTTTTTTTTAGAAAACAAAACTTTTTATTGATTTGAATGAAATAAACTACATGTTTTGTTTCACACGAAGTATTAGTAAACAAAGCACCGATTATTTTATATAAAAGGCTTTTATGTTTAGAGAATGTGGGCGGTTAGCACATTAAATAACTATTCAATATTTATCATTGAGATATGTTGCATTTATCATTACTTATTAACCATCATTTATCGGAGTGCTATGTGCTAAAATAATGTTATTAATTCATTAAACGTCATGTACTTTGATTTTTATGTAATTAACCTTATGACATAATACATTCTTAATTAATTTATCATTATAATTAATCTTTAAGTAAATATTTTTTTAATAGTAGTTCATATTGGACAAATATTTGACTTGGTCTATTAATAAACTGACCCCTTCCAGAAAAATGTCCAGCCCAATACTACACCCAAACCCCGCAATTAAAACCGGAGCAGACTTCTGCTGGAATCCGGCAATATCCGAATGACAATAAATCCCCCTTACAAATCCGGATATTGGCAAGGAAACCCGAATTCAAGAGACACGGATGACTCAAATCCGAAAATATTTCCTCTCATCCTTTTATTTTCCCGAAAAATAAAAGAAAAAAAGTGCCTTTCATCTATTAGTTCCCGTGTCGGGTTTATGAGTTCTATAACTTCCAATTTATTCTGGTCCGCGCGTGACGGGTTTATTCGTGGACGGGCATTTCAGCGCAGATTCGCCGGGAACTGGAGCTCCGAAGTCGGCATTAGTGCTGCTCCGGTTGCCGTACTCTGCTCGGCAATTGCTTGCTTTTGACGAAGGCCTCTTTAGGGGTGTGAGGGTTGCGTTCTTTGAAAGGAAGGGTTGTTAAGGTTGAATGTCTTTCTTATCTGTTCTTTTTGGATCCTTAAAATAATATGTAGAGAATAATTATAACAATACTCGTAATGCTATAAACAAATATCACTAAAATAAGACTAGTTGTTTTAAATGCCTCTACAATGTATTGAGACTAAATACTTTCTATAGCAAATCTCTTCTACGATTCTTCCACTGTGGTTCAATTCACGCTAGTCTGAAATTTAATACACATAAAAGCCATTTTGATAATAAATCAATTCGCTTGAATGTGAGTTGCTACAATTGTAGTAATTCAAACTTGTACCTTAAAAAAGTTACAAATTGCTCTTGTCAATTAAAATTATGGATTGATAAACCACAATGATATTTACAATTGTTTAAATCAATATAATTATCACTACATTTCTTAGATTAAAGTTAAAAATTTCTTGCACTTTTCATTTTAAAACTGTATTAAGAAAACAATGGCTCGCTGTGGAGATTTGTGATGTTTTAATTTCTAATATCTCGTACTTAAAACGATAAACTGCAAACATTGTAGTGATTTTTAAAAAAAATTCAAAGATGTACAATAATATTGTTATAAAAATCACGGAACTTAACCTAAATTCAAAATATAATATGTTTAAATTATCAAAGCGGGGTTTGTGTTACAAATTATTTAACCTACACTCTTTAAAAAAAAAGTGAAATCCACTCCTATAGGGGAAGTGCATTTTCGGCACAGAAAGGAGTGGAAATTAACTCAAGAAAAACTAGACTGAATTAAAACCGCTCGTTTGTTTTTAGATGTATACTGTTGCCATTTGGCAACATACACTGTAATCCACTTTGACATTAAAATATTGTTGATGTTCGGCACCTTTAGCAGTTTGTCATCTATCGGACGCTATACTAATGTTTAAGATTGAAAAAGTTAACTATTTACAGAAAAAAAAAATCGATGTTATGTTTTCTTAGAATTAAAAGGAAACAATTTCTCCAAATTTAGTGCATCGTCTTCAATGCTAAGTCTAAAGGCGATGCTTATGTTTTGAAAATTTATATAATTATTTTCCAGTGTAAAGAATTTTTTAATATTTTCCCGTAATGTATGACCATCAGATATCAAAAATATTTTTGGGAAAAATAATCATGCCTTAGAGGGTTAAACAACAAGTCTAAAAGAATTCGTTGTTACTTTTTGTATCGCCCCCACAGCCCTCTTCACATATTTTATTTCCCCTTTTCTCCGAATTCAACTGGAGCCCGTTTTATGCTGAAGCCATCTCAATTATTGATCCGGGATTTTATGTTTGTCTTTTCTTATCCCGGGAATTCGGGAGAAATTCCCATTTCAGGCACGGATCTGTTAAGAAAAAGATTTCCCTTTTTACGCTTTCTCTCTCTTTTCATCTTGCCCGTGCTCTTGCTCGGTGTGATTTATTGGACTTTGGATAATTTCTCTTTCTCGCCCAGAAATGAAACAAGTTTCTTATCCTTTTTTTCTAAAATAAAATAGCTGCTTGCTTTCCCTATAAAGTAGGGACGTGTCCCCCCGAAAATACGATTTAGGGACAGTAAAGCTTTGCATGGAATTCAGAATTTAGTTCTAGAGTTTTTCAAAAAACAAATAACCATTAAACCAACTTCATGATTAGCTGTACGTCTAATTAGTCGAAAGTTTTATCTAAATACAATTACATTTTGTTTCTAGATTGGATTAGAACAAAAAATTATTAAGTTGGGTATTTTTAAGACATTTTTTAAATGAAGAGTGAATATAAGTACAACAGTTTTAAGATGATACGTGGTTGCAAACAGAAAAAAATATTGCTTAGATTATTTGTTAGTAAATTATATTTTATTATTTTCATTACGTGCTTTTATCTTATGGGAGTCATAAATGAACATTAATTGTCTTGCACATGCTTTAATAGTTTAAATTATTCAAAGCAACTGGGTAACTATTATTTAGGCAAATGATCATTGAAATAAACAGTTAATGATAAAGGGTCGATGAAACGCATAAGCCTTTCCAACAGTAAAAAACTTGTATTTTGAAGAACAATATTATACTATAAAAAAAATCTTTCGAAATTGAGTTTTTACAAACAGTAATCGGCAATCATTTTTTATATATTTTTAATTTATGTTTTTTATTCACAACTTTATATTGTATTTTACATAATGATCATTTTTCTTGTGTTTCTTTTAGAAAATCTCGAAAGCTTAATATTTCCTTAAAAAATACTTTACGCAATACTTAGTCTTGTAAATAGAACTTTGGATTGATCAATTTTCAGGACCATAAAATTGTTTAACTTGAGAGGATTTAAATAATATAATTGATTAATCACAGTTGTCAAGAGGAAAAGGAGAACAAATTTAAATTATATAATGTAAAATCTTTCCCTATTTGGCTTCAACAAGTACGCTTTATTTCACGATAAAAAAAAATATTATTTCAAAGGAATGGAAAGCACATGTTGGGTTTTCCTAGTAGTAATATGTCTTAATACTTTTACAGATATACTAAATTTCCAAAACGTATGTCAAATTTTTCAAATCAAACAAAATTATACACTGTTAAAAATTTTGTGCTTGGTTTCACCATGATATTGGTTCCTAGTAGCTGCAACGGCTGAATGGTGAAACGTTCCACCATATTTTTGGTATTCGGTTGAACCATTTCCCGGTTTTTGTTTCCAAATCCAGAAAAATGGTTCAACCAAACACCGAAAAAAAGGTGAAACATTTCACCATTCAGCCGTTGCAGCTACTAGGAACCAATATCATGGTGAAAACAACCAATATCATGGTGAAACCTAGCACCAAATTTTTAACAGTGTACGAATTTGTGCATAATAAAACAATATTTTCTAAAATAAATGAAAACATTTTTAAAGTAAACATTTCTTTAATATACTCTTTGAAATAGCCATATCGTACATAAACCTTTTACATACTACATCTCAGAAAGATGTAACGGTTCCCTTTCGTTACTTCGGAAGTTTGTATGATTGAATTGTTAGTATAATCTATAAAATGGAAAGCCATGATACTGAAATGCAATAGTTACATTGTTAGTATAAAATGAAATTTCATAGAAAAAAAAGTAAGAGGTTAAACATAAGCACATTAATGTTTAACAAATGCTAAAACAACACTCGACTAATTGCTATTTGCCTTTGAAATGCATGCTATTAATAAATCTAATTTCATGCAAAATTCTGCGCATTGATGGGGACAATAATGAAGTGCTGCAATATTGAGCATACGCCTTTTTTTTAATCACATGGATACAAAAAAAATTATAATAATTTTTTACATTCTTTCCCATTTTAAATTGAAGAATATCGTTTAATATTATAGCATTATTTTACATGATTATTGCAACTAACTACGATTCAGCTGTTTCGAGTTAGAACGTAAAAAAGAACCAATTTGAGTATTAAGTTTCTGCGTAGGGTTTGCACTCTTAAAACAAAAGAGTGAAATCCACTCCTATAGGGGAAGTGTATTTTCGGCACCGGAAAGAAGTGGAAATTAACTCAGACTGAGTTAAAACCGCTCGTTTATTTAAAGAGTGTGGATCCAAACTAAATTGTAGTTACTTATTAGTAGTATACTCATCACACGATATTGTGCTGATAAGTGTTTCATTTTATAAAATTATACAATAACACAAAAATAAGTTATAATGAAACATATTAATGTATATAAATTCATAATAGTGTGATAAATAATCTGTAAAGTAAGAACGTTAATTGCATCAGTAGTTCCCAGAAACTGCAAGTCATTTTTTGCTCTCTTCTTTTTATTAGCTTCTGTTTAAATTTCTAGTTTTCATTTCCCAGAAACACACATTTCACATTTTCATTCGAGGTTTTGTCCTATCTGGAAATAAAAAAAGAAATCTTTAATTTGGTAATCATCGATTTGGCACAAATATAATTATAGCATAATTAAAATATTTATTCGCTTTGATATTACTCTCTAGTGACTATTAGTAATTATTAATATAATTTTATTACGATTCAAACGGTTGTTTTATTTTAAATTGCTGCTTGTTTCTATATAGGCATATGATAAAAAAAAATTTATACATCGTGTTGCGATATAAAAATGCTACCAATATAAACATTAACATTAACAATAAATTTCTTTATACACAGTTTAGTTCATGCATTCCCTTTCATCAATTAAAAGTTAAACACTAAAGAAATATTAGTACGAGAATCAAAATAATACATTTTTAACAATTACGCGAAAATACGAGTTTTATAGTAGTTTAAATGTACCAATAAATAATGTTGGTCCTTGTTCCGAAGAGTTTGTCTTCGCATTATCGTCTTTAGTTGTTAAATAAAACTATTGCCCTTAAACAGATACCAACGCGTAATAAAGATAATACAAATACTATTGACAATGAATACATGGAATAAAGAAGCAGCCAACCATATAGCTTTGTGTAGGCACAAGATTGTTTACAAAGATTCAGATAAGTTCTTTTAAGTATGGTAATTCAAGTACAACTTGCATACTACTATTATGGAAAATAATGGTTTCGCTTATAAAGCTTTTCATCTTTGCAAACATGGGTAGCCAACCATTCAAAACCTTATCAGTAATAACGTTTCTTTCAATAAATTCTAGTATATAGAATCGGTTTTATCATTTCAAGGTGTAAATTAAGGCTGTTTGAAACAAAACTTGCGATAGCTTTCAATAGTATCAGTTAATGACTGAGCTTACAATGTATATCAGCAGTTTATAAGCTATTTTAAGGAGTATTTGCTTTGTTTAGTTACATAAAATATTTGAGTTTTGCATTGTTGGTGAAAAGTTTGGAAAAATGCGATTAATCGATTATAAAAATATTCAAAATATAGATGGTTATAAATGAGCTTAATTTTATTTTGCGAGGGGTGGACTACGTAACAATTTAATACTGATAAATTTATAGCAGATGCGGGACCTTGTAAGAGCGTAACCGTGAGGTCCTGATCATTGGAATCAGAATTGAATCGAATTTAAAAAAAGCCATTTTTAATTTTCAAAATTATATCCATTTTTAAATTGAATTAGTTCGAGACCCATATCAAACGCGAGGCCCTGTGCAAAAGCACCTTTCGAACACCTCTATAGGCGGTGGTTTGAAAACAGTAACACTGAAAGAATACTTTTTCTTCGTCTGAAAAAATACCTGAAAAAAAAACTTAAATTCCATATTTATTTAGTACAATTCTTATTTGCAGAAAACTAACTTAAATTTGATTTAAAAACTTATTTTTTTTAATAACTAGTTTTTAAAAAAATAAAACATCCTTATCTACTTCTGAATTTAGTTTATCATTGCACACTAGAGGGCAGTATCTTACAGCCCTTGAGTTTCTTAACAGCTCTCTGACCCCCCCCCCTCTTCCCCCATAGCACATAAAATCATCTTAAATCGTGTCTTACGCATAAGAAAATCCCGCCCTACTATCAACAATGATAATATATTCCCACAAGCCCGCATAATGTCTAAGCTTCCCAGTGCTACAGCTCCTCCGCCCTTCTAGACTGAGCTACATGTGAATAGAGGATGTTAAATGTTAGACCAATGGCAAGAGAGTTTGTTAAAATATGTTGCTAAAGGGAGGGGCTTGGCATGATACAGAGGGCGCCACTGTACGGTCTTTGTGATCGGAAAAAATGTAGGAGGTGTAGGTGATTCAGATAGGAAAATGTTATGCTTACACCAACTTGTGAATATGCACATAATCTTTTGCTGAGACTTAATAGTTTGCGAAATGATGTTATGTTTCAAATTTTTTGAAAATCAAAGTTGAATGCGAAAAATAATGTTTACGCTATTATATGCGCAAGATAGATAAATTCGAAAATAGTATTAAATAACTTTTACTAATTTTTTATGAATAAACTATTTAAGTTATTCATATTAAAACTTTCATTGTTCCATTCTAAAACACTCTTAAGTTAATCTATTCAAAATACAGTTGAAGTTAAAACAGCAAATATTTGGACTATCTTCTTTGTTTATTAGATACGTATTCATTCCTTATTTGGGCGGGATATCCAGTTGTATCCATGTAAATATTACTTTAATAAAGTTGTAAGCATTGCATTATTGATTCAAAATAACTGAAAACAGATAAATCAAAAGTTTGTCTTATTTTCTGCACATATTGTATTTAAATATACATAAATGACTTTTTTATAAATTTATTAGAAATTGTGTAATTAATCTTCTTTAAAAAAAAAGAATAATTTACAGCAAAAAATGTAAAGCATCATAATAATCGACTTAAGCTTTGAGTTTGAATTTTTTACTACGAAAATGTCATTGAACTAATTTTTGTTTTATTAAATTAGTAAATAAAGAGCTATTAAAACATTATCGTCAGTACACAGTGCACTCTACACTCTTAAAACAAAAGAGTGAAATTTACTCCTATAGAAGAAGTGCATTTTCGGCACCGGAAAGGAGTGGAAATTAACTCAGACTGAGTTAAAACCGCTCGTTTGTTTTAAGAGTGTACAAAATGTACAGAAAGACCCAAAAACTGTCACTTTAATTAGAAACCCTTATAGTGTACACACACAATAACTATAGTTAAAAAGATCGACAAACACTATATGTTTTTTTAAAATACTAAAACAGATTATATTTGAGAAAATGTTTAAAACACTACGAATTTCACGAATTCTGAGTATCCAAACAACTCTTCGCTTTTAAATTGTCACATTATTATAAATCATTTATTATAGTTAATAAATGAACTTAAACTTACCTAAAATGTTAAGTATTTACTTGAATTTAGTTGTAAATACAAAATACTGAAAATTTGGCCATAGTGTAACTATTGATATTTTTTTTAACAAATGCATTTTTAAAAGATTAACTTTCTTGTATATATCTGCGGATTCTTGAAAGTAAAATTTAAATTATTTTTCAATCATTTCTAAAATTTACATTTTATTGGCTTTAGAAAAGATGATATAGACTTTATAATGAAAGAATGAGTTCCACAGTACATTTGCGTCTTGAGTACGGGAACGTAGTTTACCAATTCAATGGTTAGGGTTAGTTTCTTGGGAATAGGAAGATTATTAGTTATGTAGTTATTATACCTATATTAATAGGAATATTAACAGGTTACATTAAGGAATATATGGCGTTGTTGTCATCACAAAATAATACCATATGGTTTTGAACTGTACACCCAGTTGCCGTTTTTAAACCGGAAAAGTTCCCCGGGTTTTTCAGCAAATGCACATTTTCCTTGCAAATTATAAAAAAAAGTGCTGTAAATAGTTTGAAACTCGTAGTATACAAAAACGAATTCATTTGGTTTGAGATTTTTTTCATCGACATAATCAGTCTTTAAGATTATATAGTACAATATAAATTGTTAAAAAAAATAATGGTATTAAACAAATTGCACAATAATTTATAAAGCAAAAAATAAATTCAATTTATACTTTCAAACTCATAATTAAAGATATAATTTAATAGACTGAAAAACTAATGCTAATAAAATTTCAGCGGCAACTTAAAACTCGACTCCTCGAATGGTATAATAGGTTATAAATAAATTCTTCTTTAATTATTTCTTGGAAAAATTATACATTCTAAAGATACATATCTGGTAATAAAGACTACTCTCAAAAACAATAATTCTCGAGTCCTAATTACCTCTAGTTCTTTATACGTGGGACATTTAAGAACAAGCACAACAGAGTACTAAATCACCAGTTTGCTAATTAGCACAAAATTTTACGATCTCCTTTGCTAATAATGTAAGTAAGAACTTGCAAGGGTGGTTTTAGTCGAATTTGAAAAAAGAAAGTAGGCTTAGTATTTCGGTTTTATGGGGTAAAATTCTAAATAATGGGTTTTACTATAAAGTCGTAAATTTCTCGGTTTCTGAAAATGAATATTGTGTTCGAAAAGTTAATTTTAGAATTTTAAGTTATTTTATTTTTTAATTCACAGTTATGAAGTAATACATTGCATCATTAGAAACAAATAAAATATGAACAAACCATTAAAATTTTCATTTAAAAAATATTTTACCTCAATGAACGGATATATTTAATGTATTTTTAATCATTTAAGGAATAAAACTTCCCACATTTTAATAAAATCTCATTCCACAGTTTTTCCATAATAGAGCACTTTCTGGTACTCATGTCGCCATCTATCGAATAAACGGTGAACTACGACAGGATTTCTGTAGGTAATGTGTTATCGATTGGAAAGTTTCCCGTTTCAGCCGCTAGGGGGATGTTTGCTCTCGAAACTCTCATTTTGGGAATTTTCGTACATTTATTCTAAGATATAGGAAAGTGTGGGGAGATTTAAAAGACATTTAAAACAATACAAGGATTACTTTAGACATATTTTCTAGTGGCATAATTTTGTATCGTAGGTTCATTATTCCCTAAATGAAATAATGAATATTTAAAAATAGTATTGAAACAATTTTATTTTTAATAAATATAAAAATACATGATTTTTAATACAATGTGATTAAATAATGTCAAACGGGAGGCCATTTTGGGAGAACAGCAATAATTTTTCATTAAATAATTCCTTTTTGCATTTAATACGGTCCCTTTGTTAAGAAAAACAACTTAAAGTAATGATACAAAAAATGATATAGTTTATTTTTTAGTGTTTTTAAATTCATTAATAATTGTGGGATATATGCAGTCAAGATAGCTCATACTTTAAGAAGACTAAAAAAAAGGGTGTATCAAGTATTTTTTATATGTAATTCTAATCATTAGATTAAAAAAGTTGCTCATTAAGAATAAAAAAATGCAATTTCGGTTTATTTTCCATTCATATATGAGTTTTGCCTAAAGTAAGAATTCTTTGCTTTTAAAAATTGAGTCATATGGCAGGAAGTGTGTTTGAACAAGTAAATAAAACGACTCTATTTGCAAGATTTAGTTATAAGGGAAAATAATTGTTTTTTAGTTAATGAAACGGTAAAAAAAAACCGGGGGTATATGTAGCAATTAAAAGGGACATTATAACCTGCCATTCTAAATGGAAAGTCTGAAAAAAAATAGTAAATATGACATTATAAAATATTTTAAGATATTAAATTTAAATGCAATTTTTCAATATTAAATTATTTTATTTATAATCTTACAAATATGTGTTGATAATAAAAAGGCAGACTTATTATTCGAAAAAGTTAACGTGTACGTAGATATCAGTGTTTTTTTAAATACTAGTTTAATCGTGGGTTATAAATCAACCGAAACTCCACATTAAGAAACTTTTAACCCCCAGTGAAACATTTTACTTAAATATCAAGTTTCTAAAAGCATTTTTAGAACATTATTTTTTCTTAAGTAACATTTAAAAAACCTTTTTTTATTACTAACACTATCTAATTTTAAGATGAGTAAGGCGTAGTTTATTCTTGTTATTTTTCACTTTCAGGCAATCTGTCAAATTTTTTCGACAGCTTGATATACGTTGCTGCCATTACTTGAACCAGAACAGAGATAACGCGAATGTATTTTTTGCTTATCTTCTACTTTCCAGAGCAAAATCGTGGCATTCTTCGTTTATCTATTGACTTGGCGTCACTCTGCAGTGTGCAGCCAATAGATAGCCCTAGTGCTTGGCGCACATTTGGGCCCTCTAGTCACGGTTTTTATGACTCTGCTGGGGATCTTAACGTTTATAAAGAAAATAAGTTAATGTTGGAAGGAGAGCCTTGCTTTTAGTTTTTAAAAACAAGGCTTGAGAGATGCAAGTAAATGAAAATATACCTCTTATTCTGGGTTAAATTAACTATAAAAAAAATGATGGTAGAGTCAATGCACTAGTTACTGATCATAAAACAATTGTACATTAGTCCCAGGAACAAATTATTAGACGCACTGTATTTTTTTTAGTAATGATGAAAACATACCAAAGAATGCCATATCATTAAAAAAGATGTCGATATATGTATTAAGTATAGCAGATAGTATTTTCTATTCAATAGCTTAAGTTTAGGAACACAAATGTCCTTCTTAAAGTATTTTGTCCATCATTGATTGATACATGAAATCTTGCAGTGCGTCTAATAATTTGTCCAGGGACTGTACATTATTAACCATAAAATAGATATCGATCATGCACTAGTTAAAAGTAGTTAGCGTTCGATACTTTAACAATTATATAAATCATATGAAAGGATATCATTTGTGAGTTTGAGTTGAACACTTCTGACTGTCACTAGGTTAATAAATGTATGCTCGGTTTCACAGCAATAGTGGTTCCTAGTAACTGCAACGATTGTGTGGTGAAAGGTTTCACCATTTTTACAGTATTAGGTTGAACCACTCTTCTGGATTTGGAGACAAAAACCTGAGAAATGGTTCAACCAAATACCAAAAATATGGTGAAACATTTCATGCAGCTATTAGGAACCATATTTTTGGCGAAACCAAGTGGCAAAAAGTAGTTCTAGACAGTCTTCTGTGCAGAGCTATATTACAGCCATTAGCCTTGCAAATAGACAATTTACTTTTTTAAATATTTGTTAAGAAAACACGAAGACAATTTTGTGAACGATAATTTATTTTAAACTTTTTCAATGATAAGATACATAAGTCTTGATGCATATCTCACATAACTCATGCAATCGTGGGACTAGCAATATTATTTAGGTAGCTTTTTTTTGCAAATGTTACATTTTGTTCCAAATTATATTTTCAGTTAAATACTCAATATGAATAATATTTTATCATTAAGAAAAATGTGATAATAAAAATGTTTTATTAATTTGCTGATAATAATGCTGATAAAAAAAAATTCTGTTGTTCAGAATTAAGATATAGAAAATATTAAATTATTTAGTAAGGCAGAAAAAACTGAGTGCTTATTTAGAAAATTTATTACTCTTAAAATACAAAACCGAAATATCGCATATTTGGAATAAAACAAGTATTAAATGAAAGATAGCGCTGAATACTTAATGCAGAAATTTCGACAGAAATTCTACACAAGCATCTACACTCTTAAAACAAAAGAGTGAAATTCACTCCTATAGGAGAAGTGCATTTTCGGCACCGGAAAGGAGTGGAAATTAACTCAGACTGAGTTAAAACCGCTCGTTTTAAGAGTGTAGGACGCAGATTGTTTTCTTTTATTTCTTTTACCCACTCCGAAAAAGAGTGAAATTCACTCCTATAGGAGAAGTGCATTTTCGGCACGGAAAGGAGTAGAAATTAACTCAGACTGAGTTAAAACTGCTCGTTTGTTTTAAGAGTGTATGCTCCTTAAAATTTAGAAATTAGTTTTTTAATTTAATTTCAAAAAACCTGACAAACTTAAGCGCATATGTATATCACCCGTATTGCTTTAATCCACATAAGCTTATACAATATTAAATTTAGTTTCAATAAAGGCTACTTAGTTGCATGAACACTCCATAAATACATCTTTGCCACTCCTAAACGTACAAATTAAAGGCATAATAAGCCACTTAAGTATTTCCACGTTCATTTATAAGAGATAATTCTCTAATTTTTGACCAATACTCTGCGTCATTATACCTCTATACTAAAAAGCAATGTTCCTAGTCGAGAGTTTAACGACTCACGATAGCGGAATAATTTATTGCCGTTCCCTAATGTAATGTGGACATTTACATAAAAGCTGTTTGTAGTAGCGATTTTAATAGTTCACGATAATCATTCCTGTTTTTCCAAACGCAAATTTCCAAAACATGCCCAACGCTACATCCGCTTCAGGGCTTGGCGTGCCTTGAGCATGTGAGAGAAAGCCTATTACGACGCACATAAAAACTCGTAAAAACTTTTTTTCCATTCAGCGCTGCCCACTGTTCTAACCTCTGCAATTGCAGATACCTAATTCCAGAACCTGGCCTATGGAAACCGTGGCACCGTAAATAACTAGAAATAAAGGCTAAATATGCATAATTTCTGTAGACAATAGGGCCCCCTGTCACGGAATGACAACCATTGCAACATTTAAGTCGAGGTTTTTTCCACACTTTGGGTCTAAGAGTCATTTTGAATAAAGTTAATAAGACTTTTTACCTCGGACAATAAAAACACGCTATAAAAGGAAAATTGACCAACCAAATGTATCACGACGTCTGGATACTCTCGCCGCTGATTGGTCGAATGAATCCATGGCACGATATGTTTATTGTCCATTTTTTAAACTTTTACGGCCGCGTAAACAAGCGTTAGATTGGCGTAGTTGTCATGAATGGTATTATTTTTTCATTTCTATGAATGGCCGCTCTCAGTTAATTATTCGATGGGATATATCATTCTTTTGAGAAATGGATTCCACTAATGATATCGTCATGCTCGTAAAAGGCCATTCTCTAATTGTGCCATTGAGAAGGGAATTCTAAAGGACGTTGAGGGGAGAAGTTAAGTTAGTCAAACTATTTAGAAGAAAAAATAGTCTTTCTAAATATGGGCGATGGCTCAAGTTTAATTCTGTTTGAAATACATGATGAATACATGCTAACATGATGAGTTTTGGGGAACACCGTCATATAGAAATAATTACTTATTGCATGACACTATAAAAAGCTTCAAGATGTTACAACTAATTAAGATGTGTATTGCCGTTTTTTAAAATTTCACAGTGGCGAAAATAATCTTGATAAAAAAATTTACTTAATTGTGAAATTCAGTTTTTATGTATGGTGTTTCATAGAAAACAGTATGCATAACTTCTTTTAAAAAAAACAAGTTATTCCAATATACTATTAAAAGGTGATTTTAAGGTTATCATTGAGAAAAGAATCCAATAGGACTAGTTATTATGATTTATTGTTTGTAAAACAATTTTTTAAGTTTAACTCTCAAAAATTATTCCTCTAATTAACGTTAATTTTGCTGCCGGAATATTTACGTTATTCCTTATTTGACGAATAGCTTGCGGTTTCGTAAGGATCGCGCATGCGCATTTTTTTGTATTTTTTCTGTTCATTGAATGCAGTATTTTTGAAAGTGCTTCTATGGGCTTAAATAAAGATGAATTTCTACTTGCATATATATTTTGAGTACTTAGTCTAAATTTTTTTTTTATTTTATTCTTTTACGTTTCTAATTACTCTTCCTGTAACAGTGACGGCAAAAGTACCACTTCAAACTTTACAAAAAAAAACTACAATTCATAGACATAATTTTATTAATATTGAACATTTTTATACTAATAACAAACTAGTTAATTCAATTAGATCAAAACATGTGACCAAAAACATCAACGTAATCCCCTTCCCCAAAACAACACAATCACTTTTAAATGTAAATCCATCTCAACATCTCACACATTTCCCAACATTTCCGATCGTAAACATTTCTTTTCATCCCCTCCCGTCATTCCGATCCTATATTGACATTTCCCCGGTTATTTTTACTGTCTTCACTCCCTGCTTTTACATCTCCCATAAGAAATCTAACGAATTACTTTATTGCGTCTTGTCTTTGGGAATGGTCCTCCGCTGTTAGCTTGTCTGGCCACGTTTTGGACATTGAGACTTAGGGGAAGGCTCGCTTGGGATTTTCGCAGTTTGTGGAGGGGAGGTCATAAAGGGAGATGATGAGAATGGTAATCGATGTATGGAAATTATTTTTGAGAATTGTAATTGGGGTATTTGTATGCTGCTGTTAAAGTTAAGTTGTTGATAGATTAGTTTTTTTATTAAAAAAATATAAGATGTTTTTTGTTGCCTTTTGCTTCTTATTTATAATCATATGTATTTGTATTATTACATATCGAAAAATTGTATAAGTCATGATTTAAGTTGACATCTTCTCCAAAAACAATCATGTACCAAAGGTACCACATTTTTTTGAATACTAAAAAAATGGACTTATAAGTGCATTGTATCTGAAAGAATTGCCATTAAAAGATAAAAATAATTAAATCAGCAGCCAGTCCATATCTATGTTTACTACATTTGAAATTGTATTATAGTAAAATTTTAATAGTAGTAAAAAAGCTCGTATTTTCTATGCATACATTACTCCAGGAATGATATTTATTTAATCTCGATATCTGGACGATTTAACAATATCCCAATATATCAAAATAAAAATTGTAGTATATATTTATCTGTCATATCAAATAAAATCATCTTTCATGAATCAAGCTAACAAGATAATATAACTTCTTTATGAATCGAGATATACATAATTTTAAGAATGTTCTTATGTTATGATCACATTTACACTATACGTTATATGAACTCCACCATTCTGAGTAAAGTTAACAAGAAAATTATCCATATTTACACTGAACATATTTTTCATATGAATCGCATCATCTAGCTGAAAACTCTCAATCAAAATGACAACTGAACATTTAAACATAAAGGATGTTTTTGAAGCACATATTACTCGTGTGGGTTGCAGGGGTGTTTCATCAACAGCATAAACATGGGTCTTTTTAAAGCGCAGAAATCTGCTGTATGTTATAAATCTAAGACGATCCTGCTTTTGTACATGGGCCAAGTTACACCGTCAAAAAACTTGAAAGCCAAACGATGGAAAAGACTAGGTATGTTAAATTTATTAACTGGTTATTTTGTTACGAGTTTTTTAACCCTTTCAGTTGCAATATTTTATTTTTATTCTAAAAATCTAAAATTTAAGAATTATTATGCATCCAGGATGAAAAGTAAAGAGCAGATAATTATTTATTTATTTTTTTAGACTAAAATTTAAGGAAAACAATTTTGCAATCATAACTTTTAAATTTGACCAGGGTTCTAAATTACGAGGCGTAATTGGCTGTGTTAAAGATCCTAAAGGAGGCTAGAAATAGGCAGCCGGAAACGATTACATTAACTTTTGAATAAATTTTTAATTTTTTGGCAATTTTTTCGAAAATTTATTTGTTAAAAATAGTTACTCAACTTTTGAGAATTTAAAAATGCAAGCATGAAGAGTTTAGGGCCAATTTATTTAATAAAACTGTTTCAGAAAGAATTTTATTTTACCATCTTTTTCATATTTTCATTTAAATAAAAAAAACATTTTATTCTTCAAAAGACTTACTTCTTCCACCTAACGATACAAAAAATAACTTTAAAAAATGTATGGATAATTTAATAAAATTTATTTGGATTAAGTGCGGAGTTTAACATAGTGAGGTAAAAAATCACAAGCTTATGATACCAGTGGTTGAATGTGACGTCGTTCTGATCAGAGGTTCTTTTCTATCATCTGATCAAGATCATCTGTAAATTAATATCCATTTTTATATTTTGAAATTTTACATAGTTCGTTTCATTAAACGTTTATTTTTTAAAATATTTTAACGCACACGGTTAAATTCACAAAAGTGAAATTAAAATTAAGAAAAAATGATAAATATTTACTAAGTTCCAAAATGTGTTTATTTTAGGGAATATACGAAAATCCTCAACTGTAAGTTATTTTCTCTTCAGCATATAATTTCAATATTTAAATTTCAACTTCCACTGAACATAAATCTTATAAGATTAAGATCTTACACATAGTTTTGAATCGTGACAGATTTCTAGAATAACCTTAATTATGTAAATTAAATGTTATACAACTGGCTATTAGGGTATCCGACTACGTTGGACACTTATTTTTTAAAATAAATTTTAATACTATTTATGATAGTAAGTGTCATAATTTCTGTAATGCTTTAAATTACTAGCCTGTAGTCTATTCCCTAGATAATAGTATAAAAAATAAGCACAAAAAATTTCAAAACATTCGGTTAAGTACTTTTTGAGAAATATGTTTGTCGAGAAGAAAATTTTCAAAAATTTCATTTTGCAGAAAATCAATTTAAAGTAAACAAACTGTATAAAGGAGATTCATTTATGCAAAAAAAGAAAGATTATTTTATGCAGAGTTAATATAGAGACAGTTTTGGATTCTTAAAAATCTCCGCTATAATTTAAAATAATAAAAGAAAAATGTTAAATTTCATCAAAAATGGTCATTTTAATTTTGTCGAGTACCTTAATTGTGAATGCGACATGAAATCTGGAAATATCTCGACAAAACAATAGACACGAATCCTTTAAATACATTATTTAAAAACTCACCCAATTTACAATCATTTTGGTTAAATATAATTTTTTTTATTGTTCCTGAAAGTAGGTTTTGTGCAATAAATCGACCCTCGTAGAAAAACAAGTTTTACAGAAACCATCAGAGTTGTAGAAAAAAAGTTATGTAATTTTTTTTAAGTTAAAGGAAATTTATAAATATACAATTAAATTAATTTTAACGATATTTGCATCAAGTAAACGTTAAGCATAAAAAATTAATAATTTTAATTAGAATATGTTTAAAAAAAAGTCAATGTCCCTAAATTAAAAAGAATATAGGTTTTTAAGATTTTTTTCCCTTTACCCTCTGAGGGAGACATACGTCTGATACCCGCCGCCTGACTGCCAGGTTTTTCAGTAACACATATAATTTTTAATTTTTTATAAATTAAATAATTATATTAAATATTAAAATTTAAATCATGGATGGGCTATCTAATTCGTATAACCATCTACTACACTCTTAAAACAAACGAGCGGTTTTAACTCAGTATGAGTTAATTTCCACTCCTTTCCGGTGCCGAAAATGCACTTCTCCTATAGGAGTGAATTTCACTCTTTTGTTTTAAGAGTGTACAGAAATATGTATTTTTAAAAATGAAAGAGATTAAATTTTCGAGTTAAAATTTTAATTTAAATCTCATACAGTGAAAGTAAGTTTACACTTATGTGAATTTGCTTATCCCTCACAGGGTAAAAGAAAATAGCAAAATCATGACAGGGAAAAGCTGTTACCTCAAAAGAGCGTAAGATTCAGATTCCTGGCAGAGACTTGCAAACTGCGATACCCGCTGTGATTCGGAAATAAAAACATATTTTATCATACATAAAAAAAAGCCTTAACTAAGTCTAAAAGACTTCTTTCATTCATTTTGTAGGCGTTGGAGTAATGTAATTTCTTTTTTGGGGAACCAGGGTTCGTAAATCAATAGCGCTATGATCGTAAATCAAATGGGAGTGTAAAAAATAGTTTGAGGTTTGGTTTCAACAGGGTGTTAATTTCCAGTGATTTTTTTGGTGACACCCAAATGGTTTTGGTTTATCCAAGATTAAGTTTGTTAAAAAAAAGTTTTTTTTTATTCAAAACTGACTCTGCAGGAATGTAACAGGAGAAAAAACAAATTCTAGTGTTGATTTATGGTATATTTTTAAGATCAAAAAACGTTTAAAAACCTCAGGGTTTTTTTAAATATTGAAGTAAGAAAAAAGAGGTTTCAATATTGTTGAGATATACTATGAACTTTATTTGCAGATCGCAGTCTGATACAACATTAGCTCTTAAAAAATTAAGCAATAGATATTTGCAATTTTGTAAGGAAACGTAACTCTTTATTTCTATAATTTCTTTAAATTGACACAACATTTTTTTATGATAATATTATGATAAATACAAGCTAAGACTGATAACATAATATATGGGTGATAACATAATGTACAATGAAAATATAAATATTGGTAGAAGCAAACTATTTGTTTTTCTTGACATTGTTAACTAGTTTTCTTGACTCTACTTGCCAACTGAATGTAATTCCAAAACATTTTCGTTTAAAAATATTGATAACTGAATCTATCGAAATAATTGACTAAGAATCAAACTGTTTAATTAAATGAATATAGTATATAGTAATCTAAACTAATTTGGGAATATTGATTATTTGAAGGGTTAATAACTTATTTTCCTAATGACTATTATTGATCACATTTATCACCTACATAATTGTTCCGTTAAGAAATTAATATTATTTAAGTAGTTATTTTACACTTTTCCGCGTGGTTTAAAATTACTTGGTTCGTCACCAAAAGCCTAGGTGTAATTCTAGTGTAATGTCATTTCAACTAAACCAACCCTTACAATTTCCTATAATTTATCAACAATTCTAAATTCCGTTCAAAATCAAGTTGATAGCGGTTATTTATAAATGCTTAATGTAGAAAATTGTGTAGTATAGTGAAATCCTGATTCTACGTTCCCGTTTCATACGTTTATCCCGCTTCGAGCGTGGGGGGCTTGGGAGCCCAGTCGGTTAGGCGTCCGCCTAGCATGCGAAAGGTCCCAGGTTCGGGTCCGGGCATCGCCAAAATAACTGCCGACCTATACACGGCCCGTGCAGCCAAAAATGTCCGACGAATAATACCCCGTGTAGAGGGAGTGCACGTTAAATATCCTACAAAGTCCCAACGCTGCGTACGATGTTGCGTTGGGTGCCTACTCAGGTGTCGGCTCGTCACTTGACTGTGGTTCTAAAATACGACGCCCGTCGCCAATAACCCTCGTGTAGCTCAAGTGCGACGATATTTCCAACTAAACTAAACCAAACCCGCTTCGAACGTTTTTTTAGCCCCATTTCCCATTCCCATTTATTTTCTATGACCTCGTGAAAAACGTACAATCGAGGCTCTAAACAAATTTGTATTACATGAACCAACTTATTTGAAATAAATGGAATCATTCTCCATAACAAATCCTCATAACAATCATGATCCCGAGGTCATTTGTCTTATAGGGAACAATTAACTACGAAATTCCGCAAATCGTACCCAAATCCGACTCAATGATCTCCATGTTAAAGATAAAAAGCTCCATCTTCATCGATAGCTCCTCCTGCTTTTACACACCTTTCTTAGTGCGAATGACGCCATTGGTCGAGCCTATCACTCAACAAATGATAATTTAAAACCTCTTAAACCCAAAATATAAGTGCTTGGTCGATCAGCTGCACTAAGCCTGTGGTTATGTAACTTAATTGCATGTTTATTGCATTATCAGTTAAGTTTATGGAAGGTAAAATGCCGCCGCCGAATGTAATAAAGCAGCGGGTATTTATTGTCGGGTTTTTTTTTTTTTTTCTACTCTACTTCCCCTACCCGTACAACGTCGTAAAGTAGCTGGGAAAGTACCAAAATGGCGGCAATGCTACGGAGATATTCGGAAAGCATTCACTGCAAAATAGGGGGTTTTAAAGGGTAAAATGGGAACTGATACCATGGGAAATTGGGTGTGATATTTTTTTGCAAGGAAACTCTTAGTTTCATCCGACGTTGTTGAAGGGAGGGATAACACTATTTCTAAATTTTTTTAAAGAACTAAATAAGGAAATACACTGTTTGACAAAATTGAACAGCTTAGTGTAAGAATGTGACAAAAAAGTGAAAACGTGGAAATGAGCTTTAAGTATTTAGTTGTACTAAGAACCAATAAAAACAGTACTTGCCTACTGAAAAAACAGCAACTTAAGTTTCCATTTTTTCATAAACTTTAAGTTATTATCGTTAAAGGATGAATTAATATCTTCATTGAAACTAAAAATTTAATATTTTTTTCTCAAATATCCCTTAGCACATTCTTAAAGTAAGCTCTTCAATTGATATTTTTATTTTTTATTTGGGATATCTTAATCCTTTTTATCCTATCTCTATAGCTATGGCGCGGAGGGTTATAAAGTCACACGCCACGGATAATAACTTCCTCGTATTAGCTATCCTATGAAAGAATAGTACTGTACAAAAAAATCGCTAATAACTCTATGTACCTGAGCAAGATGCACATTAAAACTGTTGTGGCCCAACTTATCTGCCTCGTAACTTGACTGCGCTTCAAAATAAAGATATCAGTAGAATAGCCCTTGTGTAGTTTTAGTACAATTTAATTGAACAACACCTATCTATACCTTCGTACTGAACATGATAAAAATATGGATTTATCGATGATACTACAATAATGTCTTGTGTTTCCCAATGTATTGAATATGCTTAAAGTCTTAAAACACAATCATTATTATTATTGAAATTATAAACTTTTAGTAATGCATTACAGCATGAAATGCCGCAAATATACATTTCTGTAAAGTTATCCTTCGATATAATGTTCATAAAATTTAAAATAAATAATTGTCATTGACATAAATAATTGGCCAATGTCTCTTGCTTATTGATTTTGTAGTTCAGATAAAAAAAATTATCTGAAATCCAAACCTTTTTAATATTTTTTTATATTAGTGTAAATATTTTCTCTCATTATCTTATTGAGAAAATATACCGTTAGTTTAATTTCCTACATTTTGTAACATAATTTGTCATTTTTTCGAAAAAAAAATCGATGCTCCATCTCCCTTTATCGGTAATTTATAAACTTATAATATGCGACAACTTTAATATAATAGGTTTATTTAAAAGAAATGATAAACTCAAAGTAAAACCAAATTGTACCTTGTAAATTGAAGAGCTTAGCGAAAAAACGTGCAAAGTGACATTTTTGAAAAAATTAGATGTTTGTGTCAATGAACATATTATTCCATTTTTAACGATCAAAAGTTTCCCTTTTACAGAAACTTAAAGTTAAGAATATTTTTTATCGTTGGCAAGTACCGTTTTTAAAGGATTTAAGTGCAAAGTAAAAACTTAAGCTCATGTTCCCGTTTTCGTCTTTTTTGTCACTTAGCACGTTCTCTTCAATTGAGAGATGCCTGTTACGCAACAGTCATATACCATTACGAAATAGTCCACAGATGTCGGCTGACCAAATAATAAAAATCTCGTAACTTTGCAATCATAATTATACAGAATGACCAAACATTATATAAGAGTGATATTGCCGATTAAAGAACCCAAGTATTGCTTTAATAGTACTTAAAACGAGATGTTAAATGAAAAAAAAAGACTTAAAATCCAGCTGAATTGTTAAAATAATGTTAAAGTATCAGTAAATGCTAAGTGCATGTGAACGCAGAACTTTTTACAAAAAAAATCTGCTTTGAAAGCAAACTTCTTTTAATACTAGTTTTAATTTTAAGTAAAATATTTTGTATTCAGTGTTAATGAATCTTATTTTGAAAGCTTATGGGCATTTTCCAAATCCAATACCAGTTTTACATATAACTATTAGTTTAAACTGTGCATACCAATCCAACTGTGATGCATGGTACTTTTAGGAAAAAAAAACTTAGTCAATTTTCTATATATCAACCCTTTCGCCGCGGTACGAAGTTTCAAGACTTTTGAACGATTTACCATCGTATATTATTTTGGACGTATTAAATGTACATTTTTGGGAGAGGGTAAAAAGTAATGTTGGCGTAAAATGTAATTATAAAAAAAAAATTATATTTGATTTGAAATTGTTCTTTTTTTTTTATATTTAAAGTCTTTAAATCCTTCAAAGCTATAACATGTTTACCAAATATTTCAATGATGATATACACAACTTATTTTAAAAAGGGGACAAAAACGGCAAATTGTTTTTGTATATATTGAAAGAAAACAATCACCCCCGTGAATTTCTCTATTTTCTACTATATTTGCTACGGACTTCCAAAAAAATTATGAACCATGGAAATGGGACGAAATGGGCAATTTATCTGTGTAACTTGTTCAATAAGTTGCAATGCATGGATTTTTCACTTATTAAATGTAAAGTTTCGTTTAAGAGGTGTAACATATACTTAATAACAACTGCTTTTGGGTGTACCTTTAACCTTACATAAAATTAATGACAAAATTCGCATGATAAAGCAGTATTTACAGGGTGTCCAGAAAAGGACTCCCTGTTTTCAAAAATTAATAAAAAAGAAATGGATAGAGATATTAACACAATTCTTGCAAAAAACGAATGAGTCATTTCTGGAATTTGATATGGAACACTTTATTATGTTAGCTATGTTTATTACGTTATTATGTTATTACACTTTATTATGTTCAATTTAACCGACAGGTGGCGCGGAAATACCGTGTATTGTCTGTATGAAAGAACTAGGCATGCGTATATACCGAAAAGAAGGACACGTGGTCAGAAATGTTCAGTAGCTTTCAGTTCAGGGAAAGCAGCCATAGTTATTGCGTGGAATCCAATTTATGGTATTGCAGCGCTATCTGTCGGTTAAATTGAACAAGGTAAAATTTAATAACATATAATAACGTAATAAACATAACTAACATAATAAAGTGTTCCACATCAAATTCCAGACATGACTCATTCGTTTTCCGCAAGAATTGTGTTAATATCTCTATCCATTTCTTTTTTATTAATTTTTGAAAACAGGGAGTCCTTTTCTGGACACCCTGTATATACACTGCTAAAAAAATTTGGGGAGCGCATGGTTTAAATTTACCCCCCGAATGATTCCATTTGGAATCATGAGCTCCCAATTTTTTTCTTACTAAGTTAAACTCGCACTTATTTCAAATAAGTTTTATCAAATTTTCCATACATTTTTCGATAAAGTTATATTTTTTTGTATCGTTAGATGGAAGAATCATGTCTTTTGAAGAATTAAATAATGTTTGTTTTAATTAAATGAAAATATGAAAAACCGGTTAAAATAAAATTCACTCTGAAACAATTTTATTAAATAAATTGACCTTAATTCTTAATGCTTGCATTATTAGATGTTTAAAAATTGATTTTAACTATTTTTAACAAATAAAGTTTTGATAATATTATTGTTAATAATTTATTTAAAAGTTATAATTCCAATTTTTTTCCTTAATTTTTGTTAAAAAATTATGATTTTTTCTCCTATTTTTTACAATTTCCTTATGGATGCGTAATGAATTCGTATTTCACAAATTTTGGATGTTTAGAATAAAAAATAAAAAGTTGGACTGAAAGGGTTAACAAGTTTTGGTCTTCACAAAATATTTTTGTCGACGCGAAGCGTCCTTTCACCTTCATCGAAATCTTCCCGAAACGGGGTTAACTTTGAATGGGAATAGGGTTGGACAAAATCCTCTCCCTATTCCGTTGTATTTTTCTTACCTATTACCTTGTATTTTGCATCATTTTAAACCATATATATAGGAAGAGCAGATATGCCACTAGCGGAAAAGGTGAATCCATTTATCCACCAGTATCCCATAAGGCAGTTCGCCCATAGGTTCCCATAGGAAAATTCGACTGATAAAAAATATATATATATATTTAATATTAACTAGTTAGAACAACTTTTTGACCGTTTTGCTAGCATAAATTTATTACTGGATATGCTTTGATAATTTCTGGTAGAAATGAGGTATTTATTCATAAAAGAAGCATTTTAAAAATGCAATTTTTATTGCATGTAACTCTTCGGCAACAACAGTTTTTTGCCAGCCAGTATCCCACGATGCTTTGCGGCGGCGAAATACTGCTTCAGGACACAATCGCGGGATTTGTATTGCGTTGTACAGTTATTGCGCAATCGATATCAGCTCCTCTTCCTATATCTATGTTTCAAACAATATTATGCTATGAGAGGAAAAGTGATGTTTTCCCCTTTGAGTTAACATGGTCAGAAGCGCATCTTTTTTCCAGTAGAACTATAATGAATACCAACTAAGGTGTTGAAAACCATTTTAGCAGTTAACCTTCATCACTTTCAAATAAAAATGAAATATTAAAGTTTTACTAATATAAATTAAACAAGTTTTTACTTAAAGTACCATCCCACGTGAAAGGGTTAAATAAAGTGGATGGTACATATTCTTGTGCGTGATTGTGATATCTAAATATTTGTTATATTTAACGTGAAAATAATATTTTATTTCATTTAATTAGGTGTAAATTGTGCACAAATATGGATACCATTTGGATTACCCTTTTATTTGGATACCCATACTTGAATGACATGTAAGTACTTTTTATTTTATGATTGTATAATAAGGTCTACATGCTTTACATTTAAAAAAGAGTTTCGTAAGGAAAAATTATTAAACAGTCGCAGCTGAAAGAATGCATTATGTTTAAGAAATAAATTAAAGTGCTAAATGAATGTATATAAGTTCTCAAGGAATGGAAATAACAATCAACGATATGCATCTTATTACATTTTTATGCAGCTGAAAAAATAAATTACCATAAATCATAAAGAAAGTATTAAAATATTTGTTTAAAACAAGTTCAGCATATTAAAGATCGTGTCTTTAAATGAACGTATCAGTTAGAATTACATTCAGTTATCTTAAATTGTACTTTTTAATTGACTTCATACATTTTTTATCAATAACAAATGCATTTTCTAAAAAAAAAAATCCTTACATATGTAGTTCAAAAAGAAATAAAAAAAATTGTGACATACATAAAAAGGGGTTGGACCATAAGAAGAAATTCTCAAAAATAAATTGTTTAATTTAGCACTCTTGAATTTATGAATTTTTCCAAGTAAAGATGTAAATGGTAAATTTAAAAGTGACATAAGAAGAGTTCTACAGTTGTTATGAAGTTAATTGCAATTCTAATTTGGTTTTAAAGTAAAAAATATCCAAGAAAAATATTTTTTTTAAATTTAATGTTTTAACGGGAAAGGGACATTTTGATATTTTATTTGGTTTTATTAAATCATTGGAATTTTTTTTAAGTAACATCAAGTATCGGTTTTTATAGATCGCATTTTTATTGAAAGATCTAAATTGTTCTGTGAAAAAAGAAATACGTTTCTTAAAAAACCTTTTTTTAAATTTTAAAAATTCATTTTCCAAGGATAAAAAATAGTGTAAAATTTTAACATTATACTTTTAAAATTAACACATATTTTTTAATTTTTTTATACTTTGGATAATGTTTAGAAAAATTTAAAGTTATTTCAAAATTTATATATCGCCAGTGCAGTTATAGAATACTCTTTTTTATTGTATTATAAAGTTAGTGTTGGTCAATATAATTAAATAAATGTCAAATCAGCAAACGGCTTAGGTTTTATTTTTTAATTAAACGCTGGAGGTTGCTTTTTAATTATACTTAGAGGTATACATCTTGGACTACAATTATTGAGTTTTATGATTATTTGAATCACGGCAGTATAGGAAATTAAAAAGCATTTTAATTAAAAATATTTTTTATTGAACCGCATTATTTATTTTATCTTAATTAAAAATTCTGTTATGAATTTTGTTAGAAGTACAGCACAGTTTATCAAAAATGAACACTATACTCCTATTAACAAAGACAATTTTGTAATCCTCAGGCAAAATCATTTTAATTGTTTTTTACATAACAAATTAAACTTAATTGAGGGTCTTGAAATTTTATTTGCGTGCTTTCGAAATCGACCAAATGACTGAAATGTTTTATTCTTGTTATGCTTTTATTTGTGTAATCTAAACCAAAAAAAATGAATTTTACTAAAAAATACAATATATATATACTAAAAAATAAAATGCCGAGGCCTCAAACTTTGCGGAATGATGCTAATAAAAATACATAATTTCCACTAGAGAAAACACTAAACACAGCATTAAATACTTTTAAATATCATTGGATGGGTTCAAAGACAGTAAACAAAGCCATTGCTTTAATACTAAAGCTCGATGAAAGAATGATTAATATCATCACCACGACAACAATGGATTTTTTAATCACGATTTTTGTTATCAAAAGTCGTTCAAAATAAATAGTGCCATAAAGTAACTTTTACGATTCATCAAAGAAGACAATTTTACTAATTTTTTAGTACGTTATCTAAGCTCCAATTTTGCTGGTATTATTTAATTTAATGTCACTAATATTTGAAAGCTCAAACATTATACATACCTAGGTTAGGTTATTGACTTTTCAATACTAATATCCATAACAAAGGATAGTAGAACTTTTTTTTTACAAATGGACAAATACTATTTTTGAATTGCCATTTAAATGCTTCAACAACTATTGCTCTTTTAAATGTTTATTTAATGATTCATACTTTTTTCCCTTGAAAGTATTAGCACTGCATTATTTAATGGCTTAATTTTTTACCCTCCAATTACTAAATTAAGTGTGCAATGAAAAAAATAATGAAATTAACATCTTATTCTCCCGTCATTAAAAAATATTTTCCAATTTTTAAGAGCTTAAAATAATTTAAAATAATAGAGTATATAATTACGTAATTTGTCATTAATAAGTATATAATTACAATAAAGAAAAACTTTCTTGCACTAAACTCAAATATTTTAATACAAGTTTTTATTGAACAATATTTTAAAAGTAACAATTTTTAATATCTTGCTCGTTCTTAAATATTATTAGATTAATACGAAAATTTCTGTTACTTAGTATCTAGATTGTTTTGGAATATAATACAGATACCCTAGTAGCACACAATATCGAATAATTCGATGTAATTCTGACATTGTATTGTGATATCGAAAATAGATAATGAGATATCGTGTGATACTAGAGTACTGTTCATTATGTACTCTATTATCAATCCAAAAATATATTACACTCATGGTAATGCATGGTTTGCTTCAATTATTTGTATTTGATAATAAGAACACCCTGATACGGTAATATTTTTCTTTATCTTTCCCTTCTGTATCTCGATAAAAACAGTCACAAATGTAACAAATAAAAGTATTTCACAAAATAAGCATATTTCAGCAATTTCTCTAAAAAAAATATTTTGTCACGATCCATGCAAACCCACCCCCCACTTTATGCACAGTCAACCAAATCAGACCATCTTTACCCTCCCCTTTTTAATACGCGTGACGTAATATTTCTTTATGCATAGAAATGTGACCCTTCCCTCATTGAGTTAACATAGTACTTGCGTCATTTTTCTTCTCACGGGGAAATATATGATCAATCCCTTTGAAACTTCGGTGGATTAAAGCAAAATGTATTCCAAAACTTCCAAGAGAAATCCTAAAGGATGATTCACGTAATAATAAATCTTCGAAGCTCCGTCAGTTGAGCTAGCTTAAGACTTCATTACATCCCTGAATAGGCATTTTTGTCACAGTGGTGATTACGACTTATGACTTAGTTTTCATGCTTCAACATTAATATTTATGTATAAAATAAAATGGGTAACCTGGGACTAAATTGATTTTAATTTCTAATGCATGGATAAAAGTCTACTTTGTTGTGAAGTGGGTTTTATTAAGAAAATGTTTAAATAAGGTTATTAATGTTCCATTCAAAGGCTTGGAGGGATTGATTGAAAAGAACAACTCGTTACTTAACTTTTTTGGTAAAGTAAAATTAAAACAGTAGGATTTTTATAAATATTTTTCTAATAACAAAGTTTTTTCTTTTCTTGACCATTTTTTATCCTTATTTGGTTGGATACCGTTTAACCATAATACAGTTTAGACCATTCATAAGTTATAATTGACTATTTTATTTTCGAAAACTGGTGATTTACTTCAGGGGAAAATCTTATTTTTCTCATATGGAAATGTAAACAGCAATTTTATTTTCATAAAACTAATTCCACGAAGAATATTCCATTACCTATTAATCGGTTAATATTTTTATTGCAAATAAAAAACTGTGCCTTAAACTACCTCGCATAATTATCATTAGCATCTGAAAACCATAAGAATGTTGACAAATGCAATATCAAAAAAGAATCACGCCATTCCACCTTTTAATTGGGAATAATAACAGACTCCAAGTACTTATTTCAAGTCTTTTACCTGTCATCCAAAACTTGGCCGTAAATTTCGTCTTCAGGTCTGTTTGACGGCGATAGATGATTGCAATGGGCATTTTGCAAAAAGCCCTCAATACGCCATTCATCTCGTACTAGCTGACAAGAAAAGCAGCGAATTGTTGGCATTGGAACTCATTAAAAGGCCCCAGACTGTTTGTCGGGCTACTTCGAGATCTCGCGTGTGAGGGTGTGTTATGAATGCTATTTAGGAAGAGCTGGTATTTACTGTCTGTACTACTTTTAACTATTCTTCAAGTTGCTCTTTTTGATTTGTTTCTTAGTCACATATACACTCTTAAAACAAACGAGCGGTTTTAACTCAGTCTGAGTATATTTCCACTCCTTTCCGGTGCCAAAAATGCACTTCCCCTATAGGAGTGAATTTCACTCTTTTTCGGAGTGGGTAAAAGAAATAAAAGAAAACAATCTGCGTCCTACACTCTTAAAACGAGCGGTTTTAACTCAGTCTGAGTTAATTTTCACTCCTTTCCGGTGCCAAAAATGCACTTCCCCTATAGGAGTGGATTTCACTCTTTTGTTTTAAGAGTGTATGGATGGGTTGTGTTGTTTTATGGTATGCAAATAAAACACAAATACATTAATTTTTTTTATTAATTTATTAAAATAATTAGGCATAGAAAACAAAACTTTTGTGATAAATTTTTTGAAGACTTAAAAACCTATACGAGAGGTGTCTACAACGAATTAAGTAATGTTTATCTTACCCAATGCTATTTTAAACAATTTCACTAATAAATAGCTGTATGGCATGAGAAAATTCGCAAAATTATTTCTAATGTTGCTAGATGTGAGTAGTGAGTCAGCCATCTTACCAAAATAATGAAATTTAAAAAAGCTAGTGAAACGTTCGAGGAATTAAAAAAAAATATTAACAAACGGTAGTACACAATTATTAAATTATAATTATTATTAATTAACGAATATTTCAAAATTAACAACATCGCAGTATGTTTCTCCTTTATGCAGATGCTTATTAACAAAATTATAAAATGCCTGTTACTAATATCAACAAAAAATCGCCAAGTTAGTAAAAACCAAAGTAGTTTAATGAAGACAATCTTCAGTAAGTTATTAATTAAAAAGGAGTAATGTTGAATCTGAATTCTAAATACGAACTCAATTACCAAGTATTTTATAATTCCTTGACATTTTTTTAAATTTAATTTAATTTTAAATTAATCATAACTACTAATTTTCTTAAAAAATAATGATTTATAGAATCCTGATAATTACCTTGTTAACAAAATTAAATGACTAAATGATTAATCCTTATACTATTAGCAATAATTTAAATGAGTAAGGTTGTTTTTAGTGTAATTTTCCCTACATAAATTATCCCGGACCCTTGTCTTAATTTATCTTGTGTTTTTTATTTAGAAAAATTTAATTTGGCATACGAAAATGATCTTTCTACTTTTATTGATAATCGTCGTTAATGAGTGAAAGCTTAAACCAACGACTATAGTCCAATTAATAACTTTCGTAAAATTTAAGGTCTAGCCAGGTATTACAAACATTATTTTGCATTTTACTCAACTAAAAGTGAATATAGCCAACCAAGTTTATATTAAATTCTCAAAAAAAAATCCCTACAACTACCATCAACACAGTTCTATAGTGTAATAAATTGCTGATTTAGGGATATTTACAGTTTACTAAAACAGTGCAAAATAAAATTTCTTCGATGATTTAGTTTTTCGACTAATTTGTTAAATATTTAAAATATCTCAAATTATCATTAATCTGTTTTTTATAAAATCTGTCAAATTATTTACCGTCACGCTAAAATATTTTTAACCTTTAAATATGTAATCACCCTTGTCAATAGGCTATGTCCATAAGTAACTATTGTTAAGTTGCAGGTTATTCTTTTTAATTGAAATCTATTTGTTATTAAAAGAACAACTTAATGTTCAACGTATTTTTTTAAAAGGAAAACTAGATATCATTGAACAATATTAACACTTTAACAAGCTCAATAAGCAATTCTATTAGCTAAGCACAATAACATGTGATAAAAGTCAATGTCAGTATTTTCCTTTTCATCCCTCTCGTGTCGGCACCAATGAGGAAGAGATCTCGCCGAATGCAAGTAGTAATTAGACATCCTTCTCTCCGTGTATTTACGACCACAGGGTTCATAAATATCCGAACCGTTTCTTGGTTTGTTCTTGCAGTGCCGCTCATTAGACCAGCCATTCCGACTGGTCCACATCGCAATGTAGGTACGTGTTCGGAACCCGTATATCAACTCTGCTGCCTGCCCTCTTCAGTTGTTGCATAAATGGAATTGATGCAGAAGAATCGTTTTCGTAAATGTTGCTGAAGAATTTGGAAATGGCTACATTTTGAGGGGTTTGGGTTAGAGCTGCACTGTAAAAAAATCTGTAAAAGATTACAGCACATTAGGTGGTTACTGTAACGTGCTGTAATTTTGTGCGTATATCAATTCCTAACCTGCCCTCTTCAGTTGTTGCATAGATGGAATTGATGCAGAAGAATCATTTTCGTAAATGTTTGTTACTGAAGAATACGGAAATGGCTACATTTTGAGGGGTTTGGAATATAGCTGCACTGTAAAAAAAATTCTGTAAAATTGCAGCACATTTTTTGGTCATTTTATAACAATATTGTAATGCTTATTTTGCATCAAATTGATGTTTTCATGACGTTTAGAGTCACATAAATGACTTACTCTAATAGCGTGCTCTTTTCAGTTGTTGCATAAATGGAATTGATGCAGAAGAATCGTTTTCGTAAATGTTTGTTGCTGAAGAATTTGGAAATGGCTACATTTTGAGGGGTTTGGGTTATAGCTGCACTGTAAAAAAATTCTGTAAAAGATTACAGCACATTGGGTGGTTACTTTAATGTGCTGTAATTTTTTGTGTATACCTGCCCTTTTCTGTTGTATAAATGGAATTGAGGCAGAACAATTGCTTTTTTATATGTTTGTCGCTGAATAATTTGGAAATTGCTACACTTTGATGGATTTGGGTTATAGCTGCAATGTAAAAAAAAATTCTGATGAAGATTACAGCACATTAAGTGGTTACTTTAATGTGCTGTAATTTTGTGCGTATATCAATCAGCTTGCTTACCCTCTTCTGTTGTATAAATGGACTTGAGGCAGAAGAATTGCCTTCGTAGATGTTTGTCCCTGAAGAATTTGGAAATTGCTATATTTTGAGGGGTTTGGGTTATAGCTACACTGTAAAAAAAATCTGTAAAAGTACAGCACATTATGCAGTTACTTTTACATTGTATGTAATGTTTGTTGTACATCAAATTGATGTTTTCACGACGTTTAGAGTTACATGAACAACTTGCTCTAATAGCATTAAAAAAGATGCATCCAATCATGGCCAGTGAAGCAAACATTTTCGTCGGTACACAATAAATTTTACATCATATGTAACTCCACAGCACAGGATGATGGCAGCACAAATAAGAGAGGTTATTATTTTGTTACGAGTGTGGGAAAAGAAATATGGAATTTGCTGCTGGCTGTAGAAATCTGCTGGTTAGAGAAATATGAATATTCGTTAAAAGAATACTGCTAAAATAAAATTTTTAATTCAATATTTCTTTCCTTCTATATTATCCTTGCTTTTAAAAGGCGCTAAAATATCTGTTTTCGCATAACTATTTACAGTGGCTACTACAGTATAGTAAGAAATCTAACTTATTTGTCCAATATACCACGCTTTTGTTTGTTATACCAATCAGTTTTATGTAACGAAATATCTTACGTTATTTAACGTAACCCATTAAAGTCGCCTTTCCTTTTGATATTTTATAATCGTTATCCTTATTTGCTATAATTCTTTATATGAAAACTCCAGTGTCCCTTAGTGCTAGTTTACTGCATATTATCCCTATCACAAAATCAATCATCTTTTTTCGTCAGTTTAAATAATAAAATTAATATTTTACAATAACTTAAAAGGCTGTTCTGTAACCAATCACTAGCATAATTTAGTAAGTATTCGATATGATAATCTTTTATACTTCTGGGCATAATACTAAATTTGATTTATATCGTCATTACAACCTGCTAACAACCTTTATGTACAAAAGTAAATACCTTTCATATAACCATTACAAAATTTACCATTAACATCCCTTCGATCTTACAAACCTATAGAATCCCCTCCACTGTATACTATATGGCACATTGGGATATCGATTTGTTTCTATACTTCTGGACATTACAGCTTGCGAATGCGACAAAATCAATTGTCCTGCACATCCTACCATTACCCATCCCTACCTGTTTGCCATTAATAGGCTATCTCCCTTGATTGGGTAATAGCTTTAATCGAACCCTGCTAACACATTCATCTTGCAAATGCATCCTAAAGGCGGGGGCCGTAACGGGGGGGGGGGGGCAGGAGCTCCCCCGAATATCGTAAAAGACTGTTATGGCGGGGGTAGCCCACCCCACCCCCGCGTTTTCTTGCCTTCCTTGCTAGGCGAAATAATGGCGACCCAAGTACGTTCGAAGGATGGGGTGATTTATGTAGAACAGAACCAACATGGGATTTTTTAGATGTTGTTTGATAAGGAGTTAACCATGTTTTTGTAATATTATAGCATCAAGTTTGGTAAATCAAAGAGTTCTTTAAGTTCTGTTATAAAGATGGTTTGAGACAATAAAAAATATTATAATTTGGTGGGTATTAAAGTTTTAGTAAGAAAATAATTGTGGTATAGACTTTTTTAGTCACATTAAAAAAAACACTTTCTCAAACACCACTCCACTTTTACACCACACCAAACCACCAAACACCATTTTTAATTTTTAAACATCTTTAAATGAATAACTTTAAACATATTTAACTTTTCCCCTCCCCTATTTAGCTATAGAGAATAATATCTACCAACTTATTAAATTAAATCTAATATTTATTATTGGCCTTTAATTAATATTTTATTACAGTAATTAAAGCAACTACATGTTTTATATTGCTTAATTTGTAGATTTGTAGTGTCTAACTTTTATTTTTGTCACAGTATCTTTCAATTTTCATAAGTCATTTATCACACTCGTCATAAGACTGCAATCATAAGACTTTTTAAACTGCTGTTCAACGCTTATGCACATTCTAATGACTTAGATTAGTAATAAGTGTTTTTAAACGAATTTATTTGTATAGATGTTGAAATTTTTTCCGTCGTGCTCTTTAAATTAAAAAAAAAATCTTTTATATGGTTGAATTTAGTAGTCAATAAATTAATGTATTGTAATTTGAAATCTCGTGCATATCAAACACTTTGGGTAAACTTAAAATTTCTATGGATCTAGACAGAATTTTCTCACGTGAGAATATTTCCACGCTTATTTCAGGTGACGTAGTTCTTTCCAGCTTTCATTCCTCTTCCCCTCCGATCCGTGCTTCGATTGATGCTCTGTTGACATTGATTCACTAATCGAGCTCGAGAATAATTTATTTTCTGAGCATTTCCGTTGCTATTAAAGACCTGAAACTGCAAAACTGCCCATTGATGTCCATGCATTCCGCTATGAAGACTCGGTAGAATGATCGAACATTGGCATTTCGGTTTTCTTTCTTGTTTTGGAGAAAAATGTACTACAGGTCTTCAAATTGGGTTATCCATACATAGGTTTAGAAATTTTTGACAAAGATTTGTTTTGTTATTGAGTGATAATGGAGTTTTAATGTTGGTTAAATGATTTGAAAAACTCTAAGATATTTCTTAAAAAAAAACGAAATATTTAGTAGTTTAAACTACTGTAATAAATATTGGGCTTTAATCTCCGATAAAGGGTTAATGCACACACTAGCTTTCATTGAGTATTTAGGTTTATTTATTTGAATTTATAAAAGAATAATACTACTCCTTTTAAAAAAATTTTCTTTTCATACTTTGTTTTTAATTCACGACTCTTAGTAAATTTTCGTAATGTGTAACAATACCTTGTACATAAACATCTCTAGCCTGCGATGGTTCTGTGAACTGAATTCTTATGGCTAATTCCTATGTAATTTTGAATGCTAAATTTGGAAATAGGGAAAAAATATCAATCGCTTGTCAATCTTTCATAAATGAATTGAATTAAACAGAAATGTGATTTTTCGATAAATATGAAATTTTCTTGTTAATTTACTATTTTGTCTTTTTTTTTATTGTAATATGTAATAACATAAATCAGTCTAATATAAAATGGCTGACCTAAATGTTCATTTCATGAACATGGTCTATAAAGACTCAAACTAGGAGGGTTTTTTACAAATTTTACATCGACAAAATTGAAAATGTCATGCGTGGCATCCTCAATTTTTTAGATGGAAATGTGTTCGCCCATGGCAAAAAAACCGAAAAAATTGCTGGTGTCAGTTATGGTAGGTCTTCAATGATTTAGGTTTTTTTGACTAATTTGTCAAATATTTAGTTAAAATATCTCAATTTATCATTAATTTTTGTTTCTCATAAAATCTGTCAAATTATTTTCCGTCACTCTAAAAAAATCTTTTTAATCTTTAAATATTTAACCTCCCTTATAAGTAACTTTTGTTAAGTTGCAGGTTATTCTTTTTAATTAAAATCTATTTTTTATTATAAAATGGTCATAATTTTTAAAAGTAAAACTAAATAGTATTATAACAATATTAACACTTGAAACCCATAAACATTTGTTTTCGTACGGAGTTAACCATTTCAAACATTAAAAAAACTTACTATCTTTATTATTTAAATAATTTTAAAACTGAAAATATTTTTTTTAATAAAATACTTTATGCTTTGTTGTTTTACTTACATAAATTAATGTTACACCTAAAATACTTTAATAACAGGGAGATTTTTAAATGATATTTTCAAATTCTGTCATTGCATTTAGGTTGTTTTTTGTGTCTTTCATTTTTAATTTCGTCTTCATGAAAAGATAATTATTTGAAAATGTGTAATTTTAATAATTCCACATAAAATTTTATATCTTAGTCTTTAAAAAGTTTTAATGACTTACATTTTAGGTCGTATGTTAAATGCTAGTTTAGTTTTTTTGAAGAATTATTTGAATTATTAGTACAAATAGCAATTTGCATCATTGACAGAATACGCAACATATTAAGACTGATAGTGCAAAACACTGATAGTCTTTAATGCTCTTGGTTTTACTAAAAAAAATCGTTAAAAGTTTTTGTTTCTTTTGAGTGATTTGTGTATCTGTATTGTTATTTTTTTTACAACATCGTTTTTTCTTTAATAAAAGATTGTATCTATAGAAAATACAAAATTACTTGATAAGTTAAAAATATTATAAGCAAATACTTTAAATTGTATACTAATTTGAAACTTGATTTACTTTAAATGAGAATTTGATACATACATATTTATAGTTTTACCAAAATTATTTTAATAATTAAATAGTTATATCTGTTGTTTTAAAAGCATCTTTTTTAAAATTCAACTGCATCTATTTTTAATTATCTTTTAATAGTTAGACTTAAATGTAATTACTCAATGTTCTATTGTCTAATTAAATTTAGTTTTCATCTTAATAAATGATAGTAATTTAGTTTATATCGGTACAGTATATATTTTAATTGAATATGTACATTTTAATTAAACTTAATTCTATAATTTACTCAAATTGTGATATTTGGTTTAATTTATTAATTTAGTTGTATCTTTAGTTCTTGTATTAGTATGTTTGTATGTTTCTTAAATGTTTTAGTAAACTTTAAAATTTTAATAAAATCTATTTGCAATTATAATAAAATATTTAAATAAAAATACGAGTCGAATAAAATAAGTGAACATTAAAAATTTTTACGTTGTAAATAATGTATTCCAATTACTTTTTAATATAATCTTCACTTTACTACTATGACTAATCATTAAACATATCTACCTTTTATTGTTACTTCACAATCCTAAATTATTCTTGTTGATTTTTACCAAAATGTTTTTTTTATTAATTGTTCTCTTAAATATTTACTATAATATTTTTATGATAAATAGTTCTATTAAATATTACACAGTTAAATCAGGTATAATATAATACTATATAGGTAAACAAAGAACTTATATTGTTTATCTCTTAAGAGGGATTGTCAGTCCCATAGAGCTAATGCATTAGTTTTCTAATCATAACTTCCTCACAAGTATTGCTTTGCCATGTTAGCCCTTTTGTCCCAGGTTTGAGAATGAACATAACATCGAAATGAAATAAATTTTGAAACGAAACTGTTATCTAGTTATTAAATTATATTTTTTTTAGTTTTAAATGCCACAAATTACAGCAGATGGCGACACTATTTTAAAACTTTATCAATTAATAATTAAATAACCGGATGTTATTTTCTTTTCAATTTTGTTTTAAATTGATGTTATGATGATTCCCATACCTGGTGAAAATGGGATAACATGGCAAAGCAATTCTTTTGCGAAAATTATGATTTAAAAACTAATGCATTAGCTCTATGGGACTGACAGTCCCTCTTAACTAATCCCGAACTTTATACCACTCTGTCAAACAACTCTACCTCTATCTCAGCATTAGTTTGTATTTGATATTGGATCTTATTAAAAAATTATTTTTAAAAATATGTATTTATTTAAAAAGCTTAATAATTTTGCACTATAAATTATTTCATAAAATTTTGAAATGACATTTAGAAATGGTATACAATGCTATTTAAATGAGGTAAACATTGCATTCAAATTGCTTTTTTCTTTCTTATCTTTATATCAGTCTGATAATAAACAAGAAAGCCTGTATCTAATCACAAGATTAATAAATACTTCTAATAGATTTTAATTATATAACCATTTTTTAAAAATATTTTAAGATTCATAAAAAATAATTAATGCTTTTCCTGATAAATGACTTCATGTAATTTTGAAATCGATTTAGAGTTTTCAATAATGTATATTGGTATAATTAATTATGTAAACACATTAAAATTGTTTACTTCTCCTTGATAATCAATAAAAAACATGTGTCGTCTCAAATTTAATAGAAATTGCTAATGTATTTCAATTCCATAATTATTTTATTAATTATACGATTGATTCATAAATTATGATTATAATTTTATTCTCGCAATGATTTAATGAAAGTTTTAAATCCAATTAACGATTTCTAAATTATACACAATGGTATTTCAATGCGGTAAATAGTGCATTCAAATTGTTTACTTTCTTCTAATCATCTCTATCAGCCTGATAAACAAACCTTCTAGCACCTCATCTAAAGCTTCTCAAATATTTGTAATGCATTAATATCTATTTGACTATATGTTTTTAATTATACTCTTAATAAAAGATAATTCAAACTTTTCTTCTAAAGGATTTCTAGAAATATTGACATCCAATTAGATACATTTAAATGATGCACATTGTTATTTTAATGTAGTAAACAGGGCATTTAAATTGTTTACTTCCCTCTAATCATATCAGTATGATAAACAACCCTGCTAGCATATTATCTAAAGCTTAATGAATATTTATAATGGATTAATATCAATTTAACTATTTTATTGTTTACTAAGTTTTTTTAATTACTCTTAATTTATAAAAGAATTCATAAATGAATTCATGCAATATTGAGTTCCAACTAGATGTATTTAAATGAGGCACATCGTTATTTTAATGCGGTAAACAGCGCATTCAAATTGTTTACTTCCCTCTAATCATGCCTCTATATCAGTCCGATAAAGAACTCCGCCTCTCTTCTCATCCCAGAAACCTCCTCGTTTTCTTTTGCACACTCAGGGGAAAAACGACGATGAATCAAAACACAAAAATCCCTCCTCCCTTACAAACACGCGAGATATCCAAGAAAACGAAATCGATACGATAACATCCAGAGAAAGAGAAAAAAAAAGTTGGGGGGGGGGGGTCTGTAATTTATAATACAGTCTACAGTTGTCTTAGAAGCCCGTTAAACAAAACAAAATGGAAGGGAGGGGGGAGGGATGCGTGGGGGAGGGGGAAGTGAGAGATGAGAACAGGGGAATAGAACGAAGGAAGGAACGAGGCGAGCGACCGGCTCCGAGCGTTTTCCTTTCCGTCAGAGGCATTCGCATCGTGGTAGGGGAAACGTCAAGTCACAACTGGCTCAGCACTGGCGCTGCCTTGTTTACCAGCTGATTCGAAGAAGGAACCTGCCAGACCTATCCCCTCGTGTCTGCCACAAAATAATGAAGTAAAGATGACTTCCAACACTTTCATGGACTCTTTCTTGGGGGGCAAGTACGCCAGTGACGCCGTGTCTTCTGCAGCAGCCCTGCAAAGTTATGGCCATCACCCGGGTCACCGCATGTACCCTTATGGGTCCCTGTCTCCCCAGTCTTCGGTGGCAGTGTCCGGCACCCTTTACTACACATCAAACTCCGATCTGGCCAAGTCCTGCCGCTACAACGCAACCGGACAGGCCAACGGACTGGACATTTCCAACACCGGCTACGCGTTCAACTTGCAGAACTGCGGCGTGTCTAGCTCCACTGCCGCGGCACAGGCTGCTATGATGGGTCCGGCAGCGCAGTTCTTGCCGCATCCGGCCACTGATCTCGCTTCTTCCTTGAGTCCGTGTTCCCAGTTGGCCGGATACAGGCAGCTGGACCCTATCCCCGATGTCCCCCGATATCCGTGGATGACCATTGCGGGTAAGATCTCTTTTGTTAATCGACAAAGGGTCCTCGCCTTAGGCTTAACAGGTTAGCGGATTTTATTGTGTTCATGCACCGCGGGGGGGGGGAGGAGTAGGCATGTTGACATGATTTAGATACCTTAGGGTATGTTTATAAAATGTATAGGGCGTAAGGTATTTTTGTTAGATTTTTTGAGTTTATCTTTTTAAATGTCTGAATACTAGTTAATAAGAGTTGTTAATTAATTTTGGTATTTAGTGTCGATTGTTGTTTATTGTCCGCTTTTAATTATTTCCACGCTCTAAAAAAATTTAGATTTTGATATATATATATTTTACTTCACATGAACAATATAGAAAAATATAAGTCGTTTTTTGGACAAAAATAAATAAATCTTACAGTTGTTGCTTTGCAAACAATTTGTTAATCGTAATTTTGAAATAAGCTACTCATAAACTTTAGGATTTTGTTGTAAGTATTTTTTATTGCTCAATTGTTTTCACAATTTTTAAGCTTTTACAAAGTTTCATTATTTGAAGTTTTAAAGAGTGGGATGCTAACGATTCTTTTAAATATTTTAGTGCTCTTGCTCTAAATCAGTTTGTTATTCTGTCTGCAAATTTTATTGAATTTGGATTTATATATATAGTTTTGTTATGTAGTTGACTTTTATTGTGGAAATTTTTTAATTGCCATTCTTGGTAGATATCTAAATTATATATTTTTTCATTATAATTGTTCAAATATTTTAGTTATTTTACAGTCTTTTAACACAAGCTTTATACAATTTTCAATTTTCTTTGAAATTAAATTTCCTTCAAAACCAGATCTAGATTGTTTGTAAGTTCTTTAAATATTTTTTTTTTATCTTTGTACACTATTACATTTTTTAAAATTCAATGTAAATACAGTTTTTGTTAGAAAACTAATATTAAAAGGACAAGTATTACACATTTATTATTGTTTATTTGAAAACATTCAACTCTAGGAATTGTCAAAAGTATCAATTTTTCTTAATGTTCAAAACACTTTTTATAATTTAATAATGCATTTACTATTAAATCCTAATTCTAATTATTATTAAATTAATATTTTGAAAATTAATAAATTTTGATTTTAAGCTCTCAAATTATCCCCGATTTATTCCAATAATTATAGAAAAGAAATTTTTTTCACTTGTCAAGTAGAAATATTTAGTTTAGATAATGCTATTTAAGACTTTTTAAAAATGTGATAAAACATGAAAATAATTTTTGTAATATTATGCCAGTAATTTAATTACAACTAAGAAACAAGTTTTTTTATTTGAAAATATTTTCAAAATAATATATTAAATGATAATAATGAAAGCTTTATTAATAAGTTTGTCTTACTGCAAATAAAATATTTTGATCACTATGATAATGCTTATAAAGTCGTACGTTATAAAAAAAGAATCTAAAAAAAATTACTGCATCCTTCAAATCTTTAAGGCATTACAAACGGTGCAGTTTTCAACTTTCATGATTTTTAGAAATATTGTACAGCAAACAACCCTTCTAAAGGCTTAAAACATCTTGTTCCAATCGAACCATTTTAATGTTTTAACAAATAGCAATAAGAAAAAACCCCACAAAATACCTTTTGAAAAACATGCCTTTTCTCCCCCCCCCCCCCCCCCTGCACCTACTTTTAGAAATCGCCAAAGAAATTATGCTCAGGTGAATCCCTAAACATTAGATTCATATGCTTCCCAGAATATAGGTTTTGGAATTTTTTTAATAAGAAAATAGCTTTAATGCCATTAAAATTGTCCAGAAATTGCTGGAATTTCGATATTAAGATATAGTAAGAATTCTCAAAATGAATGCTGCAAAGCTCTAAAACACATGACAAGTGTTTGGTTAAAATTCATTAAACTTTTATAAGTATTTAGACGTCATTAAACTCTGATTTTAAAAGGAAATAGTAAGTATAAAAACGATGAGGTTAACTTAGAAAACTTCGTTAATTTATTATTTTCGTGAAAGTATATAAATAGTCTATTTTTAAACGATATCTTTATGAAGTAAAAATGATAGTCTTCTGTGAAAATATGTTCTTTAAATCAAAGGTGAGAACAGTTTTATCTGATAACATACATCACAAATCAAGCCGAGATACGTAACTGATGATAGAAACTATCTAAATATCTAAATTGTGAGCCTATTCACTGAGCTAGTGATGAAAAATAACGTTTTGAACTGATTTATCTCGGAACTGAATCTTCCAAGTTCACATCCTAAAACAAACACCCTTATCTGAATTTACTTAATCTTCGTGAGTTTCTCTGGTGGTCTTACCATTACGGTAACACTGTTTGCATTGAATTTTGATACCGAGAGTCTTCAATGTGCATAAGACGTCCATAACACAGAAAGAGTCACTTGGGGCCCATAAGCATCAAACAAATGGTCTGGATATTGTTAAAGAGGCTGAAAACTGCTCAATTTTACTCGAGGTATCAGCGTCCTTTCTATGCTGAGCTCTTCTGTATATAAAGCGTCTGTTTAGGCTTGCTTTTAGGTAATGGCTCTTTTGGACCTTTTATGGTGTTTCATATCATTTTCAGAGGTTAAGGATTGTAGCGAATCTTGATTGGTATAGCCCCTAGGTGGTATTTTGACAATTCAAACTTAACATTGGTTAATAACTCAAATCTATAATACTATTAAGGGGGGATGCTAGTTTTTCTAAAAATTTATTTGATATTATAAATCACAACGAAATATTTTGGAAGTAGCTTCATTGGGTTTTACATGAATACTGATTTAAATTAAAAAATATTTTCAATCTACTACAAATTTTTGGAAACTTTTGACCATTAAATACTAAAAAATTGCTTAGTCAAAGAAAAGATATGATGTCATACATGATTTATTTAAGGTAATATGATGCCAAAGGCGAGGACTAAATTCTATTATTTACTAAGTGTATATTTAAATTGCTTGCTAAATTTCTGTACTCGAATCTTATACAATAAAATTTTTATTCAGGATGGACAGAACACTCCCTTCATGCCGGATACAGATCTTTAAGAAGTAGGTTCAATTTTTTTAATATATACATTTACTTAGAGATACATATTTTAATGCATTTTCGTGTTCAAGATGGAAAACGTGCACATTTGACATTATATTTTTAAAAAAGTTATGTTTTTCAGAAAAGGAGATACGTGTAAAAGTACTATAATTTGCCTTTCTAAGAGCTTAATATCAGAAGTGCAGGGGTTCAACATGTAGAATTTTTCTTGTTGTATAAGTCTGTGTACTCGAAATGAAAAATGGGAGTTTTAAAAACAGAAATGTTTATGAAACAGATAATAAAATTTTAATTGAGCAGTCAAGAAATAACAATTAACGAATAGAGAGAAAAAAAATGAAGTTTCTTATTTTAAAGTTTACTTTTATTTTAAAAAATGACGGAACTGGTATGGTTTTATTATTTTAAAATGATGCATTAGAGTCATCTACTGAAACTTGCGATTATGATATTTGCGGGTGGCTTTATTAGAAATTCCTACACTTTAATGACTTTGATTTAAAAAGAATCTCTACATTTGGTATCATGTTAAATAGTTGGAATTCATTTAATTTTTAAACAAGCAACACTTTCAAAGACAAATTGAAAGCAAATCATTTCCTTTCTAAATGAAATAAGAAAGTAACACATATATTCAAAAAATCATCTTTATTGAAACCTTAGTTGGTTGTTCCAAGAAATCAAACTATTGCCTAAACTAAAGTAAATTTTAGTAAATACTATTTTTGCAAAAACTATTACTTCAAAGTTTGTCTTTTCACTGAATGAGTTTGAGTTTTTCAAAAAAAGATTTTTATGCACACAAATATAAAATAGAACCTTTGGTATATTAAATTATAGTTTCCATCGATTGCTGTTTCATTCTAGTTGAATTTCTGTGATAAGCAACATAAAAAATTAAGCAGATTAGATTCGCGCAAATATTGGTATTGCATTAAACATTGATATATTTCGTTGGCTTGCTGCAAAGTGTTGGTAAGTATGTAGTAGACATATGGTGAATTTGTTTTAGTTGATTTAGTATTACCAGAGGAATCCAAACAGGTAACATTTTGGGTATAATATTTCAAGTAATTGTAACAGACTCGGTACTTTCGAATTTAAGAAAGTTACTTAATTTCAAGGATTGTAGGAGGTACTAGTACTTGAACATTTTCTTTAAAAAAAATCTAAAATTATATAAATGTTTATGAGCTTATAAATAATATTCACCAAATATAGTGCAGCCCAAATTTTAAATTTCATCGGATTACCTATCTGAAGTTGTAAGTAGTATTCAAAATAAATGCAAATAATCTATTTTCTAGTTATAAGGAATAGTTATATCTCGATTTAAATGGCTAGGTAAGATATTATTTCAGGCAATATATTTAAGGTAATAATAAAAAAAATTGATATAATTTTAAGGTTAACTGTTTCAAATAAAATACTGTACCAAAGTTTTGCAGCCAAGCCAACTTTTGAAATATTGTTTAATGTTAAAATACATTCATTATATGTGCAATAAAGAGTATTTACTGATTGTAATGTAAAGTGTTTCCGTAATTAAATTCAATATAAATACTATTTGAAAATTGTGTTACTTTTTTATTTCAACAATTTTACCTTTAGAACACTTAATACTGCACGGTTACCATAGGCAATATTGCTACAGTTGGTTTTTTCACTGTTTATAATCTTATGGTTAACGAAATCATTCCAATAGTACATTATCATAGAAAAGTTATTCTGATTGATGTTAAAATGATGTTAGTGTTAACATCATTTTAAAGTGATGTTGTCCCCAACCTTTTATCATTTTTAGACGAACATAAATGTAACTAATTGCTTAAACAATAAACTTTGAACTAAAGATTTTTTAAAACACAATTTAACTTTTATTTGTATAGGCTGCTAAAAGTATTAACTAAAGGTAAACATGGTTTGCAAAGTTACTTTTACTTGGTACATGGAATTCAATTTTCTGCCAATATAAATTTTAAAATTGTCTCAGGAAATATGTACAACAGAAGTTTGTCTAATACGTGAAAAATTGGTGCATCAAAAATGACATTGATGTATCCAAATGATTCAAAATTCCTAGTTTTGTTCAAATTGCTAGTAATTTTTGTTAATGTTGCTTTTACACTCTTCTAAAAACATCATATCAATGTTTTAATATAAAATGGTTCATAAAATGACATAATTTTATCAGAACAATCATACGAAAACTATAACTTTGCTGAAAAATCTCTTTCAATGGGTTTCTTCACAGATCTGCGCAAAAGACACAATGTGTATGAATCCTTTAATTTACAAACACGTCTTTTGTCGCCCCTTTATGCTTTACACACAACTGTCTACTCTAATGGTCGCTTTGTTACATGATTTATTGTCTGTTTTCTATAGAAGAGTACAAAAAAAAGCTATTGAGGAGGTCAATTTTCGCTTCCGAGCCTCTTTGTTTCTTAACTGGCCTGAAGTTCAAAAATGCCGCGGTCTTTAACAAGCTCGGAATTGCCGAAATCTGCTCGTTTTTTTACTCATCTTTTTTAGTTATTGCTCGTTTCTGAAGTGAGACAGGGAGTTGTGTTGGGATGTTACAATGATTATATAGCAATCCCACTTTATGGAAGTGACAGAGCAGAACTAGCTTTATACAATGGATTCATATTCACTGTTAAAAAGTTTGGTGAAAGGTTGCACCGGAATCCTGGAACTTTCTAGCTGTTACCACTCTTTGGTTCGTGAATTTGTTAATTTTGTGGTAAATCCATAAGTTTGATGCACCGCAAAAGTGGTAAATCAACTCTCCAAAGAGTCGTGGTATCTAAAGTACCGGGATTCCAGTGTAATCTTGCACTAAAATTTTAACTGTTCTCAATATAACTTAGACTCCAATCCTTTCAATTTAGGGGGATTTTAATTGCAAATTTTGTTTTAAATGGATGTGAAATAAGAAATAAAAGATAAATTGATGTGAAATTTTACAGAACATGAAGGTGAAGTATTCCGATGTTTAATGAAAAGTATTGGAATATTGGAGCAAAGAATTAATGCTGTGTTGAAAGACAGCACAGTATTGGGTCAGCCAGGACAATTATTTATTTTCTACTTAATATTTATAGCATTATTACATAACAAGAATTCATATGAAACAATAATTGCCACAATCAGGTTAAAAGGTCATATATTTGTGAAATAAAAGATTCCATTGCTTTTCCCAAGAACGAATGTAAAGATTTTTTCTTTAATTTCAGACATTTTTCAAGCATCGTTTTTGATTGTAAAATATTTTGATCTGGTAGATATAAGTTAGTTTTGTTTCATCCACATAGCATACTGGATCATATGAACACCACTTAAATTAGAAGGTCCTCTAGCCGAGTTGAATGGCATCATATTAGTTTACTAGGTTTTGTAATATTTATTCAAGACACAATTTCATCTTTTTTAAATAACCGAATTAAATCGTTATTGCTCTGAAACTGAAAATGTGTGACATTATTTTCAGTAAGAAAGTATTATGTTCTAAAAATATTAGTCTTTTTAACCATTAAAGCCTAAATAATTTTGTATGCTATGAATTTTTAAACTGTTACGGCAACACGAAAACAATTCTAGACTTGCAACAAAATTTTATATGGATAGTTTTACTATTACCAAGAATACAAATGCAAAACATAAAGGAATTAAAGAAACTGGGGAACAAAAATGCGTTTATAGTACCAGCATTTTTTTTTTTTGCTCTATCCATATGGTAACGATAGCTTTAATGGAATTAAAAAAAAAGTTTAGGTTTCTAAGTTTGTGAGGCTGACACCGCTTTATTTTGTGTGAGTGAAAATAATTGTTTAGCTTTTTCTTTTCATTTGTATTAGATATAACTTCTTATGTACAACAATGCGCTTTTATTAACTTACGTTTTAGCAAAAATATCTATTAAAAATGCTTGACTTCCAAAGACAGAAAATGACAAGCATAGTTCAAAATGTAGTAGAACATTTTAAACCAAGCATTTATTTCATAAAGCTACATTCAAAAACTTTGCTGGGTGATTTGACAGCTCTGAAGGGGCGTCATGTAAACTTTCTCAACCATTTTGAACATTTAATGTTATGTTCATAACGTATCCTATTGTGGAATATGCATTTAAGCGCATGGGAAATAACTTAAAAATGAAGAAAAGGCGGAGTGAATGAAAGCCGCGATATATTTATACACCGTCGCACTTTGTAAAGGTGCCAATATTTTTTGCCCATTGTGTGATGACTACTGAGGCATACGCCCTTGCACTTGATACACCCGCCCTTTGGTATACTTGAGTATCGTTTATGCTATTTTGATAAAACCGTTTTTGATAGAGTACGTTTAAATCTATCAAAGCAGTTCCTTTTTTAAAACCTTCTTGCTTTTGCAAAGTTCTGAAAAATAATGTTGTAACAGAAAGGGAAATATTTATACCAAACTCTCACTTGTTTACGCTGTTGTGGAAATTAAAGATTTGCATGACAAGTTGTTTTTAAAGTTGCACTAACTCAATGGCTAATGTGGTTTTTTTTTAATGAAAGCGTTTCTAATAGCAAGCAATTCCTTGATAGAATTCCTAGAAAAAAGTTTTGTTACATATGTGGTGATCATTGAATAAATTCCACCTCAATTTCTGTGCCATCCCATTCTGCTTAAATTTTCATTTTTTCACAAAACAATAAAATCCTTTTCTGGTGGGAAACTTACAATTATAACTTAGCAAAAAATTTAAAATAACACACTATATAAACAACCATAGTTGAAAGTCCTGCCCAGTGTATAACAAAACATGAGTGCAAGAACATGGTAAAACCGACATTCTGTTATCCTTGTACTCCCCCCCATACCTTTTTAAGGTATACCTAACCTACCTGTAAGGTCAAGGTTCACAGCCCAGATCAGTGGGATAAAAAGGTGTGCCCATCGCTGAAGCAGGTTCCACATTATAAATGAATACTTTTGAAGCGGTACTTCACTTCCTACGAAGTTCCTGCATTCCCCACCTTACCACAGGGTTGAACAGAGTCTTTTGTGTTTTGAGTGTTGAAAGTTTGGGTGGTGAAATACGTTATAATGAATATATATTTTGTTTCTAAATGCATAACTTGTAGATTACAACGAGATAGATTTTGTTTGCGTAGGAAATATTTAGTATTCTAAAATTTGGTGACTTTGGAAGTTTAAATTATTTGTCGTTTCCATGAAGTTTTTTCGCTCGAAGTTTGTTGTTTTGCAATATTGTGTGTTACACTAATTTTGATTTCTAAACTTAAAAAAATGGCTTAAATATGCCGGGTGTGTTATATAGTTAGGCACAGATTAAATTATTTAATCTTCTGTCCATTACAACCTAAAATTGCATGCTTCATCAGAAAGGTGTAAATAATTTAGTTTTTGCCAAATCGTTCATTTTAATTTAAATTAAAAACTTTAGTTAAGTTTAAATCATAAATTTACTAAACTAAAACATACAAAAATTCTGCACAAGAGATTCGTTTTCAAAACTTCCCACGCTTTTTGTAATGATGCCGTTTTTTAAAAATATTGCATAAAATATTGCATTTCAACAAATAATTTTACAAATGGTAAACAAGAACAATAAAAAAAAATCCATATTCAGATAAACAAGAGAACGTTACTTTTATATTTTTAGTAAATTTATTCTTAATTCAATTTTTTTATTCACATATAATATCATTATAAAAGTTTCTTTAAAGGAAGATGCATAAATTAAAAAAAATAGGTTTATTTTCCGACGTGGGAGTTGAAGAGTAATACATTTCATTTCATCGGCCATTTAGACATTGAATCGCACCTTCCTATTACCTAACTTAATATTTGAAATACACATTGTTAAATACAACTTACATTAACCTTAAAACAGTCATTTTATGACACTGGCTCAAAAAAACAAGTAGGTTTGTAACATAATCTGTCACTTAACCTGCTTCCACACAACAGTTGTGTTTAACAGGTAAAAAGGCGCCAAACACAGGATTAATTCTATATTAAACATTTACATGCTAAATTTGGCTAGTTTCATTTAAATTTTATTTCGAAAATTCAATAATTATTACTTATCGTTTGCAAAAATTAATCTATATTTTAAAGAATAAATATATAATATTCCTCGTTTTTAAATAGAATGAAAATATTTCATATCAACATACGAAGAATCTCGTAGTGAAATATATTTGAAGTCAATTCAAACTGATCGATGTCGCAAAAATAAATTTATTTTAATTTATTGTCTAAAAGAATTAAAGTTTCTCGATGGTGATTTAATTCTAATAAAAATGGCTTCCTATGCTTTTTAAATGAGCATTAAATTTTGCAGTTTTTTACATAATTGAAGTACTTCGAATTCGAATTCTTTTCTGATATTTTCAATGCAAACAGACGGACTGAACGATTATAATACCTTCCACTTTTTACGTTATAAACGTAGTGTGAAAGCTAAAATCCACCCAACACTATTTTTTTTCTTTGAAGGCGTAAACAGCATAATATACAACAAAGCGATAATTCGCTGCATCCAATTATAAGACCAGTTTTAAATGTTTCCTTACCGCGTAAAAACTTGATGCACTTCAAAACGACTGACCTATATAAGATCTCAACTGTGATATTATTTTACTGTTTCCCAAAATCTGGCTATGACTGAGCATTGCTAATCCGAATTTTATAGGGCCTTTATGAACCAAACTATGTCTTTACCGATCGTTTACGTCTAATTTAGACTATAAAAAAGGAGTTTCCTAAAATTGCTTTATTTTAGTACTGCTGATATTACACGTTGTTGTGTAACTTAAGCTGTTATGTAACATATGAGGTTTTTTCTATCACATTAACTGAATCTCGAGATTAAACTTGATTGGCCCTTGAGTGCTTATAAAACAAATGTTCAATTGATAAAACTATTAACAATTGTTTTCTCAAGATAATAACTTTTGAATGCGTGTCTTATTTAATTAAAATACATTTTAACCCTAGGGTAAGAGAACTTATGCATTGGTGTAACCTAAATTATTTTTAGAAAATAATATATATTTTAATATGTAAACAAATAGTCGTATGATAGTGATTTTCTAAAATAAACTTGACATCTCATTATATTCTTATACCTTGACATTAAAATTAAATATGCTATTTTAAATAACTTTTGCATATCAACTCAGAACTTCAATATGTGGCTCTAGTATGACGTTAATTCAACCAAACAACCTACCAACTTTAAGGATTTAATTCGGTAATAATTATTTTCCGGGTTCCAGGCGACAAGCGAAAGTTTAATATTTTCCCCTTCAAAAATCTGGTAATGCCGGTTTAAGCCCGGAGAGAGTTAGCAGGTCTGCATACTTATAACATGATCATATGTAGTTTTTATTACACCATTTACATTATGAGAGCATTAAACATTAGTTAAAAAAAATTATGAGTTCAAAAATAGCGGTGAAAATATACTTAAATGTGGTAATGCACACCAACATTATTAGCTTAGACGAAAAAAGTTTGTCGATTCCTTAAAATGTAACTGTCAAGCAGATCTCCAAATAATCAAGCCAGTTTAAAATCCGTGTAGCAACGAAAATCCGAAAACAGGGGAGGGTTTCAACCCACCAAATCCTGCATTATACGCGAGGAAATATGAGTTATAATCTTTGCTGAGCAAGTCACTCGGTAAAATGTGAACTTACGTCAGATTTGAACTAGCCTTGGATGAAAAACCGTAGTTTTAACCTTATTTGATGCCTCTGACGGTCCCTGATATTATCTTTGATTGAAATATTTTCTTATCCAGATGTTCCGTTGTATAAATTTCTTGCCGAGTTTCGTCTGAATGAAATGTTTTTATCTTTAGAAGATGGGGATTATTACTTGGAATACAGTGAGCAATGGTGATGCTGTGGAAAAATTAGTTTTTTTAATGATTGTATTATATAAAATTGAATTAAAACTTTCGATTTTTAAGATTTAATGTGGCATTAATAACTTTCACCACATTTTAAATATACAAAATTAAATGATTCAAACAATATAATATATTTCTGTGTTGTAGTTCAAAGTTCGTGCATTGGTGGAGAGGGATAGTCCAAACATCTTTTCTAGTGGCTACTGTATTTTAAAAAAAACTAAATTTTTATTGTTTTACAAAATATTTTTTAATAAATAGTAATTTTTTCTTAGCATTCTTCAGAAACCAGAATAAAATCCTTAGTTTGGTAACCATACTTTTTTAATGTTTGTGTAATAAAACGTTCAAAACTGAAGTGTATAAAGGTCTTTAAGTTAATTTTAAACTTCAAATTATTATATGCAGGATTAAACCTTTTTTAAAAGTTGAAAATTATATTTGTTTATTAAAAGCGCATATTTCAATAGTGGGAACTCTTCTTAATGAAATAAAATCAGAAGTCATGTGCAATTTCTTGTTACTAAGACAAATTAGTGCAGTTTTACAAGTTGCCTTTGTTATATACAGTACCTGGACAAATTATTAGACGCACTGTATTTTTTTATAGTAATTTTATGTTTCTTAAGAGGTTTTATGCAATAATCGTATATTTAAACTACAATATTATTGATTTTTATTTAAAAGAATTGTTGTAGACTACATATTTGTATTTATTAATGGAATAATTAATAAATACAATAATTAAAATAATAATTATTATTATTAATAATTATTTAATTTATTAATTTATTTCTTATTTATGTGTGGAATCATCATCCTCAAATGCAGGAGACAGTACAGTCTTGCATTGATAGCATGCCGCGCAGAATTAAAGCTTTGATAGCGGCTAAAGGTGGCTCAACTAAATATTGAATTTTACTAACATTAATTTTACTTTTCTTTAAAACTTAATAAACTTATGCTTTTTTAAATTAATGCTGTTTTATTTATGTCAAATAAATCGGTAATTGATTGGATAATATAAAAATAAAAAACAAATCAATTTAAAATAATAAAACGGTACACTATCACCCGGTAATTAATATTTTACATGAAATCTTGCAGTGCGTCTAATAATTTGTCCAGGGACTGCAAGTTATGATTTTCTGCGTCTTAATTCTTTTTTGAAATACAAACTTGATGCATAACAAAGTAAATCCACAACCAGCCATAAAATTCATTTTCTTTACGACACTGCAACTCTATAAATGTACCACCGTTGAAATAAATACTTCAACACAATCTAAGATTTCTGAAATAGTTTTTTGTGAGTTTGCTTTTCCATCATGCATGTGCTCAACATAGTACCTCACGGTAATAGACAAGTGACAAAGCTTCCATTGTGCGAATTTTTAGACTACTGTGGTGAAACTGCATTTTTTTGTATGCCTTATTGAGAGTGCGTTTGTAACAGATGCTGGCTAGATAAACAAGTTACTACTGCTATGAGAGAGAGTAAAAGCCGTAAATTATTCTGAATAAACAAGATGACAGGTTACAGGAATTCGCAACTTATGCGGGGAATATTCTGTCTCGAATCCCTTCAACTAAATTATTGCAATTCTGGGTTTTTACTGCGCCATTACCGATCCACAGACCTTGTAAAAGTCTAATTCTCAATAACAACTTTTTAACGTAGGAAACGAAAGATTTATTGGGGGTAAGAAACACTCGTAAGAAGTGAACTTGAATTATTTATATCCGGATGTATCTATTTTCAAATGCTATGTGCTAATTGGATACATTAAATTGCAAGGTTTTCTATGCGTGAAAAGTTTAAATGACCTAAAACTGTTACACTCATCGTTTTACGTCTTTTTGTATAATTATACATGCCTCTATAGGGCAACTATGGCCAACAAAACTTGTAAATGCTAGTGAAATGTTAAAACATAATGTGGAAGGAAAACGTGTATGGTTATCTTATTTAATTTTGTTTAAGCTACACTGTACAAAAAATGGAAATATACCATAGTAAGCACAAGATATAATACTTCAAACTCTCGATATTGAGTCAATAATGCATTATCCGAATGATATCGGGCTGATATGAGATTGGTATTATTATACATGATACCATAATAGTTAGGTGTTCATAATTATATCTATACACTTATGTATTAAAGCTTGTGTGTTGTATATTGATTCATATCGAATATCAATTTGATTAATATCAAGTTGAACAACTCTACTATTCCTTAGCGTATTAATTTCCATTAAGGTAAAAGAAAAACGCCTAAACAATTTGATTGCCAACATTTTATAAAAAGAGTGTACATAACCTATTATTTGCAATACGCTATTAATATAAGTTCAGTAAATATATGTTGATATTTATCATTGAACTTATACGTACAGGTACACAAGTGAATTAATGAAGCCAAATGCAATATAAGAAACTAATCTAGCAATATTTGTTTAACTGGTGTGACATTGAATCTTAAAATCGCTTACAAGATATTTGGCATTGTAGTCGCAGTTGGATATAGCACCATTAAACTAATTCACTCGGGGCCATTAGGAAACGATGTTTCGTTTGATATAAGGCAGCAGAACCAAGAAAGTCTTATTTACCTAAGTTGAAGATGGTGTTACTGCGGCAGAAGAACTATTTGAGAGACCAGCGCTGATTTTTATCGCGGTTGTATTGAGTCATTGTTCAATTGAGATAAAAATATCATTTTGTGTTTGATCAGAACCCACAAATGCGTTTCGCAGAGCGTTTTCTGAGATAAAAGATAAGGATTTCGAATTGAATTGCCGTATTAATGATGTTTTATGTTTGTTTTGTGGTTACATGTGTGTTTAAATAAAGCGCTCTTTGTATAATTTCTTAGAAAAACTGCAACCATAAATCGTAACTTTTGCATTACTGGGAGAATAAAACGTATTTGCTCTCTGTAAATGCCTTGCGAAATCAAAGATTTCGGAGCTTTTTGATCAATCATCATCTATTGACTTGGAAAATGTTATATAACTTGTTGTTTACTTGCAGTTAATGCGATCCGCTTTGTCGATTTAGGTCATGAATGGTGTATTGTAAAATCTGTTTTATTGTATAAAAAAATTAGTAGAAAAAATGGAATTATTTTAATATCTGAAGATAAAAATCATTTTGATTTAAATGGTATTTAATAGCAAATATTATAAATTAATTATTCATAATCATTTAATTCAAGCTGTTATCATTTTTGTAAATAAGAATGGAATTAAATTTTCGTACATACTATAGCATGTTGTACTGATTGTAACCTAATTTACATTTTATTACGAGAAAAAAAATTACCTTGTAATTAAAAACCATTTATTGGAGTTTAAAATAACGATTTCAAAACTACGAATTCCTTTTAATCTAAAAATTGCGGTTGGTCTTTTCTTATTCAATTTTTTTGCAATTTATTTAGATCGTCTATATCTTGACTTCGGAAAAAGATCTGAATCACACATTCTCCAGTCCCATTTCCTAAAAAATGCTAAATTAAGTTAATAAAAAAAAGCTTCTTTCAGAGATGTTTCCGACTTTATTTTCCTGATTAAATTTGTCTCAAAGTATTCCCAGGAAAAAAAAAACATTACAGGATCTATTCCAACATATTAATTTAATTACCACTCTTGATCCAAACATTTTAAAATTTATGCTTCATCCTAGAACACAATTAGGACTAAGCTCCCTTTTAGAACTTTCCTATTTTTTTTTATTTTATCTCATCGATACATAAGACTCCCTCCAGGCTTGTCCATTACAGAATCTATCTTATAAAAAAAAAGTCCCCTTAATTTGGCCGTAGCTCTGCAAACTGCTTCTTGAAAGTGCTCTTTGCAAGTCTTTCAGCCTACGAATGGCCTTTAAGAGGCGAGGGCCCACGTAATAATGACCAGTTTCGATGGAAAAAGCAAATAAAAGACATCGCGACGGCGATGAAATATCGCTGGTGAGATGTAATTATTGGTAATATTAATTTAGACGCTACTGAATACGATGTTGAAGGGGGAATTATGCCAAAAAATTCCATCCGAATTCATCTGCTCGACTCATTAGGGATTCCTTATTACGGCTACTTGAATGCAGTTTGCTGGACTTGTTATAGAGTCCTTATTAATGTTAGTTGAATGAATTTGCTAAACTCATTATGGATTTCTTATTTTAGATACTTTAGTTTTGTAGGGGAGAGAAAAAGTAGACAGGGGAAAAAACATGTTTTGGTTTTGGTATGTATAAAATATTTGCGTGTTGCCGTTAATAAATAGCAGGAAAAGCAGTTTAAAATATAATTATTTAAGTGAAGTTTTAGTATTAAATGCACTACGCTTCAAAGATTGCCTCAAGATTTTTCTAACGAAAATAATTTCGATATTGGTTTGCAACTCAAATATTTATAAGCAATTTCGAGGATAAGCAAAGTTGTTTTATAAAAATTTACAAATTGTGACGAATGCAAAAATAGCGCGAAAGGCTATTTGAAAGTCGAAATAAAATGAGGAAATAACACACCTAATTATTGTCTTCAAATTTAAATATTTTTTGTGAATGACACGATTTCAGTTTTATTGCCCCTAGAAAACATCAAACATGCCTACAAAAACGAACTGTACAATATTTTTGCACGTTTACATCCATCAAAAATATAAATTTGCATTGTTTAAAAGGTTGTACTCTAAGAGGAAAAAAACCTTTCTTTAGTTTTAAAAGGCGAGAAACACAATAATAAAAAAAATAAGGTTTCACGCCTCGGTTTCATTGAAAGAATCGTAAAAAGGTTATTTTACATGAGAAGGCATTATGTTTTAGGCACGCGATTTAAGAAACAAATAGTATTTGGCTTGTAATAGCCTCTGTTAAGGGTTTCTTTTAAGACTAGCTTAAGAACCCTTAAAATTTTTGTGATCGTAAGTGGTACAAGAAAAAAAAATACCCAAATGAATGCAGAACAAGTTTGCAAAGCCTGGCTACGTTATTTTAAAGATTATTAGGTAATACACATTATTTAACTTGTTTAATTACATTAACTGTGTGGTGGTGAATTTAGGGTATAGGAAGCAAGATTTTTATATTTAATTATTGTAGAAGAAAGAACATGCGACGTTTCCAGACAACCGTAATTTACCTAGTCAGAAATATTCGAACCAATTTTTACGAACCATACACTAAGCAAGTTAGTTATCCCCTCCCCCTTTTAGTATGCTCTTATTAAAAAGGTTAAATTTACTCACTATCGAATTTAGTTCTTTTAATTCTTCAACTGATTTTCTTAAGCTAATTTAACGAAATAAACTTTTAACTATACCGGAGTTATTAACCCTTTCAGTCCCAATGATGCCATTTTGGCATCATTTTTCTGATCATAATTTTAAAAAAAATAATAGGGCTGACCCATCTATTGGTATTAATAAAAAATATTTTCTAATAGAAAAAAGTTTGAAGAATCGAATGATGTGCTTTTTGATATCATAAATGGCTATAGACGATCATAAAAAAAATTCTAAAATGATAATCCCAAATTGCTCATTGGGACTGAAAGGGTTAAGTTGAAATTCTCTATTTTTAAACACCATTTAATTAAAAATGTTAAAAATGCTTCATGGCAGTCCCCTTTCCAAATTTTAATAATTATAATTTTTTTTAAAAATCTTAAGAAAGAAAAATTACTAGTTACTAAAATTATGTTTCAATTATTGTCGATGAAAGGTGTCGTTTAATATTTTAGAGTTTCGTGTGAATTGAAAATTTTGCTGATATTTGTATTAATATTGTAGTATTAAATTTGACTATCACTTCCGCAAGGTTAAAGAACTGAATATTTATGATTTATACATAACAAAATTATTTTTCTCCAACAGTTTAAATGAAAGAATTCAAAGCCAAAGCCTCATATGCAACAACTTAGTCATTGGGATCAAGTACTTAATATTTTATAAATGCCTAAAAAGTTGTTTTACCCACGAAACCGCTGAGTTTAAACATTACTAGGCCCCATGTGCAAAAACTTAGTTATTCACAATCCGCATCCCCATATCATTAACATAAAAGAAAAAAAAACTTTATATACTAACTCCAATTTTCGTCGTTCCCTACCGTTTTAAAACCGCGAACCTCCCCCCACAACCCCGCACTTAACCCGCGGTCCTACGCCAAAAACGATTAGCCTCGCTTCGGCCCGCAATAAAATTTGTCATAAAGTGCACCGGTGCGTGTTTTCGCACTGCCCGTATATATTCGGGATGCTTTGGGGACGCACACGCACGAATTTTGAATTTATCTTTTTCGATGTTCCTCTCAAAGCCATTGCTGTTATCCGTAAACTAAATTTAAGGTGAAATGTTTTCTTATAAGTTGTTGTTTGATTTTTTTCGTGGTAGTGGAAGCAGTGAGTCGATGTGTATATAAGTGTATAGCTGAAATAATTGTAATAAGGTACTGATGTAGAATGTTGAATTATCGTAAGCTATTTGACAAGCATCATTTTAAGAAATATCCAGTTGTTTTGTTTGAAAATAAAAGGCGTAAATAAAAATCATGTTGTCATATAAATATATGAAAATGACAATGACCAAATTGAAAAGAGCAAGTGTATACATTATTTAATTGAATATAACTTTAAAGTATGAAATATCATGGCGAAAAAACATTATTTCCCTTTTAAATTATTTTTTTCTTAAATTAGCTGTCACACTTAAATCAGTTTAGTATTAATAGTTTAATGTCAAGTTTATGGAAAATATATTTTCCAATATATTCTGAAATTTTGACAAATATTTGAAAATTAAATTTACTACTGATTAGCATATTAATGTAACAATAAAAAACCTAATCTAGCATAAATAATAATATTGTATACGTCAATAAACAATAATTTCCCATGTAATATTTGAAAATACAATATATTTTCCAATAAGATAATTTTTTTATAAATTTAAAAATGTTCGAAGAATTTTGAACACTTGGCAAAAAAACTCTTTTGGTGATACAACATATTATAACTTCAAGATACCGGTTTGCAATTTATATAAATTCAATGTAAAATAATCAAAATTTTAAGCAAATTTGACATTTAAAATTGCAACACATGGTTCGCAATCGTCCAAAGAAATCTCAAATCCTATTAAAAATTCTTAACTTAATCTGAATGCTGATTTTGCCTTGTTTAACGAAAGAATAAATTTTCAGATACGTCAACAATAATCCATCACAATTATTTCAAAAATATACATTGTACAACACCCTTTCAATAGTAATATCTTGAACAGCGAGCTTATACAAATTACTTTCTATTTAATACCTTTTAAAGTTATACTCAAGTGCCTAAATGCTCTTTCAAATTATACCACGTATATAGAATACGGCAATAAATTTTCACGATACAATGAATTTATCAAAGTTCAAAACTACTATAAAATATCGTAGGTTAGTGTCATGCTTTACAGAGCAAAATTCTTCAATTTAGTGTTAGGTTTATAGCGCAACGCAAATTTCGAACCATTTTATGCGCCATGCTTTCCCTACCATTGGGTTTATGCGCCCTGTTTATTTTTGCGTCGATCGGTAGCTTATTATTTATAGGGATATTTTTAAAATTTTTGAGGATCTATAAACATATTTACAACCCTGAATTTACATAAGTGGTAAGACGGTAAATTTCAAGCTACTGGTTGTAAAATAAAAGCATATTTTCTTAAGTTGAAGTTCGTATATTCTTGACAAAAACAAGGTAGACTAAAAGCGCGGCCGCTAGCAGAAAATAAAATTAGTGTTTTTTTTTTTAACTTATTGAATTCTGAATCAAGTTAATATATTGTCAAAATTTTTTTGTCAAGTTAAAGGTTTGAAATTGGAAGTCGTGTTGCCACTTAAAACCGTTAATTACATTAATTGGTTGTATTAACTTACAGTTAATTGTGTACGAATTATATCGGTTTTCTAATGAGGAAACTTAACGGCCTGTTTTAAAGCGTTAATTTAACGGTCACAGTGAGGTATTGTTTGGAAAAAACTGTTTGAACAAAGATTAGGTAAAAAAATAATAATCTTGCAGTGGGAAATATTTTTTTAATGGGAGAATCCCGTAAAAAACGTAAATAATTAAACAATATGAAAATATTTGAAGATACTAAAAGGTCTAAAAGATATCTTTTATACCCAATAGACGAAACAATCTTGGTAGGATATTCAAATTTACATAACAAGAAATAGTAATAATAATACGATAATAGAAAATAGTAATACTATTTAAAAAATCATATATTTTTAGCTTAAGTGGTTTTTTATTTTAAATGTCAAGTTTTATTACGTTATAAGTATAGTTGTGTATACATATTAAATCGAAAAAATACGATCGAGGCGTGTGCGATGTTCTATGTATGTTTTTAAGGATGCGCTTATATTTCTTTGTATGGACTTTACATTGCATTACAGCAGCAAATACAGCTGAAACTTAAGCGGTCAATCCGATGTAAAAAAAATAATAGTAAAGTAAAAATAAGAAAAAAAGTACAAAATGTTTTAAAAGAACAATATTCAGAAAAGTTTAATATAAATTATTTGAAAAACAAAATATATAATGTTTGAAAATGTTAAGAATGCACATATTGATACAGAAGTTGGGAGAAAATGATTGAGATACTGTTACACGTTTTCATATATCTCATAAACATACTACGAACAATGTAAAATAATTTTGACGACACGTATTATGGCTCATTTTCGCTCAAAACAAAGTTTCCAATGGAATTGTTTGGTATGCAAAATGAATCTGAAGTTTAAAAAGCGGTTTAGAGCACCCTAATTTTTAAATATCCAATCAAAGATTAGAAGATTTTAACTAGTGAAAATGACACTTTCCAAAATAGCTTGCATGTTTCACAAATTTATACGTATGAGATTTTATCGTATATACAAGTTGGCACAAAAATTTTAACATAAATCTGGCAAAAAAGTTTATAAATATTGTACGCATCCGCAGAAAATAAGCAATTATTTTTAATATTCCTAATTTCGATTAAAATTAATTTTATATATAATTTAAATTATCAATCCCCTGTATGACAGCTGGTAAATTGCGCAACGCATATTTTCGATAACAATGAAAAAACTTAGAATTTCATTTTTTTTAAAAAAAGAATTTTATTATATTAGGAACAACGCATTTCAAGTTTGTGTAGCCATAAAACTGTCAAGAAATATCGTAATAATTCAAATAGATGAATATGTTTACGATAAGAAAAACCTTTTTCCTAGAATATCATGTCACGTCAAGGTATCCATCAAAACCAAAAATATAATGGCTATAAAAAATGAAAATAAAGTAAAAATCCTTGAAAATGAAACATCCAAAAGAATGACACCCATAGAAGTAATACTTAGTCTTCAATAACCGTGAACAAAACTACAATTCCATAACCTTAAATGTAAAAACCTTGATGTTTTTTTTTCTCTAACTGGAAATAAAGGTGACTAAATACCATTACTCATCGCTGATCACATTACGGGGTTATATATGAGGGAATAACACTGATGTAATACGAGTTGTCACAAAATCAAATTCTTGTAATCGTAGCAGTTGTCTCTGTAAATCATTCTTTACCCATTGTAACCTGTGCTTGTGCTACAGAAAGCTGTTACGATGCCAGCGATGTTGTTTTTTTAAAGTCCTTTATATATCCTGCACATACGTTTCAGAAAATGTCGCAATGTATGGGATCGTAAATGAAATCCATATATAGTACTGTACGCGGGAAAATGGCGTTTGTGCCATGTTAACTCAATAGGAGAAGCGTCACTTTTGGCGAATATCTCGATATGTTGATTCCATAAAAGTCTTGACTCATGTGTGGCAAACTGCGCATTAATATAAATAAAAGTACAATAAAATTACTTGTAAAATATTTAAGACGCATGCCCTATTTACCTACCAAAAGGAGAAATGTTCCTAAACTAACAGGAAATTATTGAATTTAAAAAATATATTGAGTACAATTTCTATTTAAAAAGGCATATTTTAACAAGCTTTGGATAATCCAAATAAACTAACTGCGTTTTAAAACTGCCAACTAATCAACCAAATTGAACCTACAGCAATGGAGCGGATACAAATGTGTAACTTTAAATCGCTTGTTCTAATGGGTGAATGCACCATTTACCAACCATGCATCAGCTACCGACCAAAACACATAAAAATATTCTAACAATATTGTATTAAGTATTTTAAGTTTCGTCTGTCAATTTTTCACACATGTTAAATATCATGGGAATTTTATGTTACTATATTATTATACGAATGTTAAACAGAATTTATTGATTGAAAAACGGTACCGTTTTTCTCTATCGTTTTTTAAAAATCAATTTGCTTTAAAAAATGCCGCAATTTTTTATTTACAACTAGAGTTTATTTTGCTGTAATTTACACGTTTACGTGCAGTATGTGATGTGTATTTATTAATGTGACTATTTGTAACTGATAAAAATTTGAAAACTAAATTAATGCAGCTTATGTTAGTTTTTATGACACAATATCACAAGAAAACATACTAGCAAAAGTACCAACCATTTCACAAACTCTTCATGCAATTTTAAGTTATCAGTTTCAGAAGTATTTTTACATCTTATCAAATTCATTAAACGTTAATCTGCTATCTAAATTTTATACAATAGTAAAAAAAGAAATCCTTCCTGCACTTTCAATGGGTAACAAAACATATCTAACGATATCTTTATTGCAAATCTGTACGCGATCTAATCAGCACTTTCAGACGCGAGTTTCATAACAAATATAAAGTAACTATTATGATGTGGTAAAATGATATGTATATGCAGTGAAAATAATAGTTTTTGTTTATTAATTTGAATTAATAGTTTGAGTTTAGTGAGTATGACAGTAAGAATTTACTTTAAAATAATTTTAAGTTAACGGAAGATGTATACATAAATTATCTTTTGATGCAAGTAGATAACCCAGGTGACGCCGATATTAAATTTAAAATATAGTATAGTTTAAATAAAGCATTCGTAAATTTATAACTTATTTATTGTTTATTAACAGTTTTGTAGATAAATACGTTATGTAATATAGTTGGGTTAATTAGTTAAACGTTTTGCAACATAAAACAATTATACTTTTGAGATATTTTAAAAAGAGCTTCGTCAAAATTTTATGTGGCTAAAATATTTAATCTATTTGTTTATAAGTCTTAGTAAAATTTTACATTTTATTTTTCTATGAATTTATTATTTGGATTATATTTAGAAATATTTTGGTTGATTTACGAAAAATTTATAGCAAAAAAAAATACTTATCATACAGTTTTAAAGCCAATTCTCTTTGACATAACAATTCTTATTTCCAGAATATATCGCAAAATCACCCACTTTAATGCATATCAATGTCTAAAATCGGCAATACAACCATTTATTTCTCATTATATTTGATAACAGAATCATCTTACGCCTAGTTCTATCCCAAAAAACGAGTCGCTCCTAAGAATTTCAAGAAGCAGGCAGCCTTTTCGTATCTATTTCATAACGACCCCCTTTTTCTGCCCATAAAAATCCAGAAAGGCTTCCTTTAATGCCACCCATCGCTCCCCAATTTCAGCAACGAATTCGTGAGATTACCCCGAATTTATTCATATATATTTTCGCCGGGCGATAACGCAGGAAAAGAAAAAAAAATGTAGCAAAAGAAATCTATGTATATATATATCGCAGCTCTGTACGACCTATTCAAAGTTTGTTCAATTTGATGAATCCACGAGGCGGCGGGCCCGGAATGGGTTCTTTTTCAAGGCATCGCTCATAGCGAAGATTTTAATGGCCTTTTCCACGACCCTTTTTGCCAATCGATATGTGTTCTGGAGATCGCAGTAGATGAAGCACAGAGAAGTTATTTTAGTGGAATGGTTTGTGTAGCTTCTGTTACCTTCCAACCCCTCAGAGCTGTTACTTTCAATGCGTTCTCGATTTAGAGAGAAACAAGTGATGTTAGAGACAAGTGTTGAAACAAGTGTACATTACCACAGGTTCTTACTGGCCACATTATATTTTAATAGTTTTAATAATATAGTATTTAAACATTTGAGTACTATTTTAGTTGTTTCTTATCCATAGAAAATAAAATGAATCATTTATTTCAATGGATCAAAGTAATGAGCCATTAGAAAATAAATGGGATTTTTTTTATCAAATGAAAAAAATTTTGGCATATTAAATTATCTGCGTAACGAAAATTCTCGGTTTTGGTAACTATAAACTATTCTAACTGAAACTACAATTTTTGAACTATAGTATTAGGAAGAAAAAAAATATCTACTAGAATATGTGAGTGTATGAAGAATAAAAACAAGCGAATGAGGAGATTGTCTTTACAGGAAGGAAACAGTTTTACGAAAGTGTATTTTCGGAAAATACTTCAGGGTTAACGATTTAACTAACCAGAAAACTATAATTGTAACTAAACTATTATTAAACTAGTAATGTAATACAAACTCGAAAAAACAATCGATGGATATACGCCCCTACCAGGAAAAAAATAACAACGTTACTAAATTCCGAAATTTTTTTTCATGCTATTGCTATGTTTAGTAAAGAACAAGTATAAAAGTGAATTGTAGTCTCCATCTTCGGATTTTCTAATGGCTCGATATCGGAGGCGAGCGTTCTTCCTGATAGGGAACTGGAATTCTCTGGTTGCGATCAATTTGCACAAAGCTCCATTCAGAGAAAGGGAATCGGGCCAAATTTATAGGCGATGCGTGCATAAAATAAGACAGGTTTGACTCATGTTTTGCATTATGTTTACACGGCGCCTGCTTTAATGTTCACGGTTCTGAGAATGGCCTCTAGACCGAATCCGTCGCCCACATGAGAAACTCATCAAATGAATTGGTTCAATCTAAAAAGGGCTTAAGTCCGTTGAAAGATTTCCTTGCAGGCTTCTTCTTTTACTTAAATGTCTAAAGGATGAAGTGTAGAGGGAAGTTCTCCAACTGACTTGAACCCTTTTTGGGATTAGGGATTCAAATAGCTCCAACTATTTCCAAGGAATGAATCTTAACGGTCGCCCCTTTCGATTGAAAATTTCGTTTTGGATTTCGAGCCATAGATGCAGTTAGTTTATGCAGAATTCGGTTGGGTAAAAGATAAATAACGGCTGAAGCTGTGGATTTATCGGAATTGGTAGAAGTTATATTAATTATTCCTTTCAAAACTATCGTAACACAATATAATATTTCTTATTATATCATTTGAAAACACTGTTGGTCAATTTTAAAGGTTTAAATTTGTATATAATTTCTATATCTTACATGGGACACCAGTATTTAAACAACGTAACATAATTTATCCCTCGTTTTAAAAGAAAGCTATTAATTTTTGGTTTAAGTTATTATAAATGCTGAATAAAAATTAACTGTAAATAAAAAAAGTTGTTTTTAGTAATGAATAATAATTATTGAAAATTTTTACCATATCATAGAGAAAAACTAGAATACCAAATTCAGTATATGTAATGCAATATTTTGTTTAATTTTTTGACGAGTTTTCCAAGCTTATGATGATGGTATAAACTGTTGATATGTAGTAAACAAAGATGTAGTTAGATTTTTTAGAATTCTGTTTTGAGAAATCTAATATTTAGATTAAGCTCGATTTAACAATGTAAAGAATTTTATCGGCACTTTTTTATTTGCAACTTTTAGCCATCTTTTACACTCAAGGTGTCCCTATACCTTAGAAAACGGAAAAATCGATCAAAATATGAGTGTGATATTTTTGCATTAAAATATTTGCAAGATCTGTCTACAGATTATCTGTTCTACAGTGTCTGTACGCCGAATGCTTGTACGCCGAACAAGATATCTCAAATAAATATGCTTCGATTTAAAAATTTTGAAGTGTATTTTAAAGAGAGTATAAATTAGAGCATGTGACCATGTACTTTTTAACAATTCTAACAAAAAGTACATTTTTTACAGACATTTAAAAACCTAATTGTTAAAAAAAAAACAGATTTTAAAGCTTGCCATTGCGAACTATCATGATTTAATAACTACTTTGCTTAGAGCTTAAATTTTACATGGTCACATTCAGGGGTATTTTCTGTTAACGTTTCTGCAGAGAAATTATGTAAAACAATTAATTTGAAAATCGTTATCCTGTCCACAATTTGGCATATTTAATTACTTAATGGATAATTAATTTATTAATTAATATTTTTTATTGCAGTAAAGTATTTTTATTTAAGTTTTCATGTGCTTTATCTTCTCACAAAGTTTTTAAAAAAGCTCAAAAATTAAAGAAAAAGTTATCTAAGGTATATGGATACCTTAATTTGATATATTTGTTTGCGGTTACTAAACTAAAAAACTAAGAACTATTTTGTTGGAAATATGTTTAAGTTGTATTGCATATCAGCTCAAATTTACCTATATAAATTTGAAAAATTCTTCAAATCTATCTTAAGGTATTTTTTCTTCGTAAAAATTTTTTAGACGATATTTTTTAAATGCTGAGAAATTGATAAGCTACAAATTGTCATCATTCCATAAAAAGTAGTCGAATATACCAAATAAAAATTCGACCGTATGTTAAGTGTATAAAAGTAGTTTCGTGTATTTTTTTACTTCTGTTTAATTTACCAATGATTAACGTCATTTCAGCTAACTGTTTAGTTAATAAACGCAAGTTTGAAGTACTAATGAACTTGTTGAGAAATGTGAATTAATATGGCTTGAAATACATTTAAATCAGCAATATTAAGATCTATTTAAAATCACCACTATAAAATGCACAGATAAACTTACCATGCAAATAAAAATCATCACAATGTATATAAAAATCATCAAAGTAAAAATACATAACATTTCAACATAATTTTTAAAAGGCATATTAAATATTTACACAACCGTAATAGAAAATGCAATTTAAACTTCATGAAAGATGAATCAACAATAAATATAAAAGGACGAATATAAAATTGATAGCAAAAATACAAAACATAATAATTTTACAAACATTAATTTTAAAAAATGGAATATTGTATATTTAAACAAAATTAAAATAAATATTTTTGCTGATTATGTAATATCAATGAGTTCCCACTCATTGATATTACATAATCAGCAAAATATTTATGCATTAAATTTATTTTGGTTGATTACTTTAAAAAAACGCATTAAGAGAATTTGTTCGTTTAGAAGTTCTACAATACTTACTAATAAAATAAAGTAATTTATTTTTAAAAGTATCAGTTAAAAAATCGAAATATACGGATTTCACTAAATCATAATTTTGATAATTTAATGAAATCAGAATTAAATATATTATCAACAATTTCTTGCATTTTAATACATTTTAATGTAAAGCATTGGGATTAGCAGATTTTTAAAGCAATATAACACAACAAATGATGTATGTAAACAACAGTGATGTATGTAAAAAAATAATGTAATATTAGTTAGTTATAATTCATCTTTAATTTCCACAAATCATTTTTAAAGTGCACAACACTTAAAAAATATTATTGGGTTAATATCATCATCACTTTGCTTAAAATATTACTATTTTACTAATTTTAAACTGGATGTTTTTGTAATACTATTTAAAACGTATATGAGACAAAAGAAGTTGCATTTTTGTCCCATAAACATTGTTTAAGCACAAAAAAAAATCCATAAACATTGTTTAAACACAAAAACAGTCCATAAACATTGTTTAAACTCAAAAACAGTCCATAAACATTGTTTATACAATATAATGCAAAATTCATTATTATAAAAACACGCATGCATAAATTTCTAAAAAAAAGCCTACCTTTCTCTGGTCGAATAGTTTTTGTGTATCCAAAATAGTAATCCAAAAGCACAACATCAATTTAAACTGAGCAAGTTTCACAACTCTAAATTCAACTCTAAATAATTTTAAAGCGACTTCAAAACACTTTTACACATTTTACCAAAATCAACCAGGACAACCAAACTTTCAAAATAACTTCCAATGGCCAACCCCGACAACAGGAGGTGACATTGAACTAAAAATGGGGGGGGGGGGGGGTCAAACGGTCAACCCCCTTATGTCCCACTAACACATAAATTCCAGGGGGCATTTGGACTACAATGCCTTCTTGAGATCTTTCTTAAAGATCTTCAAACTGATTAAGATTTCTGGCCAATCCTGGTGCAGGTATTGTTTGCACTATTAAGCATTTCTGTGACATGTTATCTCAAAATGATGAGCTTCTTGAAATGACCCCCTTCAGACAATGTCAATGCATGTCAAGTCAAAATGGCTCCATCATGTGTTGGTGTTTTTTTTATGTATTTTTGGTCTACGCCTTGTATCTTTTGTAGTTGTGTTTATAGAACTAGTATTGCATTTTAATTCTTAAAGTATATAGAACCAAAATGTGTTGATTTATAAAATCATACAGTCCCTAGACAAATTATTAGACGCACTGCAAGATGTCATGTAAAATATTAATTACCGGGTGATATTGTACCGTTTTATTATTTTAAATTGATTTGTTTTTTATTTTTATATTATCCAATCAATTACCGATTTATTTGACATAAATAAAACAGCATTAATTTAGAAAAGCATAAGTTTAAAATTTAAAGAAAGGTAAAATTAATGTTAGTAAAAGTCAATATTTAGTTGAGCCACCTTTAGCCGCTATCGAAGCTTTAATTCTGCGCGGCATGCTATCAATGCAAGACTACTGTCTCCTGCATTTGAGGATGATTCCACACATAAATAATCTTATAATAAATAATTAATATAAAATAATCTTAATCATAATTAATCATAATTATCTTAAAATAAATACAAATATGTAGTCTACAAGATTTCTTTTAAATAAAAATCAATAATATTGTAGTTTAAATATACCATTATTGCATAAAAACTCTTAAAAAACATAAAATTACTAAAAAAAATAGAGTGCGTCTAATAATTTGTCCAGAGACTGTATTATTTTCGGTTTGTACTATTTATTTAATTTAATTGGCCATTTTTGACTACCGTATTTTCATTTTTCAAATGTTTTGCCTTAATTCCGATCATACTATCTATTGAATAATTAAATAGTATACCGTAAATATTAGTAAGATTGAACCTGGAATTGAAAACAAAAATTAGACTTTATATGACATTTTACTTAATATTTTTGAATAAACTAAGTCTTCGCAGCAATTTTCGTTCCTTGGTACACATATGGGGATTATTTTGGTTAAATTAAACACTTTTTATTTGACAAAGTCAAAAAGAATAATTAGTTTATTGGTAAAACTTTGAGTTTTATAACAATATATTTTACATGTTGAAGTAAATTTAGCAATAATTTAACCGTTAGTTTCACAATTTAAAAGATCTTATACTTAGCAAGTTACATGAAGGATATAATAGGGATAGGGAATTTAATAAGAGTTTATGGAAGAAAGATAATGTATGTTTTGATATCAATGATAAATCGGTTTCGAATTTCGGAATCAATACAACATATTAAATATTTTATTAAAATAAATAATTTCAAACTAAATAGAAAATAAAGCGCAGTAAGTTTTAAACCAACTTTTTTTATAATGATTTTAAAATTTCTGCTCTTACAAATTTCTCAGAGAAATTCCAAATGAAACCCAAATATCTAAGTTTTCATTGTCAAAACTTAATTAAAAGAATGAATTTTATTATTTTCTCTCAAATTTGTAGGATAATTTTATAAGTCTTTTCTTTATTCAAGCTAAAAACAATAACATTTTAGATATTAATAATAAATTAAATCGCACAGCAGCCATGGGTATAAATAAATATCTGCATGGTATAAACTATAAAGATCTTAATCCTTTAACATGATTTAAATTACATTTGTTCTTTGCTTTGTTAGTTTTTAAAACGTTAATTTCAGGTTTATATAACTTTTTATTAGAATACTTATTTTAAAAAATTAAGAGCAACTGGGTTAAACAGAAGCAAGGAAACAATTATCATACTTGCTCATTTCAAATTCTTTCGAGACTGTAAAGTTAAATGCACCAAACTTTTACATTTTTGTTGATCATGCTCTAACACTTAACTTTATCCCATTAATTAAGACTTTGATGTAATTAAAGAAATAATGAACTGATTTGGAGAGAAAAACATTTATTTTGCAATTAGCTTGTAAAGAAGCAGACAAAATATTTGTCACTTTTCGTATTTATTAAACTCTTTCTAAATTTCAGACTCCTAGTTATATTAAAACATATAAAAACATATAAAAAAACAAACATATATTAAATGTGAATTTTTTTTGCACATAACACAAGGGACTACTGAAATACATATAATGAAATTTTGGTTTATAAACATAGATATTTTTAAAAGTTGAAAATGTGGATAAAGAAAAAAATGTGGTAAAAGAAAAAAATGTGGATTCATCAAAGACCTATGACTATTTTGAGGAAAAGAATATTTACGCAAATGTATGAACGTACTGAATTTTTTATACAGTTTTATTGCTAATAATATTAACATAGACTTTCAATTCGCATCAATACAATTTCTAAGTATCAATTTCGCATCAATACAATTTTAACAGCAGTCAAAAATTTCAGATCTTTCCGTCGTTTTTAGAAATAAAAAAAGTAGGAAAACCTAACAAAAGAAATGAGTATAAATGCAAGGAAAATACATGCATTTTTTAGACAAATTAACGTTTTTAACACACACACAAATAAAAGAAAAACTAATTTTTAATGTTTAACGCATGAATGGAAAAAGGTTTTTATTTAGCTATCCATGACTAGTTTTACTACAAATTTCAGATCAGGCGCTGTTCTTAAAATGCATTGAATGATTTAAAGTATTTAAGAAATATCCAACGTTTACTTGTCTTAGTCTAATGAACAAAAAATAACATTTATTACTTTTTGGGGATAATTATCTGTAAGAATAACAATTAATATTTTGAATTTAAATAGACAAAAAATAGGATAAATGCTCCTTAGCGTCAGAACGGTTTTATAATTGTTAAGTCAAATTACTTCTTATTTAATTGCCCTTGAATTAATCCTAATTGCATGATAAACGTCCTACAAATGTAAAATATGCATTGGAAATTTATAACGTAAAAACAATCAATAATCTGAAAGAGATTATTTATTTTCTAAATTCTTGATATTTTTGAAAATAAATAATTCTTCCAAAGTGTTCGTTTTTGTTTATTCTTTATATTAATAAAAAAATGGCATTATTTTATTCATAAAATATACTTTAATTATATTAATGCAGATTGTGTAACCTTTTACTTCTTTGGAAAAAGTTGGTTTATTTTTGAAACACCCAATGCTTTTAGGTTTGAAAGTACATGAAATAAAAAGAAAAGCTAATATAGCAGGATAAAATTGAAATCTGTAATTGATAATCGAAGTATTAATACTCTTTTGAAGCGATTTTCTGAAATTCTTTACACACTAAAAAGGTTTTTTCCTGCTAAGTTAATTTAAAAATGCAGAAAAGAAAAGAAAATACAACTTCCATATTATTTAGCATTAAGATACATAACGTATTTAGTCGTTTGATTTTTTGAAATACTGTTTATAAAATAAATTATAAATTTTAAGTTCTGCATTTTATGTTGTTCAAATAAACAATAGTAAGTGCATAAGTAATAAAATTAAAAATCTAATAATATAAAATTTAACGATTAATAGTTTAATTATTCACGTTCATTAAAAGCTCACCAAAAAAATACTATTTTTTTATAAAACAATTTGCTAAAATGTGGCGTCTGTGTTAAACGGGGATTAAAAGTAACACTGAATTTTTCAGTAAATATTGTTGGTTTTAGAACTGAATTACTAATTACCTATTTAATGCAGAAAAACAATATTTATTTACATAGTGCGATGTGTAAAAAACTGTATTTTAAACTTTTCCTCAATAAACTAAAAGTCTTTCAAATAACATTAATTTTTTAAACAAATTTTAGTTAATTTGAGGGCAAATACGTTTTCACACAAAAATGGTTTTAGAACTGAATTACTAATTGCCTATTTAATGCAGAGAAAAACAATATTTATTTACATTCAGTTTTATTTAAGAATAAGCTACTATTTAATTATAGTCGTAACTAATTTTTGTAATTATGGGATAAAATAAGTACATATCAGTGTTTCGAAGCTAAATAATGAGTTTGAACAGTTATATTTTCTTCCTTTATATTATATTACATAATAAACACAGTAATACAATGTAAAACTATAACGTTACTCTCCATAATTAGTAGCATCCTAACTGCTTCTATGTTTATGAAGTAACGTTACACCAAATTTGTCGAATAACGTTTTAATTTTACTCCTATTTTGCGGAGTAAAGCTACTCCATAAATTAGAATGAAAACTGCACCAAATCTTTTCAGTGTAGATTTAATCGTAACAAGCCTTTCAAAGCCTTTGTAACTTAAAATATCGACTCATTTACAAATTTAACATAGATAAGAATGACTAGCATTTTTGTGGTCCAATATCATGTTTTGGTTGTAAAAAGCTATTTAGTATTAACAAACTTGAATAAAGTATTAGTTTTTAGCTGGTGTATACTGCAACGTTTGAAAAGAATTTTTGTTGCTAACTAACGCTTTAACAATAATTTTAGTTAAACGTTTTTTTTTATCATTAAAATATTTCTGTTCACTAAAATAAATGTTTTCGAAAGATAGTTGCATTTACAGCTGTAATCATTTATAATTAACATTATATCAGTACTTACTACATTACACTATAAAGCAATTTTTAATAAATTAAAATTGTATCGCTCTAATGCAGGGGAAAATAAATGTCCGTGTAACATTTTAACTTAACCATTTGAACCATATTGCAAAGACCTATTTTGCACAAAATACATATATAAACCCTAATTTGATTTCATATAATTGCAAAAGTTAGTTTGTCGTAATTACTAAGTCGAACAAAAGTAGATCTAGTGAAAATAACTACATTAATTTTATACTCTTTTCGATAAATTGATTTTTTATTACTTATTCAACATTTTGTGGCAATGTAAAAATCAGTTTGTAGTTTGATTTGGAATAAATAAAACAAAGTTATTAAATCATGATTTCTTATTTTCCCGAAACCAATTTCATTATTTTTAGTATACATATTTTTAGTAATACATATATAAAACCCTAATTTGATTTCATATAATTGCAAAAGTTAGTTTGTCATGATTACTAAGTCGAACAAAAGTAGATCTAGTGAAAATAACTACATTAATTTTATACTCTTTTCGATAAATTGATTTTTTATTACTTATTCAACATTTTGTGGCAGTGTAAAAATCAGTTTGTTTTATTTATTCCAAATCAAACTTCGAAGTTATTAAATCATGATTTCTTATTTTCCCGAAACCAATTTCATTATTTTTAATGATATAACCAAACTATTAATCCGGAAGTTAGCAACAACTTTTACGAGGCTTTACCGCCACTTCCTTATTGGATACACCTTTGAAACAACTACCTGGGTGTGCACATTTTCACCTCCCAAACCTTTTGTATCAATTTAGCGACCTCTGGTAACTTTGATGAAACAAACGCAATTGAGTACTGGTTAATAACCATTCCTATTCGTTTGATGCGCCGTTCATCACAACTCGAGATGGGCTTACCCCGAAAACTTTCATTACTGAGGTTATTTTTGTTTCACCTGGAAAAAATAAGAGTTGTTCATCAAGGGTTCCTGCTGCGAGCTTTGGGAACAGTTCTTGACTGAAACAGCGATCCGCTTCATAAAAGATCTGGTGGGCTAGAGGAATGGCTACTTAGTAATCTTGATGGCTGGTCCTCTGTTTTTGTTCTTGCTGACATGGCTTTTACCTTTTGGAGACGTGAAAGGGTGCATTAGATTTGATTTTGAACAGATAAAATGGTGGTTTGGTTTAAAAGGAAATGAAAGCGTGGTGGTATTTGGGAAATTAAAATAAATGTTCTTGCTGACATGGCTTTTACCTTTTGGAGACGTGAAAGGGTGCATTAGATTTGATTTTGAACAGATAAAATGGTGGTTTGGTTTAAAAGGAAATGAAAGCGTGGTGGTATTTGGGAAATTAAAATAAATAGTTGTGGTGTGTTGATAATAGTTATGGAATGATGAGTGGTGTTTTAAATCAAAATAAAATAGTTGAATGTTATGTTTGGGTGTAAATATTGTTTTTCGTCTTGTAAAATTAAGATATTTCGGCTTTTGATATTAATACTGCGTATTGTTATTAAAAAGGGAAATCTTTACGAAAAAAAGCAAAGCAGGAAACTATTTGGAAAATAGATATGTTAATAGATTTCATCTATTTTCGGTCTTCTTCGATCATCTTTTTAAGAAAAATGAAATCTTATATGTTTATAATTATGAATGAGGAGAAAAAATATATTGTTAATTTAAAATTTAAATGATTTTTTTAAATGTTTTAACTGGGGCAAATTCATTAGTGTGTACGTTCAAAAAGTGGAAAGTGTAAATTTCACGTGTCAAACTATGTACAGTATTTTTGTATTTTTAAATAAAGGATTAAGAAGTAGACAAATATAATGTTGTAACTTTGAAATATGTGTATAACTAAGAAATGTGTACTTAAAATTTACTGACTTGACCTGTAGTTTGATATTTCTGAAGCCTTCAGTCTAAGAACAATTGCAATTTTCACCTATGGAAATAAAAAAAGAGCATGAGATTTTCAATGAGCACAAGTTTAATTTAAAGATTTTTTAAAGTTTCTGAAAAAGACAAATGATGAACAAAAAGTAGGAAACACAAATTTTTGAATTTTCAAAACGATTTATAAATCACATATAATGTTAAAAAATTCCAAAAGGATGAAAATTCGCTGTTATAAATCTGAAACAACTACGCTTTTCGTAAATCGTTGGTTAAGTCAAAGATATTTATCGCTCTTTATATTTTATAGTTACAGGCTTAACTATTGATAGTTAATGGAAGTTACCTATGCATTTTATTATCTTTCATTTTTATTTCTGCAACCTCCAAAACCTTTTTTGGACTGGTGACGGATACAAAAATAATACACTTAATTTACTTGTTTGTGTTTACATAAATCTTAGGTGATAAATATTGCTTTTGCTATTTTCAATCAAAGGTTTCATTCATCAAAATTAAACATGAAATTGAGATACATTTAATCTGTGTCTAATGTAAAATACGTTGATCATAGCGGAAATAACACGGAATGTTGCGTATTATTTTAAAAATATTACCTTATCTATTTTTGACAAACGTGTCGAAAATGTAACTTTTATTTTTCACTAAATCACAGAATGGAAATTATACACTTATAGGAGAATTTCCCATATACACCAATTTTAAAATATAATAGCATTTAATTAAAATTCCGATTTTTAATATTAAGACGGGTCTTAATCTAAAACATAGCTCATGTACACGTTTAGATTGTTCCTACTATATAGATATATTCAGATGTCCATAGAAGATAAATTTAATCTACCATTTTTAGCAATATAAAAAGGGACAGTTAGAGTGAAAAAAAGTTTTTATTGATTCCCAACAAGTGTTTTATTATCTTATATATCGAATATACCCGTTCTACGTATGACAGTATCTATTTTAAAAGCTTTCTATCCATCACTTTCCTGAATACAGCTAAGCGCACTGATGACATTTACACTAGTGAACCGGATTGTGTCACACCTGAGCAGAGTTTACCTGCAATAAAAAATGTTCTTATGTTCCATCAAGCGAAAGAGGAAGCTTCTATTGTTCGCTAGCGCCCGTGATTCCCAAGGACTTTCCCAGATTTGACGCGAAAATTTGTTCCTGGCAGTTATTCGAGTTCAAAGCCGGGTTTAGTGCTTTTCTTTACAAAAGCACCTGATTGTTTGATAAAAGTATAAGAAATTTTGATGGATATGATTTTATAAATTTTAAAGATGGAGGTATAGGGTCGTACGATATTTTTTTGGGATATAGGTTGATGTTTTATAGTCGTTTATGATGGGGATTGGTTTACCTATAAATGGAAAGTATAGCTCTAAAATGTGTTTTGAATTTATGCGATAGTGATAAAATGGAATTTTTTTAGAAAAGGTTACTTTTTTTGACAATGTATCCATAAATGACATTTACGAAGTTAATTTTTTCATGCTTCGGGCTTAAGTTTTTAGTGTGTTTAATTGTGTATTTGTTTATTCATTTTTTAATAATTACATAATTGATTTTTATAATGAATTTGGAATAAGATAAGTAATTTATACATTATATACTTAATATTATTAAACGCTATTAATTATATTATTTTTTATCTGGTTTTTAAAAATAGCACTAAGCAATACCGTAAAACGGTGTGAATCGGAACATTTCAACTTTGAATGTTAAAAAAAATGATTTTTTTTAATGTTGATATTTTGACTAGAAACTTTGGTTTTGTTTTGCTCTTTCACTTTTGAGTAAAAACGCTAGACATTTTGAATAGATTTCAGGTACTAAATTAAGTTTTTCATTGATTCATTTTTTTTCGATTCATCCCGCAGATATAGTAGGTAACCGTATATATGGTAGATTTATAGAAAACTATTTTTTTGTATGATCGGGAATTTTTTAGTTCCGATTCAACCCATTTTACAGTAATAAGACATTTTAGGAAAAAAAGCTTTAAAACTGCTAAATTTTACTTTATAAATCATGAAATATCTATTTTTTTTATCCAATACATTAATATAATTGAAATCATGAAAGCTACGGTCTGAGAAAGAAAATTAACTGAAAAGAAGATAGACGTTTTTCTTATATTTTAATCAACATTAAATTTAGTTGACAACATTTTCAAGCAAGTTTTTTTATTTGTTTTTTTAAATAAACTAGATTTATTGAATATAAATTGATGTTAAGTATTTAAAAAAAATAAGAAATACACATCTCGAATTAATATTGTAGAGAGTATGTTAAGTACGCTGTGTACAGGTTGTATGTGTTATGGTGACTGTCCAAATCACGAATTCACCTGATCTGAGACATACACTGCAACGCATATAATGTACTTCTATATGACTTTAACGCAATATTAATCTATCTTGTAATTCCATAATTAGTTTTTTAGGTTTTTTTTAATTATCGTCGCACTAGAGCTACACGAGGGCTATTGGCGACGGGCGTCGTATTTTAGAACCACAGTCAAGTGACGAGCCGACACCTGAGTAGGCACCCAACGCAACCGTTAAGGGCGACATCGTACGCAGCGTTGGGACTTTGAAGCATATTTAACGTGCACTTCCTCTACACGGGGTATTATTCGTCGGACATTTTTAGCTGCACGGGCCGTTTATAGGTCGGCAGTTATTTTGGCGATGCCCGGACCCGAACCTGGGACCTTTCGCATGCTAGGCGAATGCCTAACCGACTGGGCTCCCCAGCCCCTAGTTCCAAAATTAAGTGTGACCAGACCCCCAAAATTTTCAAAAATGACATTTCAATGTTTTTAATGTTTCTAAAAATATTAAATCTTAGCTTTACAATGATATCTAACAATAACAATTTCAAGTATTGGATTTATTTTCAATATTTTTTTTAACAAACGTTGTTTAGCGAAAATCCAGGAATGTTTTATATATAGTTAAGAAACCACCATTGTTTAATTTAAACGCTTATATCTCAAAACTTACATTTTAAATGTTCATGTACCTTTTTCTCAAAATCTACTATAAGTATCAGCCTGAAATTTTTTATACGTAATTAAGAAGGGGTTTTCTAAAAACAGCTGGAGGGATTGGAGTATAACTATCCTACTTTTTTTTTTCTTTTTAATATTATTGATGCTTTTTAGATAAGAAAATATGTAGTTTCACTTAAAAATTTATAATTTAAAAACTAAACAAAATTTTTAAAAATGCCTTCATTAAAGTATAGTTTAATATTTATTTAATAACTAGTAAAAATTTCATTGAAAAGTATCGAATAGATTCTGAGAAAAAGGTACATAAAAAAGGTCATTTTAACATGGGCTTCAATGGAGGGCTCCAGTCCCCTTTAAATGATGAAAGCATAGTTTAGCAAATTATTATTGTAGTTTTTCAGGAGAAATCGACGGAAAAATATTTGCTTTTCATTATTGCTTCAGCCGAAGGATGTTGCCGGCAATATCTTTTCTGCTTTAGATCCAAAATGGATTGCCATTGGTAAGCCTACTGCATGACGAGTCTACTTTTCATTCATTTACACTCCTTTGGATTGCTGGAAAAACTGTAATGAAATTAAAAATTAAGATTTTGTTATAATCAAATTATTTTAAAAGTGTAAAATGAAATTAACAAAATTGTAGTTATTGATATGGAAGTTTTCGTACAACGGACATTAAACATTCTGTGGTTGCAAATATACCTACAAATATGCAATACCTATGCTAATAATATAGTTAATTAAGTGCAAAATGATGAAAAAATGTCTGCGTGATTGATTGTTTTCGTAAGCAAAAATTATAAATGTTCCCTTCTAATGCAGTTACTTAATAAACAACTTTTCTCTTGCTACATTTCTAATTAAAAATATCACATGCCAAAAATATCGCAATATTCACATGCATGCCGCATGTTGACATAAAAGTATATAAAATTGATAAATGTATAATTTGACAATATTATTACATTTAATTACTTAATATTTAAGAAAATAAAATGTTTAGTTTAGATGTCAAAAAAAAAAAAGGGAATTCTGAAAATGCAGTTAAAATTGTTAAGAAAATAATTAAACAGTATATGTGCTGTTGGTTTCACTATTCATAAGGGGTTTTCTCTATAGCTTAGCCTTGTTCCTAAGTTTAGCCTGTGCAATACTATTCACTGGTTCTTCCTATAAAAATGCAATTATATGCTGTGATACAGCGAAGCAAATTCATTGCATACTGCTATAACAAGTTATATTTGTATAAGGTACTTTACTTTTACTTTTCAATAAAGGTTCATCCATATGCAATTTTTGTAACTGCAAATTTAATTTTATTTGTAACTGGAAACCCAAAATACTTTTTACAATTTAAAAATACGTATTTCAACAAACTAAAAAATACCCAGCTCTATTCAGCAATGTCAAATCACGATACAAAATATGTGTATTCGCCTAAGGTTGAATTCCCCCTTTACATACATCCCATAACCCCAAAATATACTTTAGCATATGACTCAACATCGCTTACATAAACTTCAAAGTTGCTTTCCCAATTCCTAAGCTGGGCGAGCATTGCTGAACATCAAGCCCCCAAGTGTTCATACTTCCCAGCGATCCAATACTAGCTCTGCTCATTACAGCACAGAGATATAACGAGGCGAAACGCCATACCAAAGGCTGTATCGCCCCGAACCCTTCATCCCATCAGACTAAAGGAAATATATATATCTATATATTTATACGCCAATCTCGCTTTTGCTGGAATTCTCCATTGAGCCATAGAATAGATACCTGAAAAACATTCCGCCATCTTTGCTGTTCGGGCCCGAGGGAGAAATTGGTCTTTTTCTTCCTCAAAAAGAAACTACATCCGAGATTTTTTCGTAAAAAAAATTCTGGAGGAAGATAGTAATTTTATCTCTCCCTTCTATCCCTCGACGGTTTATCTAAGTTTTTTGCTAGCGTTAAAATGCGCTCTTAAAAGATGTAAGGCTTCAACGGTTTATTTAATGTGAGTTGTGCCGTGGAAGGGTGTTCGCGATATTGAAAAAATATGGTTGTTTTGCGTGAAATTGTCCTTTCATAAATTAATGGAATGTCTTCTGGAATGATCGAATTGGGGTCTCTGGTGGGCAATTAAGGGTCTTCAACCGCTAACAATGGGATCTAAAATTTTAATGTTCTTTGGCCGTTTTTATCGGCGATGGCAATTTGTCGTGTTTTTACTTTCTGATTTGTGCAATTTCTTTAGGCGTTATGACCAAAATACATTTTACTTAATGGACTGGTTTTATGGAACTTTGTATAAAAGCTATTAAACGTTTCAATGCTAAATAAAAGGTATTTTTTTAAAAGATCGTTATAAAGTAAATATATTGAACTGTAGGGAAAAACTTTTTTTGAGCTACAAGAAAATTAAATAAATTTTGATGTATTACAAATAAAAATGAAGGGGCTATAATACTTCTTATGAATAATATACAACTTTAACCAGTTTTAAATAAGAAATAATACATCTTTATATTTACAGTTCGGGAGTCTCATTAATTATCCGATGATATTTATATGAAAATCCATTGAAACGTTTCCGTTATGATTCTGGAAATACACTGCTCAAAACAATTAGGGGAACGCATAGTTTAAACTCCTTCACCCCCAATGATTCCATTTGGAATCATCACCTTGCGATTTTTTCTCTCACTAAGTTGAGCTCTCACTTATTTATCGTTAGATGGAAGAATCATGTCTTTTGAAGAATTAAATAATGTTTGTTTTAATTAAATGAAAATATGGTAAAATAAAATTCACTCCCAAAAAATTTTATGAAATAAATTGACCCTAAGTTCTTCACGCTTGCATTCTTATATGTTTAAAAATTGATTTTAACTTTTTTCAACAATTAAAGTTTTGAAAAAAATATTGTTATAATTTATTCAAAAGTTATAACTCCAATTTTTTCCCTTTAAATTTTAGTTTAAAAATGAAGATTTTTTCCCTGTTTTTTACTATTTTTTTATGAATGCATCATGAATCTATTTCACAAATTTTAGATTTTTAGAATAAATAATAAGAAATTGGAGCTGAAAGGGTTAAAAGTACGCAAAGTGCTCCCCTAATTGTTTTGAGCACTGTATAATGAGTTATTTTCAGAAATAGAAGTGAAGATTTATTGTTACGAATCAAATAAAACATTTAATAGTTATCATTTGAAACTTAAACAGTTAAAATTGGTTTTTTTTATGTTTTGCTACTTTTTGATGTCTAACTTTTGTTTAAATGACACAACATTGGTACAATGTTCTTGCAAAAGCTTAACAGACTCTATTCGTCTATATCCACGTAATTGAAAACGACGTATTGAAGCTCCTGGTACGCTCGCTTGTTCTGTGTTTTGCAATAAAGGTGAAAGGTGATTGAATTATTAAGAAAATTCTGATCAGTGTTTCCGCAAGTTAATAAACAGAATGAAATAAGGTATTTCATGTCAAGGAATGTTTGTTGCAAGCTCCGTTTGTAATGGACATGAAGTGTGACTCTTGTCAAGCATAATTAAAGTGATCATGATTTATTTACATTTGGAAATTGGACATCTACAATTGTTAGGCCCGTGCTTCGTTTAAAAGTTATTTTTATTTGGAAATAAAGATAATTGTAAAAATAGTTCTAGTAATTCAGTAAAAATGCATTCCACATTCAAATCCTAGTTTTAAACGTAGTTAAAGTAAAACCTGTCAATACGGTTTCAAAGTATTATAAGGTTATAGTTAAATGTTAAAAATCTTATGCATGGTGAACTAGGCCTTATGAAATTTACAATTCATATAGACTATTGGAACATTAAAGGAAAATAGGAATTATAATACTTTACACACTTTTTGTAGTAATTAACTGAACATGTAAAGGATAATAGATAAATTAATGAATCTATATTCCATAATAAACTAAATTGAAACATACGGCACCAATTACCATCAGCCAACGTCTCTAAAACTTAACTCAATAAACAAAATAAAATTGACCATTTTTAGATACCTTAATATTCAGACCAATTAACAGCTTATATTATTGACGCAAATAGTTTATTTGGTAAAAATTGTACAATTTTTACCAAATAAACTATTTTGCCAATAATATACTTTTTTTCCTTCGTGAATACTCTCATGTTTCTTGCGCAAAGTTGAAGCTATGTTCTTAACACAGTTTGAAGGTTATTAGAATACATTTAAAAATACGCCATGTGTCTCAAAAGAAAGTTGGTAAGAATTTTATATCAACAATTTATCCTTTGAACGCATCGCACTGTTGTCATGTTATTTTAATAAAAGAAGCTTCTTTTCTCGTGTGTAGTAAAATATTCTGAATGTAGAAGAGAAGCATTTTTCTGATGACGTGTATGCAACATTCACCTAAAATACTTGTCTGCGTTTTTTTGTATCTAATATATTTTAATTGGAGACAGTTGAAAATAAAAATTGTGATTAGAAAAATCTCTATTTTCTGCAAAAATAAAATATTTTCAACGTTAAGTAAAAAAAATACAATACCATTTGATTTATCTAAGTAGATTAATAGAAATGTAATATTTTCCAAACGAAGTAACTACGATTGTAGCATTGTAGCAAAAAAAAGTAATATACAAATGGAAAACATTTATTGAATTGAAAAATATCACGTGAAAGAAATACATAAATTCTTAAAACACTAACTTTATACACCGAAGAGTATACTTATCCGTAACATTAGTGTTGTAGCTAGAATTCCTCTTTATAGCCATGCTGAAATAATTTTTTCTGCTATAATATTTGACGGAAATTTCTACTTTGTGTCGAGTTCCATCAGGAAATTTCAAATCTAAGAAGAAAATGGTTTTGAGTTATTTTTGAGGAATAAAAGAGAATTAAAATATTATAGTATGAATTAAAATAACAAAAATGTAATAACATTGAAAGACAAGGGCATTTTGTAAAAAAATTACAAAATGAAATATTTTTTCTTGTATAAAAATTGTATACAGGGTTTTAGAACTTTTCGTTTGGAAGTTATACTAAGATAACATTGGATAAGAGATAATAAAAATAATCAATAGGTATGCATTGATTCTATACTTTATCATATTTGCAGAATAAAGTATAAAACGTTTACAAAATTATAAAAATGTATAAATCTTGAAATGAATTCACCGGTAAATCTTACATCATTTATTTTATCAATGCTGGGGTAATGCCAAATTTAAATTAAATCTACATTGCATTCAACATTGCAGATAATTTACTAAACGGAAAGTTGTCTTAATAATCGATAATTTACATCGATAATTTACTAAAGGAAAGTTGTCTTAATAATCGATTTAAATTCATGTACTACCATTTATTAAGAACTATTTTTTATAAAAAAGTGCTGAAAATGTGATGCAATATTATGCAAGATCGCTTATGTGGAAGATCGCTTATGTGGAAGATCGCTGGCTGTGTATCAGCAAGAAGATTATGTTGCATGTTTTATCCTTAATTCTAAGTGTTATTCGCAATTCCAGTGACTCTATAAGATATTCTTAACCAAGTTAATTTATTCTTCTAGGTCCAAATGGCTGTCCGAGGCGTCGTGGTCGGCAGACCTATACACGGTTCCAAACCCTCGAACTAGAAAAGGAGTTCCACTTCAACCACTACCTGACCAGGCGGAGGCGGATTGAGATCGCCCACGCATTGTGCCTCACCGAGAGGCAGATCAAGATCTGGTTCCAGAACAGAAGGATGAAACTCAAGAAAGAGCTACGAGCAGTCAAGGAAATCAACGAGCAAGCAAGGCTAGAGGCCAAACTCAAAGACCAAGACGATGGCAAGCGAAAAAGCAACAGCAGCAGTGGGTCCTCTGGCTCTGGAGAGAAGAAAGATTCAGCAAGCAAAGACCAGTACATCAATAAAGTGAAGCAAGATATGGACGCCAGGAGGGAAAGCATACAAGACGAGGACAACGATTCGAGGAATTCGACAAATACCGATATCAGTACCACTTCGGTGGGTGATATTGTGGATACCAGTCCTGGCATGGATCGTTTGGGAGCCAGACCTCTGATTCCTAGCTCAGATGAGGCTAGCTTGCCGTAAATCTCGCACGTGTGGTGCCACGCTTGATTCAGGGATTTGCGTAACTGATTACCGATATACGATGTTACTGAAACAAAACTGTGTTGCTGCTACAATACGAAGTCGTAGAGCTGTTTTTTTTATTTTATTAGTTCAAAACGAAGAAACTATTTTGCAATTTTAGGGTTCCCATATTGATGCACAATATAACTTCTGCTTCAGTTCAATGTTTAATAAGTTCATAGTTTAAAAACCTCAATCTAAAATTATTTTTTCCTTAAAAATTGGATGATCAGGCATATATGAACTTTCGCATGAACCTTAGCCCAAAGCAGCTGTTCGCCTTTCCGATATACGTAGTAGATATTAAAAATGCTAGTTAGTATCTCCTCCGTGCAAAGTACTTCAAATGCTACTTGATTCATGTGAAAGAACTGCAGATTAAATTCAATGAAAAACTATTACACCTTTTTTTCATAGTTTTATTTTACTCAAATTATATTTTGGGAACCCTGTTTCTAGAATATGAAACGGACATTTGGAATACCAAAAGTTTCAAATAATTTTATTATTGTAACATAGTTGGACTTCTAGAGAATAATGTGTCTAATTCCCGTTATTCTAGGGTTATTTCAAGAACAAAACATTCTCTTTCGCATAAATTTGTATTGTGTCTTATCATTGAGTGTTTCTATACGTATTTCATCATTTTCTATACCGTGATGAGACTTGTTGTTATCAATTATTTTTTTCATTGATGTTGATAAATTTCAATGAAGTTCAAATTTATATTTTGTATAGTTTTTAAATAATTCAGTCACATTTGTTTTTCATCCTGATGGAATATTTTTCTTGTTAGCCTTAAGCTTATAATATACCTCATTAAAGTCTCGTCGGGTGAATTATATTTTTGTTTTGTAGTTATTGCATAAGCTGACTAATGCTTACGAAAAATCTTCGAAATAACAATATTGATTAACAACTAATATTTTATTGAAATCCTTGTACTTCTGTGTTTGTGCTTTTACCCAAGTAGTCACGTGATGTCTTATATGATGGAAAAATAATAATAATTTTGTAAATGACGTCAAATTGTGAAATTTCTATACATTTTTGGCTACACCAAATGACGCTTAAAATCGTCGTTTCAAGACTTCAGATTTAGGCGATTTCAAAGTGTGAATAGGTATAAAATGTAACTAAGTACTATCTCCACTAATAATTCCATTTTACGGCAATATGTGACCATCAAATGACATCATGCGACTATATAGGTATCTGCGTGCCATTTTCATACACAGCTTAGTTTAAAAATGCGAAACTTTATAAATAAATGTTTGAGTTTCTGCTTTGTATATTTACGCAAAAGAGCATTTTAATCTTAGAAGATATTTTGTTAAAATTATTTGTTTTTCCACCGAGACGAAATGTTTAAAAGTGCAATTTTAACGGGGAATAACTGAAAAAATTCTCTTATTTAAAAATGATTTTTGACCAGATATTACAATAGGTCACTAAAGAGTATTTTTTTGTAATTAATGCACTTAAAATAGGTATTTCGTGGCAAAGAAATGTTCTCAATTACAAATTTCTTATCATTTTCAAAATAGTACTTAATCATGTTCACCTTCCATTGAATCCACTTGTTATGTTCTAAAATAAAAAAATATATTTGTTTAGATCATTTTCATTCAGTTTTTGTTAAAGCCAGACATAAAAATTTAATCTAAGTATTTGTTAATATGTTGAAATATATTTTGTTTAATTATATGACTGTCGAAAATGGTTTTATTGTTAAATATTCAGTTACTGTTAGTGTAGTAGTATATGTGAAGCTTCCGTTGTGCTTAATGTATGTTTAATTAGTGTTAATAGTTTTTTTGTTAATCTTTTTATTAATCTAACACACTTTCTTGATAATATATAAGTTTAATACAGACTTGGAATTTAATTTTGTTACTGAAATGCACAAATTTATTGAGGACTGTTTGCAATAATGTTTGCTATGTGCTACAAAATTTGTTTGATCTCCTTCTAAAAAAAATTAAAATTTTATATCGCATTCCGGTTATTTTTCTGTTTGTGGAAAAGTTAATTGCATGTGAACATTTATATTGCATTGTACGCTGGTAAATTTACGTTGAAGAAATTGTGTTTATAGTAACCTTTAACATTAAAGCTTTCTTACATTTGAAATCTTTTCATGAATAATATCATGTATGTTATCGACGCAATTCATTTTAATATATAATATTTAGCTTATTTAAAGTTATTCTTGATGTTATTGTTTGTATTACCACCTCATTAAATAAGTTTTAATATTATTTACGCTTTATATGTTCATAATCACAATTGAATCACATTTTCACGCAGCTGGAATTTGAAAATGCGGAGGAAAAGGATTTAGAAAATATATTATTGTATTTAATTTCATATGCATCGTGCTTATACAGATTTAACAAAAACATTGTTTATATTAATTAAAAAAATATCATAGCCAATTGTATACAAATTTTTTTCGCAAGTTTAATAACTATTGTCACAAATTTTTAACAACCCTGTTCTTTAAGATAGTACATAATTCATGATTTTTTTCAAAAATTTTATAAAATATGCCTTTAAAAATGCCCTTTAGATAATTTTATTTTGAATAATATTTTTATTAAATATTATTGCTGCGTTTACAGTTACATATCTCTGCGAAGCTACTGCCATAACCCAGGTTGCTCGATAGATATTTAGCGAAACATATATCAATATACGTACAACGTATATACGTAACTTAAAAAGTCGGATAACATGTAAGGAAGTCAAATACTATACGAATCTTATTAATAGAATGAAACAAGGGAATATTTTTAAACTAGTTATAGAATTAAAAATATATACGAATTGATTTTCGACAAATTCAATTAATTTAATATGTATATTCTAGGACAATTCAATACTAAATACGTTCTGCTGGACAATCTTTTTTTTTCTAAATTAAAAAATCATTTAAAAATGTAATTCGTTTATTGATAAATATGTGTCAAGAAATTTCGAAGACACCTCAGTAATAGTAATAAATATAACCTCTTAAAAATATTTATATATTGGATTTAAAGTTGCGTAACGGAACGAAGGTTAAAACAGCACAATCATGTTTAAAATTGCTCTAAATACTTGTATAATTCATCAATTAAATGGCTTTGAAAACTGTAAAAATTTATTTAAATTAAACAATTTCGCTAATTATAATTTTCCAGTTGCTTTTCAAGGTTAACAAAACAACTAAAAGCTACAATAATCAAGTTATCAAATAAAATGTATACATGAAAAATAAATAACACAATTAGCATAAAAATCGATCTAAATGTTAAAAAAAATGTATGAATTTCATTAAAAAATATGCATAATAACATCTCAACGTCCCCTTGTAAATATTTCCAAGACGGCACATTGACTGGCCATTTACTGATATTTTTATTTAAAAAACCATCATTAAAATAACATCAAACTTCGTTATTAATTATGAACCTTCTTTAAAAAAGACTGTTGTCCCAAACTATAAGGTGCGACATTGACATTTTTTTTTTCAATTTTGGTACATAAAATTGAACTAGACATTTTATCCTAAAGGCAGCAACAGCGCGTCATTTCCTTCACAACTTTTGTGTGAGCCTGTACAGTCTCTGTTTGAGTACTATTATTCGTACAAAAGATTACAAGTACGCTCCTTGCGTATAATTTCTCCAGGCAGAGGTTTCGAAAGATGTCTCCGAAACCTCTCTTGGTCTCATACGTATTTATTCTACCACATACGTCAGTCATAAATGTTATTGGTAAATGACATTTTATCACGTAATAAATATATTATATATACATTTAATCTTTTACAACGTTTCTGTGGTCTGGCATGCAATGTTAGAGCCAGCAAAGGGCTCTGTTGGCGTCTTACTATCATTGTCAATTCTAGTGTAAATTGTGAGTTGTAAAAGGTCAATTTTTTTGTATAATTATGTTCATTTGTTCATTATTGACTATTAGAGTATCCATTGAATGGATATCTTTAAAAATGTAATAAATACTATGCTACGTACTACCACTCTTTCAAATGCCAAAAAGTTTGTTACCTATTTAAAATCTGACTTTGATATTTATTGTTTTTTTAATCGCATGTACATTGATTTAGTAAACAATGTCTGCCTTTTGTAATCTTACATCAGTGATAGTATAATTTACTGAACTATATTTAAATAACCTAATTAAACTGTAATTATTCTCATCGAAATTTTAAAAAATGAAGTTAAAATATTTTTTTGAATATAAACTAATTTAAAATTATGGAGTGCAATAAATTTATATTACTTTAATTTTTATATGGCTTATAAATATCTAATTTTGCGACAATAAATGTAATTTACATGTCAACCTAATTATGTTTATAAATTTGATTTGAACATTTTTGAAAGTGAATTTGTATATATTGTGTTGTAAAAAATTGATTTGTTAGGGAAAACTATAATTATAACCGCAGACATTGTTTTCTATGAAAGCAACACTTTCATACGAACTAAGGACTGTAATAAGGTGTGTCTACTTTTTGGCGTTTTGAAAAAGGTGTTTAGCCTGTAGATTTCTTAGTTGTTGGACTGCTTCTAAGCCTGTAAGTTTGTAGCTCTACAATCTGATAAAATATACGTCATTATACGTTAGTACTTACGGACATAATTACAAAAATTGTCAAATAAATATTCATCGTAAGATTTATACCTGTGTTGAATTCCTGTTATTTATTTTCATTTCACACAGATTACACTATTTAAATCATTCTTTAACTATTTGTCATTTTCTTTCTCTTCAGGAATAGCTCCAATATTTCACATATCATTGGAAAATATTTTAGTTCCTGGTGATCCTACTGAAAAAAAAACAATAATTTTGAAATAAAGTTGCTAAAATCAAACATTTTTTTAAAGAATTATAAAGAATATATTTACTGCTGCGACGAAGCACCAAACTGGAAAAGTTAATTAAGGATTATTTAATAAAAAATTTTATTTTGTAAATTTAATAAAAAATTTTGTTGAACCAATTTTTAAACAGGGGAATTCATGTTTTCTTTTTAAACCTGTTACAACAGGTAGATAGATTTTTTTTAAAATTAAATTTTTGATAAAATCTTAATTTCGCTACGTATAAATCAGCTGAAAAACTTTTTATTTTACATCAAAGAGAGTATTCAATTCAAAATTTTAATTCAACAAATATATACTTCAAAACTATATTTAAGTAAAACTTAAAAGAACCACTTCTCGTTAAGATTACTATCAGTAAGTAAATAAGTAAATGAGTGACTTATGGTCCACTACTTGTGCGAAAATCCTGATTAAGTCTATACAAATGTGGTTATGCAATTCAAATTTAGAACCGAATTTGTTGTGTGGCTTAGTAAATACAAATTCTTAAATAATCGGAACGTAACTCAATTCTGCGAGCGCGGTGAGCTTTTTGACTTAGCTTTTACTCACTCACTCAATTCAAATTACATTTATCCATTTTTTGATTAAGGGGTGGTATAAAAATTGTAAAAATTGTACAAAAACATTTTTAAAAGATTTAAAGAATTCGTAAAATATAAATATAATTCATTTTAGTTGTATACTGGATTAAGTTCGAGGGTTTTTTTGCTACAAATATATACCTAAATATATTTTATTAGGTATAGCTTTTTTCTAAACCTTTTGAAATTTTAAGCAATAGAAATCCTTTCCAAATAAAATACTATTGCATTTAGTTACGTTTTCAATTTTTTTGCACATGTTTATATTGTCAAGGAAATTAGTGCAATATAAATGTTATGCGTTTTTTAAGTAATTAACTGTTTTATACAATTTATTTGCTCATGAGCGCACAAAACTTATTAAAAATCACTGAACTTATGCATAAAACAATAAAAAAATAATGATAATAAATACAAGTGTGCCCTAAGTAGAAACGTATACACATCCTTACGTTATAATTGATCATGTAAATCGTCCATGGCAAACTATAACAGCATGCGGCCCTTAGCAATTTTTTTTATAGTCTTGCGCTCTTTTCAGAATCCTAAATTTACAAATATTTATTTAAATAAACAAGAAAACACTTTTAAAAAAACCAAAATGTTTTAAAGAAAAAAATATCCTTGAAAATATGCTGCTGTTGGATAAGAATATATTATTATAAAATTAAATTATAGTTTAATTACCTAAATATATGCAGTTATCACAATGAAAGATAAATGAAAAAGTAGTTCGGTAGTTATGAATCATAATTGCGAAAATTTTGATCTACTTTAATTTTTTTCCTACTAAACTATCCATTTCAAACAACTTTTCTGATACTTTGTATAAAATATTTTTAAAAAACATTTTATGATCATAATAATTAAGGCTCGAGGATTTATTTTCCTTAAGGAATGGCGCTGGACCGCGGTCTCCAAAGCAAAGATCATTTAATCCAATGAGAAAAAAATATTTCGGCTGTACATTTCTCCGGCTGTATTGAATATTTTTAGAAACGGATTTTTTATGTGATAAATGTAGCTGACTTACAAGTCCCGACAATCCCACTTTTTGAAATGGGTTCAACTATTTTTTTTAAATTTTTAATAAATAATTTTACACAAAATATTCGAAGCAATTTCAAAAAGTGGGAAGACAGAGACCTGTAAGTTATCTACATTTATTATTTAAAAAACCGGTTGTAAAAATATTCAATACAGCCAGAGAAATGTGGCAAAGAAAATAGTTTTTTTCCCTTTGGATTAACACTGAGGCACTTGAGTTTACATCCCTTCTATCTCCCCAAAGAAAATAGGTTCGACCCACAACGTCTCCAAAATTTCTAAAAAATAACATAACTTTTTAAATAAGCAAAAATGTTGGCGACTACTGATGTACAGTAAATGATTTTACATTATTTTGATAGACTAGATGTAACCTTTCGCTGTTCTATTGTTATTTCATAGACGCTCCCCAGTAAGAAGCTTTTTTTGCAGGAAGCCAGCTAACCAGAATAGCAGCCTCAAAGTACGTAATTTATTGCTATAATTGGTCTAGCCGTTCTCGGAAAGCGAAATTGGAATGAGGTACGAGTGATTCATCAGCAAAGTAACCGCTTGCGGATTTTCTAATCTATGCCCTCTGCGTACAATAAATTTCCAGCAAATTACCTTTAATAATCTCTTTACAATGCCGAAAACTGCAGTACAGCTCGAATTTCATGCTTCATTCTCATCTAATGTCTATTAGATACATTTAGCTTGGAACTTGGCTGAGGTATTTCCCAACATCAATTTAAACAATCTAACAGGGGTTTATAATGGGAACACGTATGACATATCGGATGATCTTGTGTTGTAAGTTGGATTATTAATATGATACAGGCAACGCGCAATGATGGTGCTTCGCTTATCCTGATAATAGTGGTGAATCTTCTGTAAACAGGGTTCTGATAAGGGAATGATTGCGATTCAATACTGATTAATTGGAAAAGGAAACAAATGCTTTTGTGTCTTCAGCATTTGTTTGAATCGAAGTTGAATTGAGGATTTAATTAGAAAATGAATTATACGTGAGGATTTTATAATTATGTTGCTGCAATTGTATTGTCGTAAACAATCAAGTGTTAAATTAAAGGCTTTTAGTATTGAAGGTTAAATTATCGTCGGAGAACAGTGAGAAATAAAATTTATAAACGTTATACAAAACGTTTACAATTTAAGTTTCTATCAAAGCATTTAAACCATCATTCGCATTCGCATTCGTAAATTAATATTAATTAAAACATATGAGAAATAAAAAATATATGAACTGTTTGTAGAAGTGAGAATCTTTGATATTTTCAGCCATTGGAATTTTTGTTTTAGGTAATCTTACTTTTATCCCTTGAGAAAAACTCCAATACAATATTTCGAAAAAGTCGTTTCACTTTTTCAAGTTCGATTTATAACATTCTTCCCCAAAGATAAAATTCTCTCAAAGAAACTAGTGTAGTAAAAAAAAAAGAAAACCAGCAACAAGAGAAGTATTTTATTAATAGGTAATATGTACGTCAAATCAATTTTTCCAAAGTACGTTAATATTACGAGATTTCGATGCATAATAAGTATATTAACTGCTATTAATTTTTATTTATATTTAGAATTTTATCAATTAATTTAGCGTTATATAAGGTAATATATATGACGTTAAATTTAAAAGTAAAAAAGTATTAATAAGCTAAGATATTATAGATATAAAATTTTCTTTAAATATTCCAAGCAAAAAATGTAACCAATCCCTGAGTAACAGAAATTGAACACTATTACAGAAAAAAATAATTAAGATATTTGATAAATAAACTTTCGGTAGGGGGAAAGACTTTCACGATAATTCTAAAAAGGCTCATAGCAAAGAATTATTTAATAGTGAATGTTTTAACTATTAAGCTAAATTAAAAGTGGATTTAAATTCACTGTTATTGTAAAAAGTATCATTTTTTTTCGTATAGTACGATAGGTCTACACTGTTAAAAATTTTGTGTTAGGTTTCACCATGATATTGGTTGGTTTCACCATGATATTGGTTCATAGTAGCTGCAACGGCTGAGTGGTGAAATGTTTCACCTTTTTTTCGGTGTTTGGTTGAACCATTTTTCTGGATTTGGAAACAAAAACCTGAGAAATGGTTCAACCGAATACCAAAAATATGGTGGAACGTTTCACCATTCAGCCGTTGCAGCTACTAGGAACGAATATCATGGTGAAACCAAGCACAAAATTTTTAACAGTGTAAAGGGTTATTACTAGATTTTCTAAAATTCGATACCACACAGATACATTCTCCTTTATCCCACTTTGAAAATAAGATATCTAGATGAACACGATATTAAAAGCGTCCCTCTATCATGAGGGAGGGGGCCATCGGCCAAAGTGAATTTGCCTCTAAAAGCCGAATGCGCAGATAAATACAATATTTCCTGACAGCAAGTTGCTTTGACTTCCCAAATTGATGCGAGGCGCATCGTAGCTTTGTCCGCGAGACGATAAACATCCCAGGCCAGCCCCTGCCATAGATAGGCCGTCGCCTGGGCGCGCACTTCCCTTTACGTCGGCCGTAATCCAGGCCCTGTAATAACGCCAGATATCTATGGGGGCCTCGGTTTCGGAAGGGTGTTATTCTTGTCTCACAGTTATTGAATTGGAGGGTTTTTTTTTTATTTGAAAACTTGAGTCAGAAAAAGTCTGTTTGGTCCGTAGTTTGTCATTTTGTCAAGTCTATCGTCCGTACCAAAACAAATAACCGGTTATGGGAGTACGCAATCTTTGGGTCCGAAAGTCCTTAAGTTCCATACAAACAAACCCTTGGGGTGACAAGCATTCTGGATTCTATTCTACTTCTCTAAAAATAGATGATCCACTTGTATGGAGAGTTGCATTTCTGTCACGCAAGGAAAGGGTGGAAACAACACAAGACCTGAGTTAAACAACCGCTGTTCGTTTGTTTTAAGAGTGTAGTGGTTATAATATACGACGTCCGTTGCCGATAGCCCTCGTGTGTTCTAGTGCGACGATATGTCATACTAACCTAACCAAACTTAGACAAGAAATATAAGAATCAATTAAAAATATAATTCTTTATTACCGACTACCCTGAACGGCATAATTTTAAGTTAAGTTTAATAAACATTAAGTGTAAAGGAGAAAGAAGTAAGCCAATATGCAAGTATTCTTTTATACCCGTTTAAAGTCCATATTTTCAACACAATTTCAAAATACACCTAACAGAAAATATAATACAAGCTACTAAGCGGCACCTTACTCAGTAGGATTTGGTTGCCGACAACCTACACGACTAGAGCTACATCTTTTCGTATCCTAACATGAATGTTTATTACAGACATGAATGGCAAATAACGAAATAGGGCGACTGATGTGGTCCAGTTCTCAATGTTTGTCCTATGATGTTATGTATAGTGGATTTTTTAAACAGACGTCACAGATCAGAAATCAAGCAGGACTATAAAAATGTATCAGAAGCACAATGTTAAAAAACCAATTCATAATCCATCTAGAACTTACATCAGAACCTGCTTCCCGTCCATCGTACGATGGAATATTCCAGACACATTAAAAAAACCACATGATGGCTAGTTAAAAATATTAGTTAAAATTTTCCAGAATTAAAGGCATAAATGTAGTTAATAAAACATCAATATAATATAGATTTCGAATTACTTCATAGATAATTAGAAATTAACCAATTAACGTCGATTGGCAAGAAAATTTGCCAAGCGAAAATTTACTTTCTGCTTAAGAAGTAAATAAATTATAAAACAAATAAAAATCATAGTCCCGAACTATTTGTGTAGGACAAATTATGTTACACGAAAACCGAATAAAAAACTTTAAGTTTACGCATTTATTCGGAAATAAAGGAGTTAATGGTATTCACGAAGTTGTCGTTAATGGGTTAATATTGAAAAAAGTATTTTTGAATTGCCCAGAAAAAGATGGATGGATGAAGTGGAGAAAGATCTGAAGGCCATAAAGATCCAAAATTGGAAAGCAAAGGCGAGAGACAGACTACTTTGTAGTCGTATTGTTAGGAAATATTGTTAGTCTTATTGTTATAAATCGTTATTGTTTTTGCCGTGGTTCAGCATGGACTGTAGTGCCATGGAGTTAGTTATTTTTGAATTGAGTAGAAGAACATTCTACATCAACTCGTCGAAAAGACCAACGATATCTTTTCTTCCTGCTCATTAGTTGCAGCCCCCTCCATTCCATTATCTGCACAGCCCCAGAAATGCCAGTCCAATGACACCGAGACTCGAGGAATGCCAAGCCAGAGAGGAGCTGCGATGGCTTTCATAACGTCCCCATATCCGTATTGTACTCCCCATAAGACTCCTGTGTTATGGCCCAGGAATGGCATGAGATAAAACTACTCGGAGGGCCATCGTTTTTCTTGGAAATGATAGACCTATCTCTTAGTCTGATATTCATATCAGCTAATGGGGGTGGTTTAGATAGATATCTTGTTTGGTAAATTAAATAGATGCGAGCTTAATGCCTGAATATGTTTTGCGAAAGATATAATATGGTATGGTTTCATAACGTCCCCATATCCGTTTTTCGTACTACTCGTGTTATGATTGCGAAGTGGATCTTAAATGTCTTGGAGATTGTCATTTTTCTTAGAACTGATTTTTTTATTTAGATAGTCATATCAGCAAATGTGGGTGGTTTAGATAAATATCTTGATTGGGATATTAAACAAATGCACATTTAATAACTTATAAAGCGTTTTTATATTACTCATAAATACACTGCTCAAAACTATTAGGGGAGCACTTTGCGTACTTTTGTTTACCTTTTCAGTTCCAACTTCTTATATTTTATCATAAAAATCTAAAAGTTGTTAAATTGATTCATTATGCATCCAAAATGAAATGGTATAAAACAGTGAAAAATCTTAATTTTTTTAATTAACATTTAAGGAGGGAAATATTGGAATCATAACTTTTGAATAAATTATAACAATAATTTTTTCAAAACTTTATTTGTAAAAAGCAGGTAAAATCAATTTTTAAACATCTAAGAATGCAAGCATGAAGAATTTAGGGTCAATTTATTCCATAAAATTTTTTGGGAGTGAATTTTATTTTGCCATGTTTTTCATATTTTCATTTAATAAAACATACATTATTTAATTCTTCAAAATACATGATTCTTCCATCTAACGATAAATAAGTGCGAGCTCAACTTAGTGAGAAAAAAAAATTGGAAGCTGATGATACCAAATGGAATCATTGGGGGTGAAAGGGTTTAAACCATGCGTTCCCCTAATTGTTTTGAGCAGTGTAGAATGATTTCCATGACGAACTTATATCTGTTTTATATATTTATAAGAATATTATAGCTGAGGAATAGTAATAAAATAAAATGTGTAGAGGTGGTTGTTTTCTATAAAATAAGTCTATGGAATGTCTCTTTGGAAAGAAGGATCTGAATATTGTAGAAAACATAAGTTTCAGAGCTTTTAATTCGTGTTTTTATTAATGTTGATTGTACTATAACTTGATACATTTAAAAGAAACCGTACGTTGTATGACTTGCATAGTTTTCATAAAAATCTATACCCGTTTTGTATCCCTATTAAGTTTCTGAAGCTTTCAACAGTTAATCATATACTAACTGAAAATGATTAGGTGACTAAAATAACACATTAAAGTTAATAGTTTGAAGTCAAAAGTTTAACTATATATTAATAAAATATAAGTTAAAAAGAATCCTTATACTCCAATATCCCAATTATTTAGCTGTAAAGGTTTCATTTTTCTATAATCGCTAAGTAATCTCGCATCCTACCCCCCCCCCCTTTATATGCTAGAAATTAATGACTTTATTAGTTAATTTAACGTCTGCCTGTATTTTGCACGGATTAGGCTTCCAGAGAACAAAATCTAAAATTAATTTTCAACATACTTATATTTTAAAAACCTCATCCTAAAATACATTATTGCGGAAATGTGGCCATCTCAAAAAATAGTTATACCACGTATAAATCAAAACCTTTTTATAATCTTTTACTTTATTGCTGAATTTCCCCTCTTCCATAATAATTTGGCCACATCTACGCTCCCATGTAGAAAATCAACGGCTGCCGTCGCAAGCCAGAAACCGGCGGAATCAGAGCCACAATTTATGGCATTAGTTCAATGCAAGTTGGGACTTGGAGTGTCTAATACAGCGCGCATCAGTGATTTTCAGTGGTCATCAGGTCCAAAGTAGATATTACAGGAGCTTACTTCTTCGTAAAAATGGAGGCCTTAGATACCCCAACAAACCGTAAATGAAACCAGATAAGAGAGCTCCTCCGGTATTTCAAATTCAACGAAAATATACCATACACTTGCGTTAGTTTTTGAAGAACCAATGAGTTCTGGTTTTGTTTTATTACAGACTCATAAATAGTAACTTTCTGTTTAAAACCCTATTTGCGAGTTGTTTGTAATCTTGTTTATGTTCTTTGCTTTTTTTAATTAGATAAAGTTACCGAAATAAAAAAAGAACAGTAGTGTTTCACTTGACCAATGATCAAAATTATAAATCGCAACTAGTTGTGTTAATTAATTTAAATCTCAGAGGTTGCAACCAGGGAGAAGAAATGTTTACGAAATAGAATACCAATATCGAACCGCGATGTTATATTTTTGTATTCCAATTTTTGAGTTATATTTTTGGTTTTATGTCACAAGCTCTTATTCTCCATTGGAATATAATTGTTATATTCTTTTTGCTTAGACTATCCAATGTTTTTATTTACTTTTAATACATGTAAGTTAAAATCAAATTAAAAAAAAAGAACATTTTTCAAAGCTAGCAATACAACATAAAGTCGGTACACAGGAAACAATTTAGTTGTTTTGAGTTAATACAATACCAATCAGTTTCCGCTTCTAGTTAAGAATAGCATCAAAATAACAAATTGTAAATTCCCCGGCATCCTTAATTCATCGCTCCTAGCGAAATTCCTTCGTCATCAAAAATTCACCCCCGCTGATATCGACATAAAGAACGCGAGCGCATGTGCAGAAACGAGGCCGTTTTCAGGGATGGCATATCAAGAGTAAATTGTGTTTTCTCACCCGTTTTTTTTTAATGAAAGTCAGCATTTTATTATAGTCTAGTACATAATATGAAAGATCACAGTACATCAAACACTGGTAAAGCTACACTCTTAAAACAAAAGAGTGAAATCCACTCCTATAGGGGAAGTGCATTTTCGGCACCGGAAAGGAGTGGAAATTAACTCGACTGAGTTAAAACCGCTCGTTTTAAGAGTGTAGGACGTAGATTGTTTTCTTTTATTTCTTTTACCCACTCCGCAAAAAGAGTGAAATCCACTCCTATATGGGAAGTGCATTTTCGGCACGGAAAAGGAGTGGAAATTAACTCAGACTGAGTTAAAACCGCTCGTTTAAGGTGTTGACTAGATTGTTTCTTTACCCACTCCGCAAAAAGAGTGAATCACTCCTATAGGGAATGCATTTCGGCACGAAAAGGAGTGGAATTACTCGACGAGTTAAAACCGCTCGTTTGTTAAGAGTGTATGATGATCGCCTACATTTAACATAAACCTGTCCTAAAGCCAGACTCTTTTAAAAATGATATGTGAATTGTAACAGATGTTCAATGAAGTCCACACAAATGCCTGTTTTTCCAGACATAAATATATTTATACACAAACTTTAACAAGACGCAATCAGTTTCCGATAGCCTGCCTCAATAAAAACGTTAACGACTATAATATTTTTATGAGAAATCGTATTGGATGTACACTTAATAAATATTTTTAAACCTCGTCACAAATTCTGTAATAACAATAAAATTAATAATAATAATAATGTACGATTGAAATCTATTTAAAAAATTACGTAATTGAAAACTACAATATAAAAATTCAAAACATCCCTTAAGAATTAGAATGGTAAAAAAGGTAAAAAAAAAATGTGGGACTTCTCATTAAATTTTTCAATTCAACATTTACTGAAAGCAAACAATCCATGAACCAATGCATTAAACAACCCTGAATTATGTTATTCAACAATTATATTCCAAGCCATGGGAACACAACGAAATATCGACGCAACTTAAAACCAAAAAACTAACCAACACCAACTCTTCCTTGGAAATAACAATATTGCCCATCCTGCAACTGGATCAATTCAATGATCATCGGCAGCCGCAACAGCAAAGCCTGCACTTGACAAGAATATGTCCGGGGCTTAGGCCGAAATTAAAACTGCTCCTAGGTGCGATAGGATGTTATTTATGGACGGAAAAGGGGGGGGGGGGCTTGGGAAGGGTCTTATAAAGCTACTCGGGGTCGACACCTATCTTAAAATTGCAATTTCGTATTCCTCATTTTCCCTGTGATTTGATTTATAGACTTTATAAGGTTTTTCATACAGTAACCGTCGCTTATCAGATGTATCGTAAATTGCGATTTTTAGAAGTGTTTAGGAAGTTATAGGGATATTTTTAAGTATTTGGATATGAGATAGAATTTTATACTAAATGTACCCATAGCAAACCTAAGTTTTAAAAATATTTTTTCCTTACGTTTATTCTCTTAAGTGTCGATTTCAAATATTTAAGTGAGAGCAAAATAGTTTACCTTATGTTAAAGTATTTAAAACTGAATCAAATTATTTTTAGGTAATGTTAAATAGTATATGTTTGTTTTAGAAAGTTAAAAATGTTCAATTTAATTCTTATCATAGAAAAAACGTAAAATAATTGTTTCGTATAAAATAAAAATCCGTTGAACTGAAAAAAATGGACATCAATGGTAAAAAAAATTGACATCAAATCAGTAACCACGATTTTTTCCTCCCAGTCTAAACGTGTACAAAAACACACAGAACGAATCTACCGATGACCTATAACCAAATACGATGTCAAGGAATCAGCATGAGTAAAAAAATTATGAATTCAATTTTGTTGGATTTATTTCACAACAATGTCCAAAGTAGATGCATTAAGAAACAGCCACATAGCCAAGCGTGTGTGTAAATCACTCCTACGCATATAACCCTCAGTCACCGAAGTCGAAGATTATAATAATGCAGGTTTTTATGAGGTTTTTACGGTCTATCATGCGATATGGATTCAATTTCGTTTCTGAAATGGATATAGTAATGAATGTGGGTAAAGATGCCGTCAACACTAGTATGAGATATGTTTTTTGTAATGGGATTGTATTAGTTTGATATGTATTGATATATTGTTGGAATGATTCATTTTATGGATAAAGTATAAGAGCATAATGAATAATAAGCATAAACTTATGAAAATCAGATTGATGATAGTTATTTTATTTGTGATAAATAAATCGTTTTATAAGCATCATAATTATCATTTTAATCGTATTTTACTCATTAATTGCTGAATAAAACTAGTTGTTTTATATTGTCCTGCAATCATAAATTTGTATTGCATATTTAAATATGCACTCTTAAAACAAAAGAGTGAAATCCACTCATATAGGGAAGTGCATTTTCGGCACCGGAAATAAATCGTGTATAAGCATCATTATTATTATTTAAATCGTATTTACTCATAATGCTGAATAAAACTAGTTGTTTTATTTTGTCCTGCAATCATAAATTTGTATTGCATATTTAAATAGCACTCTTAAAACAAAAGAGTGAAATCCACTCATATAGGGAAGGCATTTCGGCCCGGAAAGGAGTGGAAATTAACTCAGACTGAGTTAAACCGCTCGTTTGTTTTAAGAGTGTGGATGGTCAATGCAAACTGAAACTTTGGTAGTTAGACTGAGCAGTTATATATTTGTTTAAAATTAATTTTGAACACGCCTTAAGACGAATCATTGCAAACACATAAACATATAAAAGAATTAATATTTCGTAAACCTATATTAAGATTCCATTTCTAGCTTGATTCAATAAAATTGTACATTTGCGATAACAATGCGCGAATGGTTAAATCAGTGTAAATGCAAAAATTGAGGCATTTTAAAATGCTGTTACGAGTCAACTAAATATCTTCAATCAAATGATATCAACTTTCTTAATTTAGCGATTACAAACGGATATGTATTGTTGATTTTATACGTTTTACCAAGGGAATCTATGACGTATGTATACAAAATTTTGAAGTTCCGTATACATTTTGTGTTAATTTTATCAATAAACGCTTTTCCATTAAAAAGTTATAGCCATTTACAATCGCTATATTTATTTTGACTTACCCAGCATAACAATCTTGAAACCAAACTGTATTTCCGAAACACAGTTTATAAACTGAACATACCAAAACACTATCCCAACTAACTTTACCAACTACAGAAAAATTTCGTTCATTTAACCCAGTCATTTTAATACCACTCCGTCCACACATTAAAACTTCCGCTGAGTCAAGTAAACGGCAAAATGGCGCTTTGGCAATGTAAATGACTATCTACCAGTAACAGATAAGTCCATTTATGTCCATTTCTGTGCCGCACCCGCGAATCGGAATGGCACAGTGTTTCACCAGTTTCTAGCAGCATAGACACTCCCCCCAGCGAAGCTCAAGCCATTTCCAGTCTTTACGGCCATGTTCTGATTAAAAATGTTCCGCAGTTAGCGCCGTTATTAGAATTCTCCCCCTATACAGGATGCTATTCAGGCTCGCAGCTTCAAGACATTAGCATTAGCTTAGATACCACTTTTTTTCCACCTTCCGCGATGAAGTGCTTGTTCTGGTAATTTAGATTACGCCCGTCTGAAATACGGTGCCGCGGTAATTTAGTAATTTCCCGGAAGCAAAAGTATTTTTCTTTTTTTTTATGTCTCATCCTCGCCTGCTTGCATCGCTTCGTTCATTAATGGTGTGGTAATTGCGAAATGGTTCGAAAAGGTAGAGGGATGGGCTTTGATGGGAAGCGATGATCTTTTTTAGAGGTGGCTTTAATTACTTTCAGGGAATAACAGGGTATATTTTGTAGTGGAATATATGACAGTTGTTTAATTTTGAGTCGTATCTTTCGAAACGTTTGAATTTTTTTGTAGCATAATTTAGATTTGAAAATATGCCTTTGAGGTACATTTAATTACAGTCGGGAAATAGCAAGGTACATTTTGTGGGAAAATATGAAATATATTTGAACCAATAGGCATCAGGGGAGGCTTTTATTTTATTCAGGGAATATAAGAATATTTGGTGGTCTGGTTGCCTTAAGCCGCATTGCTAATTAATCTAAGGAAATTAGAAAAACAAACATAGCGCATCTTTGACTTTGGCACTGTATCGTTCTTTTGAAACATGAAATATCCAATTATGTGTTCAGATATTGGCATTTTTAATTTGCCCTAGATGAATTTATTTATGATTGCATTCGTTTATTAACGTTGATATTAAAATTTCTTCGAGTAAACTACTTTGGGGTTTTTGTTCTATAATAAGAGTTTTAAATATTCTGGGTAAGTTTCAGCAGAGGTACATTTGTTAAAAGTTTATTTAACTGCATTCGAATACTATCAAGTATATGTGAATAGTAAATGCATGAATATGTGCAATATTTTCTGCAACAAATACACGTTATTTTTGACAGTTATTTTTATTACAGCTATTAAATAACACTTTTTTATAATTCAAAACGATACATGCCAAATTCAGTAAGATAAAAGCCCAAAATCAAGTTAATTCATTTGTTTCTTATCTTCTCATTCCAGTTTATTAATCTCACTTCATTTACTGATTAGTATTTGCTATACTACAGATATATGATAATAGGCGAGTTCGTCCTAAATTTCTTTTCGCAGAATCTTATCGGATTACAAATTAATACATAATTTTGAATTTCCAAGAAAAATATACTAAATCATTCACCAAAATTATACATCATCAACATTCTTAAAATAATTAATGAAAAGATAAGTAACAGTGATAATTTTTTTTAATATTTTCTGATTTTTTTTAAATAATACAACACATTTTCAAGAAGCCCCAAAACCGAAAACCTACTGATTGTTTATAGCTAGTCATATCTAGCAACAAATGGTTCTTGGAGTTATAAAAGAGAAATATTATAAAGTGTATTTCGAAGAGAACAGTTATTTCATTTTTCAATTATCCTTTTGGATGTTATTGTTGCATAAGTTGTAAACAATGTAAATTTAAGAATATTTTTAAAACGTTTGCATGTTTAATAATCAAAGACTGTTTGCATTGTTAATAGAAAAAATACAAAATTAATAATTGAAAACAATCATTGAAAAGTATTTGTAAAAGGAATCCGCTATTGAAGTACGTCTCTTCTCTTATGCCGCTCCAAAGCTAATTATTATTCTTTTTTTAAACAGACTTAATCAAACATCAGCTTTTCAGTTAACTCTCATGAAATCTTAAGCTATATATTTAACCCTTTCAGTCCCAGTGATACCATTTAGCATCATCATGTTTCTGATCATAATTTAAAAAAAATAATAGGGCTGACATCTATTGGGATTAATAAAAAAATATTTTCTAATAGAAAAAAGTTTGAAGAATCGAATGATGTGCTTTTTGATATCATAAATGGCTATAGACGATCAGAAAAAAGTTTCTAAAATGATGATGCCAAATTGTCATTGGGACTGAAAGGGTTAATTGATCAATTAACAAGTGACCTACAAATTTAGTAAGGAACGTTTAACCCAAAATAATTTTAAAAAAACAAGCTTAAATATTCGATTCCGGATTTACATGAAATGAGTTATCCCATCTTTGAACTTAAAAAAAATCGAAGAAAATAGCAATGAAGAGGTTTATCATAAGAAATAAATTAAAGTAACGTATAGAAATCGGGCTATTGCTGGATTTCCTAAGTTTCCTGTTGTTTTCTTGAAATGAACGTCGCACAAGAGATACGGGGTTTTCTAAGAATTCGCTAACAACATGATCCAGATCACGCATAAAAAGACCGCATGATTCTTCCACGAACTACCCTATTATAAACCTCTCATCAGCGACCCAAAATCTTCACCCTCATCTCATTATATTGTTAAATGGTGGCCACTGCCATGATCCAGAGACTTGCCAAAGTACTTCAGAATCGCTCAACGCTCGTCTTAAGATTGCCATTATTCGCCCTTCGCGCAGCCTTAAGATTATAGTCGGCTATAAAATGCTTAAAGATAACGACGTCTTCTAAAAGCAACTCTGGATACTCGAAGTGGCCCGTAAAGGGAACTTAAAAGGCCAGATTCCTATAAAAGGCCGCTACAGGCAAACCAGTGTGCACGTTTGGTAGGTATAACGAGCCACTGCTTTAATTGGTTGTATATTATGGTTTATAAATGGAAGGCAACACCTCTGGTATATTAGTTTGGCAAATTGTGGTGGATTTATGGACAAAAGATGTACCGAGAAATTGCAGTTTTAAATGTTATATCGCGTATTAATTTGATATGAGAAAAAGGAACAAGAATATGGGTTTTAAATAACCCTTTTTTCAATATATTAACTTTTCGATGAAAATGATGTTGCTTAAAAACTTTGATTTAATACATTTTAAAAATATTAGTTTTTTTTTTCTCTAAGCCATAATCAAGTGATTTTATTTTTAAACACCAATCGCTTTAAAAAAAAGTAGCAATGAAAAAGCACAAGCAATGTAAAATAAAATGTTAGGTAATACTTCTAAAAAATAATGTGTTCCTTCTTAACATTTTCTTAAATAGTATTGTTACTAATTTATAATGAAAAACTATCAATAATTAAAGTATTATTAAACAAAAATATATAGCTAATTTCAATTTAGTAGTGCTCGTATGCACAAGCATGGATTCGAAACACATCACTTTAATTTTTATAGTATTAAGTAATTTAATTCGTTCAATTCAATTTAAGACCTACAACCTTAAACTAAATGTAGAAACCACAGTTTCAAAAGTTTCCAGAGTAAATATCCTGAACGTATCCACTTATTCATTAGTTTTAAATATACAATAAAATACTCGATAAAACATACAATTGCATCTTTTAATCCATTACAAGCTTTAAAAATACTATAGATTGGAATTTAAATGTGACAATATCTTTATTAAGACAAATTTCTAGCTTTGTACGACTTTTGTTATCAAAAGCGATTCGAATCTTTCAACTAAATTTATCTTTATTAGTTTCCAAAGTACACATAATGATGGATGAATAAACAGAAATTAGGTTTTTAAGTAATTGCTTTATCTTTATTATCAGATGCGATAGCTTTTCTTTTTGTATTAGTGTTTACATCAGAAACAAAACAATCATGTTTTAAAATTAAGAAATAAAGCTTTGATGAGTCATTATAGTTGGAGTTCACTTTATAGCCTGTTCTCCTTGAAAAATTAAGTATAACGTTTAATTTTCGAAAATATTTAGATGTTTGAAGATAAGATAACACACACAATAAAAATAAGTTAGTATACAAATTGTTTTTTAATATTTGCGATTTTATATTGTTTCCGCTTTATAAAAATATTTTTAGATTAAATTGAATAGTATTACCTAAGTAGTTCTCACTAAGCATTATAAATATCGCGTCATAATAAATAAATTCGAAGTGTAAACAATCAATTAAAACAATAAAAATGTGGATATATTTTCCAGATTATAATTGTTCGTACATCCTTTGTTTGACAAGTATATTTTCAAATAAAAAAGAACAATAAAATGAAATAATACCGGCGAAGTAAAAAAAAAAGTAATATCTGTAGTAAAACTGGTTTAGTTCGTATTAATAGAAGCACTTTTTGTTAGGAAGAGATATTCAATTCGATGTTTTAAACATTTGTATTTATATATTACAATGGTATCAGATAAACTGGGTAGAAACGTAGCTTTTATAAGCTTCTGTTTTTTGTATGCATGGCCAAGAGTTATTTAGTTATTTCCTTTGCCAATTTTCCCATACTTGTTAAAGACATCACTACTAGTCTCACGAATACTCAAGATAATATTTCTTTGAGTATTCGTTTCCATTTAAGAATAGTCATTAACTTCATGCTGTGAGTCAGGTTCTATTGGAAACAGGTTATTGACATACTTTTTTGTGCAGCAAGTTTTGACGACAAGGGCTTGACATCAATTACGAAAAATCTTTTAACCTCAAAGAAATGTGTCTACAGAAACGAACTAAAAATACTTCACAACTTCATATATTCCACTGGCAGGTGACAGGACTATACTAGTTTTAACAAAGGCCCGGTGGGGTGCAATAGTCGTATATAAAATTTGGTAACGAACGCCTTCTGGTAGCGTGTATTGTATTGCTGATATGTTGTTGGCTACTACAGATATTCTCCGAAGGGGAAAGTTTACGTGGGACTGTCTACATCTACATTACGCCTACCTGAAAGGACAGATTCTTGCTTTTGCTTTTTGTTGATGCTAACAATTGCTTGGTTATTGCCGTTTCTGCGTCAAATTGATGATTTAAGTAACAGGATATTCAGAGAATAACATCAGAGAAATAGAGACTAGAAAAAAAATGAGCTAAAAGATTGCAATATATGAAGAAAAATATTATTTTTCATTGATTTAGTATTACAAAAGGACCTCTTTTCTATGTATATTGCTATATTATCAATAACTAACTTTTAAAATTATAAACATTCAGTTTAAAGCACATTAATTCAATTTGTAAATTTTTAGACTCGGTCCGAGTATCATTGAAAGTAATTTGAATGGTCTGCGTACTTCCATTTTTAAAATTTTGGCAGCGGAAATATAAAATTTAGTAAATGATGTGTATTTAAGTAATTGTTGCATACTTTTAATAAACTTTGGACGTAATTTTTTTATTTCTCAATTGAAAACAAATTTAATAATTAAATCAACATTTCTATTTACTTTAACGTTACACACGTAAAATTTCAAGCATAATGTTTTTGCATGAAACCGATTTTGAAACCAGATACACTCTTAAAACAAAAGAGTGAAATCCACTCCTATAGGGGAAGTGCATTTTCGGCACCGGAAAGGAGTGGAAATTAACTCTGAAGACTGAGTTAAAACCGCTCGTTTGGTTTAAGAGTGTACAGTAAAGTATACTGCTAAAAAATATAGAGATTGTTTATATCAATGAACTTACAAGCAAAACAAAAAAAAAACATTTTCATAGCTTCAAAGAAGTAGATTCTAACGAAGTTCTGGGAATAATTTTAATGCCTTTTTTATTTTAAGACCCATTGTTTCAAGCCGTAAAACTATCAAATGTTTTCAGTTAAGATTTAGAGTTCATAGATATCCTCTCACCAATATCAATTACAATAAAGCCAATTAATAGCATTCTCAAAATAGAAATATAGTCCGCCGAATAAGAAATTAATGTTTTTCTTATCGCTTCATGGGCATTCAATAATAGAAATTATTAGCGAAATAAAATTAATGTCCGAATTTACATCGCCTTTTCTGTGTTGCTTTAACGCAAGTGAAGGTTCAAGTTGCTGGGAAATGTTTTATTGGTAGTCACGATTGCTAATATTTCTTTGAAACAGCACGCTATAGATGTTTTATTGCGTTCATTATAAACTAAGAACCAAGTATTGTTATTCGGTTATTGTTTTCTAATGTTGCCAGGAAAAAGCTTTAATAACGATATTTTAGAAGTAGAAACAGGACGAGAATTTTTTTTAAATATATGTTACAAATATAACACTGCTAAAAAGTTTTGTCCTTGACTCCTTGGTTTACCGTAATAATGATTCATAATAGCTGTAACGGCTGTGTGGTGAAAAGTTTCAACATGTTTTCAGAGTATTCAGTTTAACCATTCTTCAGGTTTTGGAAACAGAAACCTGATAAATGGTCCCAACGAATAAATACCGAAACCTGGTGAAACATTTCACCACACAGCCGGTGCAGCTACTATGGGAACTATATTTTTGATGAAACCAAGTGCCAAAAATTTTAACAATGCATATGTTTCTGTTTAAGAAATTTTGTTAGAAACCTACTACTTTTTAAAATTTCAATCTCAAGTTTTATTGTTGGCCCAAATCCAAAGTTTTAGCATTAAAAAAAATTGTGATGAATGTTTTTTACACACTTTAATACTTTTTAGATTTAAACGCTGTTTATTTTTAGATTTCCATGCTGGCATTGCTTACTTTTCACCGTCCATTAAACTTTGTCTCAATATCTGTATTTGTTTTGTTATGCATTCTATCGACCCAAACGTTTCAAGGATATACACTCCCTGGACAAATTATTAGACGCACTGCAAGATTTCATGTAAAATATTAATTACCGGGTGATATTGTACCGTTTTATTATTTTAAATTGATTTGTTTTTTATTTTTATATTATCCAATCAATTACCGATTTATTTGACATAAATAAAACAGCATTAATTTAGAAAAGCATAAGTTTATTAAGTTTTAAGGAAAAGTGAAATTAATGTTAGTAAAAGTCAATATTTAGTGGAGCCACCTTTAGCCGCTATCAAAGCTTTAATTATGTGCGGCATGCTAATAATGCAAGACTGTACCGTCTCCTGCATTTGAGGATGATGATTCCACACATAAATAACCTTATAATAAATATAAATTAATCTTAATCATAATTATCTTAAAATAAATACAAATATGTAGTCTACAACAATTCTTTTAAATAAAAATCAATAATATTGTAGTTTAAATATACCATTATTGCATAAAAACTCTTAAGAAACATAAAATTACTAAAAAAATACAGTGCGTCTAATAATTGGTCCAGGGACTGTAATAGGAGGATGGAATTGGTTTTAACAGTTCACCTGGACACAAGTCAGACATTGAAACACTGCTTACAACAACGGTAAATATCGCGAAAAAGATATTAATTACCATCAAAAAGCAAGAAAAATAATTGAAAAAATGTTTGAACCAAATTCAAAACAGTCAAATACTTAAACTACATCAATAAACTAAAAAAAAATGAAACGGTGTCTTATCACAACTACTGACATCTCTTACAGCGGATTAAACAGCCAAACGTGCGACAAAGTGCTTGTTGGGCGATTCTGCAAATGCTTTTGAATATGCACAGTGCGCCATATCCTTAATGGAGGATTAAGTTGTCACAGTGCCAAATTCATGGACATGGGTGGGTCTCCGTGAATAGAAACAATCGCCTAGATGGGATGTTTAAGTACCTCGTTGGCATTTATTTTTGCGTTGGCTGAAGGAACTAGGCTCTGTGGGCTCAGATAATCTATTGCGATTCATGGCTTTTTGTTTCGTAATTTATACAATGGATGTGTGCTGGGAAAAGATTTGCGAATATGATGGAGATTATATTTAGTGTATGTAGATATGAGGCGTTACACGGGTTTCAATGGACCGGCTCCACCCAAAATGGAATTTGTAGGTTGAGATAATGGTTATGGCAGATTTTTATTGTGGATTTCGTAAAAATATCCGTATGCAGCCTTGAGACTTTAATATAAGACCAATGCATTGGTAATTTTTTCAGCAATGCTTATAATTTAAAAACTCTTGAAGGTATTTTTTTTTGTACAACAGAGAAAATATTCCAACAGAAATTGTAATACACAGCTTTTATTAATTGATATAGAGAGTGAAACCAAGTTATAATTTTGTTTTTCTAATTCTAAATGCAATTCTTAATTCTATAATTTAGACACATTAAAAACAATTGATGCAAGTTAGCAAATCTTATTTCAATCCATTATATATAATGAATTAATGTTTTTATTCGAATTAATTAATAATGTCGAAAAACATGACAGAGTTAAAATGAAGTATGTCCTTCAGAAAAAAAAATAGCTTTGATACAAAATAAACTGTTCTTTGAAATATGAAATCGGAATACGATTTATATGAACATGAACTTTATATGAACATCTAATCGATGAAAAAAAAATTACATAAATATTAATAAAATCTGTGAACTATAAACAGATTTTATGGATATTATCAACACTTTGTTGAGTATAAAAAAATGTAAAACTTCATTATAACACTTATACATTCTAATTTGTAGAGAAATTTCACAAAATGGTGCAATTATAATACATGTAGTTAAAACAATCGTGGCCTTTAGTTTTTTACGTAATTGAAGGCAGAAAAGGAATAGTATTTCTTTTATACACACACATTGAATTGGCTAAAGTTGAAAAGTCTTCACGATTTTCTTAAATGTCTTAATTAAGAACTACAGCACGATCATTTGAGTCTTTGTTTTCAATTATTTTTAAGTAAAAGCTCATTATATCGAAATAGCACAACAACTTACTAGAAAGCATTATAAAGAAAGTTAATGAACTCTATATTAAGATATCTGAGCATTATAGCTTCTGATTACGCTAAAAGTAATAGATATTACAGGCCTGCGCTTTTATGTTAAGAAATTAAGACAGTAAAAACAAGTTCAGCAACATTACATAATTCGCGAAATAGTTTGTACTGAAAATTACACCATGTTTATGAACTAAAAAAATACAAGCCTAAATATTATCGTGACCTTTACCTTCAGTAAATTGGATACTACTTAGTAAGTGAGCAATAAAAATAATGGAATTTTTAGTGTTATACTTAAAGGCAATACAAGCTTGACAATTATTATTGGAATATAGGCCTCCTCACTAAAAAAAACTTATATCAAACATATTTATGATGAAGCAAGTCTCTTTCGTGACTAATAGTAAGAAAAATATACCATTTCAAAACTGTAATTGTCCCTATTTTAATAACAGCAATTACAACGTTAACAGACGTGCATGGTATTAATATTAGGGTTTTGTTTCTATTTATTTTATTTATTGCGTTTTCTTTATTACATGTCTTCCAGCAATTACAAGTTAAGGAAAATATTTCTAATGATGGCAACATATTAATCATAATATCTTGAATGTTTCTAAGGTATAAAATATAAATGTTCGTTTCAGTCGAATTAAGATGATAACTGATTCTGTTTACCCTTTATCTTAAATGTTTTTACGTTAAACATTTTATATTGCGAAAAAGGTATTAATTACATTTATAAATAGATACAATACTTTGTTTTTTTAATTAGAAATCGTTTATTATCACTTCAAGAAGAGAATGAAAACTATGTTACTTATAAAAAATGAAAGAAAATATATACAAATAGTAATCCATGTTTTCTAAAATTAAGCATGCAATTACAATTATTTTGCTGCTAAAAAATCAGAACTCAATTCGAATTTAAAATAATTCGTTGCAAAAATACATTTTTTTTTTATTATTGAGAATTTTTATAACATTTTCTTCTATTATTGCAATTGATGAGTTGTTTTATATGTAACTCTTCGCTTCTTTTAATACATAATAACAACTACATTTTCCCTACAATAGTTTTTGTTTCAATTAGTTTATTTATTGCGTTTTATTTAATTTTTGCTTTTAATTTTTTTTTAGCGTTTGTATAGATTTTCTCACAAACGAAACAAAATCATGTTTCCCTTTATTCCATTTCTGCAACAAACGAATTTCCACTTGCGTGTTCGTTTCAAACAAATAACAAAAAAATGCCGCATATTTAAAAGACAAAAAAGGCCAATGGGGTCTTGGGACTTGGGAAAAAAACTGCGCACAGTAATTTCCCTTTCCTAGTAATTAGCTGTCAGTGGGCAGTGTTATTAATCGGCTAACACAGGTTGTCGCTCGTCTGGCTACGACCTTTCAAGAAAGCCTATCCGCTGAAGAAAAGGTCACTGGCGTCTGGTGGCTTAATACACGAGGCTCCGCTATAGCGAACAGAGGGGTCATGTAAAAATTTAGTTTCTTATGGTACTATAAGAAACGTACTATTTTACTTAGTACTTTAAATAGTCGGAAGTATATTGATTTCACTATGTACATACATATGATATAATATAATTGTTTTTATGATGAGGCCAAAATGGCATTGGTAAATTTTGCAACAATTCTTATTATTTAAAAACTCGTAGAGATAATTTTTAGACAACAAAAAATATCAACAGAAATTCTGTACCAGTGTTTCATTTATTAATAGATATAGAGTTAAATAAGTTTATAGTTTTGTATTTAGCTACTTCTTAAGTTACTAACATATTAACTGATTTTTTTGGGCTTATGGTGTGCAATTATGTATTTACATTTGTTTTTGCATTTTCTTCATGCGGCTTGATGATCCATTTTATAGTTGTTTTTAGTATTGTGCACAAAATGACTGGTTTTTCATTATTCCGTATGTTGAGTATTTATTTATGATTTATAAATATTCAAGGTTTGGATTTCAAAATCTTTGAAACAAATTTGTTTTTAATGAGGCTTGTGTTCTACACATTGTATAAAGCCTCATTTCTAAAGCGATGTTAAGCTCTTTATTAAAAGTTTAGCTCTTCATCACATTAAGAATACAATATCAAAGAAGACTATATAGAGAAAAGGGTCATTTCATTTACTTCGTCATTCGTTTGCCATAAAGGAAACGAAATTTTTCATAAAAAGATTATTAAAAAAAACTAAATACCGTTAAATTAAGAAGTTTTATTAGAATATTTCCATTAAAAAAATTCACCTACAATAGCATAGATGGATATGGTTTGAACCTTAATTTGCAACACATTTATCAAACAAAATTTAAGATTTTTTGTGTTATCAATAATATTTTTTTAAATATGAAAAATACTTTTTCTTATGCATTATTTGTTTTTATGTCTTGGTCTTGTTACCGTCAAAGCACCTTAATTCTGTTAAAACTCTGTTAAAGTTTTAGTATATGTATTTTCATTTTGGTAAACTAGTACTAATTAAAAACTACTTTTCCTCTATAACCAAAAATAATTTTTACGAATCTTAGAACCTACACGTTGCAACTAATTCTATCTGCTGAAATTTGGTTTTAAAGCTTCTACATACATTATAACTAAAAATACGGTCCCTCGTCTCGCCTACCCCCCAAACCCCGCGTTGTAACCAGGGCCTGCCAACTCAAGCGTTCATTGGCGGAGCTAGTATCCGAACATCATTGGTCAATTAGTAAAGCATCATTGGCACCGAAAGCTCCCCCAAAGCTTGACACATAGGCCTTTTCTAAAATATCCCCTTTTGCAAAATACCCCATATATTTGCCATACCCCCTGAGTTTCTAAAGCCTGAGCGATGGTAATAGGCTTTGCAAAATAAGTGGAAATGCAATTTTTCATAGTGCAGTTGAATTTATGCGTTTTTTTTTGTTGGATGTTTCAGATACAAACAATGAAGAAAAGAGATGAAGTCATTGTGAAATATTTTTTATAAAAAATGTAAGGCAGTGAGTTATTAATTGAAAAACAAATAACGGTAATAGGGTTTGTTTAAAAATATGCGACCATAATTTTATATAGTGTAGTTTAATTTATTTATGAGTTATTTAGTTGGATCACTTGAAAAATAAATGATACCATTAAAATAACTAATATTTTACTAGCGTACTTGACAAAATACTTTTTCACGTCAATATTTGAAATTAAATGCAATTTGCAATAAATTTGTTTAACTAAAAAAAGCTGGCATTTTCACAAATAAATTTAAACAGCAGTTTAACAAAACCGTTAATAATTTATGTTCTAATATATATATTTTAACTTCAAAACAACATTATTTTTTGTCATATTTTCTTAATAAATTATTATATATTAGTGAAAAGAAATAATAAATTTTAAAATGTTCTTAATTTATTATTTATCGTTTATTATATTCAAGTTCAGAATGTTTTAATAAAACTTAATACATATAAATAATAAGGGGTAAAAAACGAAAATATCTTTCAACACACTGTCTGTACACAAAATGAGATATCATGTTTAGGTAAAAAGTACTTGGTATGAAAGAAACTAATTTGAAAAAAATACCGTATGAAAACCGTATGTTTTGTTTTGTATGTCGCTCAGTTGATGTATCAATGGCTCCAAAGTTTTTTTTAATGATTTAGGATTTGTTAAAATTTTTTTCACTAATTATGGTAAACCAGAAACTATAAATGCATTGTAAAATTTAAATACGCACTAATAACATCGCAAATTAATATTTTGAAATTTATGACTTAACATATAATTGCAATTAATAATTTTAATAAATATTATAATTTATTAATTTTGCTTATTGAAGGTTAAACGTAAGGGAATGAAAAATTATTATTTGTATCAGATAGAGAGAAAAAACGTGGCGTGAATAACTAATTAAATAAGAGTTGTAAATCATAATTATAAACTCTATGGCATTTTAATAATGCAGACCATAGATAAGTATTTACCATAAAATTAATAAAATTTCTAAACGTATCTAAGCATAACTACGATGTACAGTACTGCTATTCACTTACTATATACCTTACTACTATTTATTTTATTAATCTATATTTTATTAAATGTGTGTTTTTTTCAGAGTTTCTTTTATTTGACTTTTTTTAATTAATAAGGCTCTCGTTAAACATAAATCTTATAGCTCATCAAGCAAATTATGAAGCAACTTATAATCAATAAAGTAAATTCCTAGATTAAATACTGTACAATAATAAAAAGCTGATTCGAATAAGGTTTAAAATGGGCAATGTGTCACCATAGGATTCATTAAAATAAATTTCAAACTAATTTTTATTTGAACTTAATAACTATTTCAAAATCATGGATTATCATGAAACATAATATACATTAGCAAATGAATGTACTTTAAATGTAGATATATATTTCAACTATATGACTAACGCAATGATTAATGAAAATATGTATGACAATGTATATGAAAATATGTCTGACAAATATGTATAATTGTATACAAATATGTATGACAATTAATGGAAAAAATATTCTTTGTAAAAAGAAAATGCCATGTTAATTTGATGATGATATTATTAAACGTTTTATTTTAAAATTTTACTCAAGAGATATAGTATAAAATAGTTTACTTTAAAACACATGAGGCATAAAAATATGCGTACTAGTATATAATTTTACTCCAAAAAGCTTTATGTTTGATTTTAGTTGATTTATATCGTCGCACTAGGTATAAAAGGCATTAGAAAAAAATTATTTGTTTGCATAAACAAATATTTACGTATCATTTTATTCCACTAGTATTTTCTATCAATTTAAATGTTATCTAGACACAAACTATCGCAAAAAAACAAATTAAAATGTTTAAATAATAATGATACTAAAGTTTATTTTCGATAGTTAGCATTTTAGTATTCTTGACATTTTTAATTTATATTTTTTATAAAATTTTATAAATGGTTTTTTAAAAAGAGTTATAACTTTGAGAAATAGTCTGAGTACATTTTTTCAGCACAACTTTTCCATTTAAATATAGATATTAAAAAATTATCTTAATTCATTAAAGGTGTAAATTTTTATTCACAAAATGTGTCATTAATACAGTTATAAAGCTAATGTTTCACTAATCAAAAAGATGTTTTATAACCAAATCAAGCTTTAACTATATATTTTTATAACATATACATTTGAAAATACTTGCATTTCTTAATCATTTAACTGACATATCTTTATGATAGAAATTTTTAAGAAATATTACTGACGAAAGGTTCAAATTTGCAACAAATGTCTCTACAAACAGCATTCAAACTGTTTTTGTAAGAACATCAAATATTGAAGTTTAATATTGTTTATTTTAAATTTGTTTGTAACCATAGTGAAAATCTCACATAAGAGAAGAATCGACATTGAATGCAAATTTCATATCTTTAAAAAAAACAATGTATGGCAATTTTTATAACATTTATATTGTTAAATAAAACTCTAAAATAAAGACTTTTTTAAGGCGTCCTTATTACCATCCCATTTTAACCATAATTCCATCCATTCCAAATAAAACAACGTATCCCAAACATTAATTTAAAATCCAAACAATTTAGCATAGTTTACCCAAATAAAAGTACCCCTACTAAACATTTATGCAACTAAACCGCTTATGCAAGACCCCACAATTGGTTGGTTCCCCGAACGGGAGTGGGTTTAGAGAGAATCAGTCCCCCATTGCGCGCATATATTTGGTGGGGCATAACAAATGATTCGTAAGTGGGGCTTGACCTTGAATTGTTACCGCCTACTGACCCGCCCAGTAGGCCGATGCAAAGTTAAGTTTTGGGCAGTTGTATGTTGTTTAATTAGTTAAAGAGCGTTTTCTGGAGACTGGACATTGAGTTGTACCTGTTGATTTGGAATTTTGGAAAATTGAGTAAGTTATCATTGATATATTTTAATTTGAAATTTGTTTTTTTAGAAAATTTTTGTAATGGTTTGTTGTTTGAAGAGAAAATTAGATACAATTTTATGTAAAATGTGTTCTGTATGAGATTAACTACCATTTTTTAGAAAATAAAATTAAGAAATAGATGTCGTTTTATATAGCTAATGAATAAAAAAATGTAAACGTATAATTAATCGATAAGCACATAGAAGCAACAATATTTACAAATATTAATTATCAACAACACTAGACACACATTAAATTTATTTCACTTAACTGTATTTTTTTTGGGTAATGATTAGAATTATTTTAAACTATAAACTTTATCTAATATTTTACACAACAAGTTTGTTGCTCTATTCATTTATGAAGAAAACCTAATTCTGTTATTATAAATCATTCTGTTATATATTATATCATTACCACCTTACTTAGATTTTCTTTTATTAAATAAAAACCACATATTTGGGTTGAACATTTTGATTATAATTTGGGGTGTGATAGGCAATGACACATTTGAAAACATGGAGATTCCTATTTTAAATTAGCGCACACACACAGAAAAAGTTATATCATATTTTTATTTATTAAAATTTTATTCAACTAGTCTTAAGTTTGTTAAGCATAACATAAACAAATCACAAAGCGTTTTAATGCTTCATGCAGATTAAATTTTACTTTAATATTAGCTAAGCAATATAAAACTCAAAAATTCTAAATACAAATATAAAAAATCAATGTCAAAATAAATACATTTTCAAACATAAGGAAAATATAATATTAATTGCTAGCAATTTATATAAAACAAATATCATAAAGTATAAATATATTTTAGGACAACAGTTGTTGCATAAATAACACGTTATATAAACCTAAAATATTTTTCTCATTATTGCACACATGCATACAAACAACAAACGTATAATACTGCAAAAATTTTAAATACCAAGTTTCAAATCAAATTGATAAATACAAACTTTTAAACATAAATTATAAATAGACAATAAGAATTCTTAAAATCAAAAGCAATAAATATACAAATATAACATCGTTTTGATAAAAATGGACATTAAATGTTATAAATATTAAAGAATATCATAAAAATATGAACACAAAACTATACTTATAAATAAATCCAAATAAATTTTAAAAAAACACTTACATTTTCCGGATGTTTTGATTTTTCTTTATTTTATGTGTGAGAATAAATATCAAATTTGCTGATGTTAATGAAGACCTAAAACAAAAATAATAAAAAATTAATTATCTAAACAGAAGCAAAACATACATTTTTAAAATATAATTTTATTACTATAAATTTACAAAAAAACCCTCTAGAATTAGTTTAAAAGTAACACTAATACTGATTACATTGCCAATGTATTAACCAACACGTTAATACTAGTGTTAGCTAAATTTTATTAAATTTGATGTTATTAAAATGTAGTTTTCTGAAATAGTTTTCATTACAATAATAAAGGAGAATTAAATGTTACTAAATATGCTACATTAAGCTTTTTCTCTTGTTAGTTTAGATTTAGAATTTGACACCATCTTTTAGTAATGCTGTAAGGGGCATTAAATATCCAATCATTAATCTATACTTTCTACAAAAGACTGCTCAAACTTTTAAAACTATATATTTTCTGGGCAACATATGTATGTTATTTTTTTTTTATTTATGAAAATTTGCAAACGATTCACTGAAACGATAGTCTCTTTAATGTCAATTTTAATTACTTTTTAGACGTGCAAAGAAATGACAATCTAATTGTAAAAATATGTTTTGTTTAAATGTGTAAATTAGTTACTTGAGTAAAATTGAAATTTAATTAATATTTTATTTTTGGATTGAACTAAATTTGAAGCAAATGTTTTTTAATCAAGCTGTCAATTATTTAATATCTTTAGAAAAATGTTTATCTCAATTTTGAATATATCTGAAGTTCAAATTTATGAACTTCGATATAGTTTAGACCGCTGTGGTGTTGATTTGGATGAATTGAGAACTTTGTTTAAAAAAACATAAAAAAATTAAAAGAATGGCTTGAAAATATGGATATAATCAGTTTTAAATGTGTTAATTTTATTTTATTGTTTAGGAATGAAGAATTTTCCATAAAACTTTTTTCTTAAAAACTCCAATAACTGTATTAATTTTTTTTTAATTATTTCCCATTTAAAAAAAATGTAGTTAAATATTTTATGTACTGTAAGTTTTTATTAAATGCAGTTTAAGTTTTTATTCTACCTCTTTCTCTCTAATGTACCTCTATTTTAATTTTTTTTATTTGGTAAATTTAGTCATAATTTCTTAAAACAACAATTTATATTCAAACAACAACAATTTATATTTAAACGAAAGATATTCGCTGATTCAACAAACACACATTGACTACTTGGCTGTTCTGAAATCATATATTAATTAAAAAATTTAGCTATACAAAAAATATTTATATTTTGAGTATTTCATGAATGTTTGAAACTGAAAATAAATATTGAATTAATTTTTAAGTGTTTTGTTTTATATATTTATGTTATTTCAAATGCATGTTATATATTTTGCAATGAAATGCATATAGGGTGAAACATTTAAATAACTGACCATTTATACACATTCTGAAAAAAAACCCCACTATATTTACCTTATGTTTTTATAAAGCACCTGCTTTAAAATTTATATGTATTGTTATTAATATGTATCTCTATTATCTATACATGAATTATGAACAGAAGCTTGTGATGTGGAACAAACCAAAACAAATATTTTATATATTCCCTAAATATTCACTAGTAAAAATACGCATGTTAACAAAAGATGGGTGATATATGGTCTACAGAAGCACATATTAGATAACAATGCAATTTTATATGCATTAATTAGAATCCATTCCAAATTAATTTTCTGCAATTACACCTTCTAATGCATGGGTTTTTTTTTAATCGAAAAAATATATTTTGATCTTTGATAGGTCATACATTATGGAAAAAAATTATTAAAAAATTATCTTTGCTGTTTAAAATTAAATTTTTAAAACATTGACGTCGCAAAGACTTTTTCAATTTGGTGAAATCTTATTCTTTTGATCGTATAAAACATAAAATCCTTTTTTTTACTTTGTAAAGTTTTTTTTCATTCTACAATATCAATATAGCTTACAATTGACGACAAATTGCTATAGTTGAACATCAACAATATTTTTAAGTCATTTAAAGGGGAGTAAAGTGTATGCGTCTAAATGTCAACTATATGCACTTAAAGATTAAAACTAATTTCTTCAAATGTATTATTTTGTTTTCTTATAACTAGTATTTTTTTATGAATGATGCCATCTGCCTTTGTATGTGAAGTCTACCAGAAGCATTTGATCACTAGCACGTGGCACAAAAACTATTCTGTCCCCCATCGCAAATAGAAAAAAAGGCCGACTCTTCCTAGCTCTTAGATGTCGTCGTAAAAGCCATAAATTACCGCAAGCGTGATTAGTTCTTTGTCGTCCGTAGCAACCCGAAATGAAACGGCAGCCCCAAATGATGAGAATACATTTAGAATTTCCACGACTTTGAAGATTTGCTTCAGTTTGGCTTTTGCTTTATTTCGGCTTTTTCTAGCTCCAAATCGATCGGCGAAGCTTTTTTTAGGGCGCGGCATTATCACTAGACGGCGTTATTTACGTTCCTGGAATGGGCTATCGGCCGAGACACTTGGGATTTGGCCGATTGTTTAGTTTCGGGATTTTTACGGCAAACAAGTTCGGAGGGAAATAAAAAAAAACCATTGTAATCAAGACAATAACTGAAGTTCTTTTTTTCTTTATTTTATCTACAAATAAAAAAATCAAGTCATTCACGAATTTGGTAAATGATAAGTCTTGGAACATTTTTATTTCGCAAAGTGTTGCCTTTTTTCACTTTTTTGGAACAAAAGTTAATGCTAAGAAAAAAAAGGTATAGTAACATCATCTGGTACCATTTTATTTCATATTTTTAGACAGCCGTAAATGAACTTTCTTGTGTCGGATTCTCAAATACTCCATCCATTCTATTGCCTTATAACATTTGCGATCGACCATTTCACACTGTTATGTTCGCGCGAAAAATCAGGTTTTTCTCATGTTAACTCAATTGTCACTTAACTCAATATCACGTACATTGTGATGTACGGAACTATGCATAAACGATTTATTCAAAAAAGTTTTTTTTGTTTAGTTTATTTAAAATTTTCATTGAAACAAACACCATTAATGAAGCTTAAAAAATGAAAAATTTCGCCTATACTCTTTTTTACCAGGGCATTTCGAACCAATGTTTGTTTTGAATATATGTAGAAACGCAGAAAGTGTGAGAAATATGAGAGGCTATCTTTTTTTAAATCAAAGATTCGTTGGAGTAAGACAACTTTGGACAAACTCTAACTCCAACAAAATGTTTGCTCTACTGCTATTTGCTATGAATGTAATTTTTACGAAACGTTTTAAGCATAACATATATAGTCCACCCACCACCTCTTTGCATCTATGACGTGTGTTTTAGACGAGTCCAAACTATCACTCTTAAAACGAAAAGGGGTCAGGAAGATTTTGGTTTCAACCAGAGTTACTATTTGGCGATTCATTGCTTTTGCAGGTGCATATTTCTTTAAAGTTTAGAAACAGTTTCTCAACCGAAGGGCAGTTCGAACTTGCATGGGTTCACTATTATTGCATAGCTATTTTTTAACTTGTAACTTTCCCCGAAGTGATGCTGAATATGGTAAATAATACATACTACAGATAGAAATCTATTGACGATCAAGTCGAGATAGAAAAGAAATGCACGTGCAATTGATGACGACCTTCAGCAATTAACTATAATCCTCCTTTCACTAATACCCTATGTGTAGTTTTAGTGTGGCACATTATTTCCAACCAAACTAACCCAACAATCCGCAGGCTTGCCAAACACCATGGGATTGGCAACCCTGCCCCCTTTAGGTTCTCTACCTTTTTACAAAGTAGCCGCTTCCACAATCAAAATATTTGGGATGCCAAGTTGTGACAGGCGATACCCATTTTGGTAATACAGAAAAAACTGTTTGCATAACAAACACATTTTGGTAAATAAATCGTATAGTAATGGGATACTGGTGGTGAAGATTTGTGTAATTTTTTTTTAAGTTACCTGAATAATTTTATTTTCAAATTCTTACGAGTTTAGAGATATTTCATTATATTATAACATTTGAGTTTAGTTTAAAACAATATATTGCTTGGAAACTCGAAAAGTAAATGTGTTAACAAAAGATGCTTGAATAAACTTTGAAAGAAGCAGTTCCAGTTTACTTGTTCCTCTTGTATTTGGTATTGTCCTTGCATTTCTTTGTCAACTTTCTTTATCAATGATTAAGTGTAACTTTTTTATGTATCGTTAACATGTAGCTTTTGTTACACTACAAGATCCAAGAAGTGTATAACCCTAGTATATATAACTAGTAATAACCTATAATAATAATTTTATATGTAACTGGGATAGTATTATAGGAGTAGAGACGTAGTAACCCTATTCCATAGAGCTAAAAATAAACACGCTTTTGTGCGTCCGTCACGTGATTTTAAAGCATTTGGCTACATAATTTTCGCCAAATGCCTTAAACTAGAATAATTTCTTTAGATTTTTCTATACTGAGATTTTTTTTATTTCGAAGTACATCATAAAATACATAATTTTGTTATATCAAAGCAAACCTAATAAGAAAATTTACAATTTTAAATTTAAAAAAATGTTTTTCACGCAGGTGCTAAGTTGCCAAGCATGGCACTCTTTCTTTGTCCGGTACAACCCATGTAACCCTATTTACCCCTGTAGAAGTTGTTTTACTTTGGTCCTAGTGTTAATGCTAGGAAACTTACACATTGGGGCAAACTTTTTTTATTCAATTTTTTTTATAAGAATGAGGGTGACAGGCTATAATTAGTTTTTAATTAGCATACAAATAAAAATTTATGTTTGAAGCAGAATTAATAATATGTCTGTTTGTAGAAAGAAATGAGAAAAAACTGAAAAATGGTGCATTTACCGAGTTCTTTTTTCTTGATTGGAAATAACTTTTTTATAAGTATGTTAGTTGAATAAATCGTTATTCGTTTATTTATCCAGTAACAGATGACATTGCATTAAATAATTAGATTTTTTAATGTATCAGGTAATAGAAAAAATAAATTATTTAAAATAAAAAAACTATATCAAATGCGTTGTGTATTTTTGTAACTACCAAAATACATCACTAAGGATCAGTAATTAGTCGTAATTGTTTTAATGCATTAATTTATTTAATTAAGATCTTAGAGTCTTCATAGTTTGGAATACTTTATGGAATTCATTGATATTAAATTACCTTTTAGATGGCGTTAGCATGATTTGTTTTTTACTGTTTATGTTTTTTTTATTATTTCTGATAAAGTTATGTAAATAAAGACGTTCAAAAATTAATTTAAATTTATAGAATACCCATCTTAATAGAGATTAAACCTGTTACAAGCTTCATAATTTCTCAATAAGCCTACACTCCTTGAGATTACTATTGATTCGATGTCAAAATTAATTAATTTATTATCTCAGATTAATCTTTATAACTATTTAATCGTCTAAAATTTATAATAAATTAAAATTTATTTACGGCTTAACATAATTTTAAAATTGGGACAGTCTAAAAAGTACTTTTTTTGCTCGTAAGATGTTTTAAAATATAATAAATATGTCCTTAGAGTTTTCAATAAATTATTGTAATGTCGAATTAAAGTTATAGCTTAAGAACTTTAGCAAAATATTATTTATAAAGACGAAACGACCAACAAAACTAAAGCTATATTTTGCAGTACCCAGTGGTTCTTTTGAAAAAAGAGATTAGGTGGGAAAACCTCCGCGTCTTCCCGCTAGAGGGCAGTAGCAGTCTTTCTTAAAAAGACTAGAAATTTAGATATGAAAACATGGTTAAATAGCTTTCTCTTGATTTTAAAACAAGTTTTTAACATTTATTTACTGCTGAACGTGTCATATGAATTATCTTGTTCTTTTGTGATTAGAAATTAAAATGGGATGGTTGAATACAATTTTAAAAAATGGTGGTTTCGATATAATGTCGAAGATTATCGCTTTATATGAAAACATATTTTAATATGACTTATTAATTTATAGGTAATATAAAATTAAATGAAACAAATTTAAAAAAACTGTTAAACTATAACAGTATATTTTATTCAATCGCTTTTTTTTAGAAAAAATTTTAGACAAATATGTGCAAATATTTTTGCTATTTTACGTTTAATTTTGGAACTTTAACATAGAGGGAAGTCTTTTTAGAGACCCGATTCTTATAATTTTTTCCCCTTAAATGTAAATGATAAATTCTTATATTTGTTAGCGTTTTAATAAGAAATACTTTTTTCTGTACAAATCGAAGACCTCGATTTCTTTTTATAAAAATTAAAACAATTTTTATTAATAAAAAAAAATACTCAATTGCATTCTAGTTTCTGCGTTTCACTTATTAACAATTATTTCCTATTTTCATTTTTTTTTAAAAATATTGACTTTGAATATTAAAAAAAACGGCTTTGAATCATTTATTTAAAATACAAAAATTTATTATAGTTATCTATAGTTCACAAAGAAATTTAGTTTAAAGGCCCCAGCATTATATGAATTTAAAAAAAATAACAAATAATTTGAATTTCTAATTACAATTTATTACTAACTAATACCCCAATCCAAATATTGTCCATACAGATAAATTATAAACACCATTGATAAAAAAACTTACATTAGAGAAATGGGATATTTTACCAGCTCTAGTTCTATCACCTTGTTTAAGTAGCCATTGTTTCCCTATGAAAGCGTTTTAAGAGCACTTTGACAACCTATTGTCCACCTAAAGTTGACAGTTGCGATGGGAGCGCGACACATGGCTGTCGCATTTTATGGTATCGCTCCATCACGCAACGACGATTCGAAAGATTCGTATCTTGGACTGAATTAATTCGTATCTTGGTCTGAATACGAATGGATTTCATTAGGATTAGAAAGTTACTTTTAAACAGTAACTCTGTTACAGTTACTCAAGGGGACAGGGAATATATAGTTGGTTCAAAGTATCAAATTTTCATTTTAACTTTCAATCACTAAAATTAATATTTACGAAATTTTTTATATAATGCGCATCTGAATATGGGGTTAGAGTTTCCAAATTTGGTAGTTAATTTCAATATAAATTTGTTTCCAGCTTCAGATGTCATTATTTTAAAACACCGATTTTTAGCTTTTAGGTACACTTTCCAGCCCAACTATTGCGTGTATCTGAAAATTATTTTTTTATAGAAATAAAAAATTCATTTATTTTATTTCGAAAATTCAATAATTATTATTTATCGTTTGCAAAAATTAATTTATATTTCAAAGAATAAATATGTAATATTCCCTCGCTTTTAAATAGAATGGAAATATTTCATATCAACGTTCAAAGAATCTCGTAGTGAAATATATTTGACGTCATTTCAAACTGATTGATGTCCCAAAAATAAATTTATTTTAATTTATTGTCGAAAAGAATTAAAGTTTCTCGAGTGATTGTTGTGAATGGCAAAAGTGATTTAATTCTAATAAAAATGGCGTCTTATGCTTTTTAAATGAGCATTAAATTTTGCAGTTTTTTAAATAATTAAAGTACTTCGAATTCGAATTTTTTTTTCTGAGATTTTCAATGTCTTCTAATTTCGATGCGCTGAATTTTTGACGTATCACACTTGCCTGTAGCATTTGTAGTTTAGTCTATGAAAGTGGGTGACAGACAGACGGACGGACTGAACGATTATAAAACCTTCCACTTTTTACGTTATAAACGTATATAGTGTGGAAGCTAAAAGTAAAATAAAAATAGTTTATATCCTTCAAAAATATATTTACTTGTATTATTTTTTTTTGCAAACTGCAATTTATAAACAATATAAAAATAAAATTGCATATATTATCCATTGCGGTTAAGTTATAAAAGCTGTGAAATTAATTTACCAAAAAGATAGCTTACATGGTTATTTGTGGGAATGGTAGCCGTTTAGAAAATTTTAAGAAAATATCCTAGTATTGTATTTTGTAAGTTATTTATAATTTTCTTTGTGGTGTAATGTTATGGGTATTAGAACTTAAGAGTTTATTTCAAAGCTGACATTTGTTATGGAAGAAATATAGACTATAGCCTACCTCTTTTCTAACCAGGTGTATCTATACACTACATTTAAAATAAAAATCAAAATAATTGTTAAAATGAAACATTGAAATAAGGGACAAAAATATTTTTATTTAGTTTCATTGTATTACAAACAATTTCTATATATAATGAAAAAGTAATAAAATACATATGTAACACATTTAATTTGAAGAAAAATCACTTAGCACATAATATTAAAACAAACTTAATAGGTATAAACACATAAAAATTTAAATTCATGAAACAAAGAAATATCAATCTTTTATTATGCATTTCAATAACAATTTCAACATTGAAGACATGAATAACACATTTTATTACTTACACATAAATACTAAACCATTAGACCAGGGTTCCCAACCTTTTTGCATTTGCGTACCACTTGACTTTTTGAGAAATTTTGGCGTACCACCAAACCTTAATATTTTAATAAACGTAAAATAGTTACTCTTCTAAAAGTGTTCAAAGGCTTTTTGAATTAAATTATTGAGAAAACTTCATGTTTAATGGTTAGATATTTGTTTATTTATAACATGCTTATAATAAAGGAGAAATAAAAAGATTCTGCATTCTTAAGTCCTCTTCAACACTTGTGCTTCTATGTTTATTTTTTATGTACAAAAGGTCAGAAAATCCACTCTTACACAAGTAACTCGAAACAAATGGCATCAAAAATAGCAGAGCTTTCCAGAAAATCAAAGGGTACTCGGTTTTACATTCAATCCAGAAGTTGATAAAAGATTTCTATTTAAATAATCTTTCATGGAACTATCTTGTGTATGAAGATCGATTAAACTTTCATGCGTACCACCGGAAATTTTACTGCGTACCACCAGTGGTACGCGTACCACCGGTTGGGAACCACTGCATTAGACATTCAAAAACTTTGAAGTTAATATTAAATGTATTACTTATAAATGAAATATCTTATCATTTCTTATGATAGTATAAAAATAGTAGAAATATAAAATGTAATAATATCTGAAGATAAGTTAGTTTCAAATGGAAATTTGCAGCAAAAAATGCTCAATCTATTTTTTTCGACCATGACTATAATTCAAGTGAAATATTATCATATCCGTGTGTGAAATTATAAATGTAAACATTTATCCCAGGAAGACAATGACAAGAGCTTATAACTCAAACTTTTCACCAAAATTTTATTTTAAACCATCTTTGAAATATAATAATAATTTCAAATAAGTCTCAAATTTATTTTCCTCATCAATAAGTTAGACCCATTTTTAATCAGGACCCCAAATGCTTTTTAATTCCATGTCTTGACTGCAATTTCATTCCTAATTTAAAACTAGCCATGCAAATCCTTTAAATTGCAATAGGGAAACCACTCCTTACCATTATAACTCCTCACAATTAAAACCCCGCACAAACTGTCAACCACCTATTCCAATCCACACCATGTATATTAAACCCCGATTTCTTCACGGCTTCCGATTGCAACTTGACAAGGCTCGCATAAGACATTATTAGACGCTTTTAATAAGCCTCGCAGGCAGCATAATTGCGAGCCTGGGATCATTACGGTCTACGCCTGAACATACCGACCGACATGAACCTATATTCGGTGCTAGGACTCCCTAGGGGTCCATAGCATGGGATTAAGTACGCAAAGGGTGTGCATTGCGCATTGGTTTACGTGTATATTACAAGGCATCGGTTGAAATAGCACATCTAGGGATATCGAAATTCCTTGTAGTTGGGTTGTTTACGTGGGGCTCTGTGCGTAGGGTTCCATGTTAAAAGTGACACTAATGCTACGAGGAAAGCAGAGTTTATGGGCCTGCTTGCGCTTGAGTAGAAAGGTAAGGGTTGATGATGATCTTATTGAAAAATGATGAGGGATCAGTCTTTTTTGTAATAAAGGTGCTGGTGTATGTATTTAACCAGAAACTTTTTTTTAATTATTGTGTATGTGTTTTTGATTATTATGGATTTCAAGTTTGTATTAAATTTCTTAATTATTATTAAACATTTCATGAACGTGGTACAAATTAGTTTTGTCTGTGTAGGCTTTTTTTTGTTGGGCTGTTTTAAATACTAAAAACAATATTTTTAATATATCTAGTTCTGTTTGATAAATACTAGAATTATGAAAATAGCTACCCTAAACCTATTTTTGAGTAACGTTTAAAATGAATGAAATTTCTGGCATAACTCTTAAAAGAATAAAAAAAAATAAGATTATATATTTAAAGTTTGTTTTTTTAACATTTATCAAACAAAATTAAATTCATAATTATAATGTATCATTATTGAATTCATATTCCTTCTTTTACACTATCAAATCGATTCCTTTCAACCCATTTTTATTCAACACGAATCCTTATCCGCACTCCCCTCCCAAAAAGCGCCCATTTAATCAATCCCATTACGTCATTTCCCCTTAATTTATGCGACAATCTACAAGATGAATCCCCAACATTGCAAATCTAATCTCATTCTTCCCTTGTACATAATGCCCGGAATTTGTTTTGTCGATCCATCAAGCAGCATTCTTTACGAGGGGCCATCAAAAACTTTGTTGCCGGCGTTATGATTTATCTGGATACAGGCCCGGGCAACATATCAAGTGGCAGTCCCATCCCTTTTGGACGTTTTTCTCATAACGTGGGGCTATCGGGCTTTGTTCGTGACAGGCGGAGACGGTCTGCTTTATTCCAGGCACCAATCACTTGGACGATAAAGGCTGCACATCGAGACACTTGGGGTTGCTGGAAAGCGAACGGTACAGGGTGGGGCTTTATCGCCGGGAAACTGGACTTTTATAAATGAAGAATTTATAGAAAAATGTTTACTATACAGACGTTTTTATTGTAGAACACTTAATTGCATATTTTTTGTGAACTTTTATTTATTGAGTCTTTTTCTTGAGAAGATTTTATCTTTTTTCATAATTTTACTTTACCTGTATAACAGCTGCACATTTAAAAATGCCTGGGGTTTTCACGTGATGAGGCTGTGAAATGCCCACATCTGCTTTAGGACTTTTGGAAATTTTTAACCTCATGGATCAGGTCTAGTTCCACTAGACCAGATGAGGATTATAGTTAAACTCATAGTTTCCTTACACAGAAGCCACGACCATGGGCGGAGCTATAAAACGCGCGGAGCAATCAGATAACAAAATAAAATGGATGAAATTTTCTCTTCATCTGATTGCTCTGCTCGTTTTATAGCTCCGCCCATGGTCGTGGCTTCTGTGCAAGGAAACTATGAGTTTAACTATAGTCTCACCACCACTTTCACTTGTACGTTATTTTTTTTTTCTAAACCCACATACCAATAAAGGTCTATTTAATGGGTAGAATTTATGGAGAACATATTGAAGCAAAGTTAATCTTATGCAAAAGCTGAACTTAACGTTATCTAAAGAATCGTACCCCATCTTAAGTTTAAACAAATATTGATCGGCAGTAGTGGCTATAAAAACTGAAATTCAACAATTTAACAATTACTCCTTCTGAATAGAAGTATTGAAATTCCGAGAAAGTAGAATTAGATTTACCCTCCAACTTGTTTCTTGTAACTTTATAATAATTTCCGATAAAATTTGCAATTGATTGGCGCCATCACAATGCGCCAAGCTTTGTTGTGATTTTGAGTCATAATTCAGGAAGCAGCCAGTAGTATTTTGAAAACCGATTGTGAAGATGACACGGAAGTCAGCCATTTTACCAGCTTAGTAAAGCTGTTGCTGTATTTTACAAGAGTTAGGATCCTCGTTTTTACGCTACAAAATGGGAATAGGATAAGCCGTTTGACAAATTCACCTATTTCTTTATATCGTCATTAAAAGATTCAGGAGCTAAACTGTAGAATGCACTCATTTAAAAATTTTAACTTCTATGAAACAAAATAAATAAAATATCTATTATAGATTGTTAAATAATTTCCCCAGTAAAAATTTAACATTTTAAAAAATAAATTTTATTAAAACAAGTTAAAAAAATCCAGTTTTTCTCATTTTCATTAAAAATGTATTTAATTTTATTTATTAAAAATATGCTTTGTGCAGAATTGTGCCAAATTAGAATTGAATATACATCAACCCTTTTTAAAGCCTCTTTGTATATGTTTCTAATATACAAAATTTAAGTCAATTCTATTTTTCCAAAAGATATTTTGTGATAAAGATTAAATTTTTTTTTCAATTTCTACTATCCTCCACTTATTTTTACCACATAAATTTATTTTATTTTTAGTTGATTTAAATTGGATTTTTCATACATTCTTATAATTCTACATACTCTTCCAGTGTTAGTCATGGTTAATTTGTCAAATATATTCTGTACTCATTACTTTTGAAGCCTATACCACAAGATTAAAGCATGAACTAAGCCATTCAATGAAATTAGAATCAGCTTAAAAACCCACCCCCAAAAGAAATAAAACTCCCCATTCATCCCCCAAAAATGCGATTCCACGCAATCTTCGAGATACCATCCCTGCGGGACGAAATATTTAAAATTTTATTTAAAGAACAGTTGTTGTCAGTCTATATTTTTTTGTTCTATTTTGAAAAGGGTTGTCAAGAAACTTTCAACAAAAGTGGCATGTTCATAGGTATGTTTAACATATATTTATAGACTGCTATAAAAAGAATGATGACGTGGGATAAGAGTAATTTTTAAACTATACTACAGTTTATGTCAATGCAAATGCAAATGTTATTTCACAAAGTGTTGCAAATCGAAAAGTGAATGTATAGTGTAATGTAAATATACCAATTTCCAACTAGTGAATACCAATCTCTAACTAGTAAATTCTCTAAATCTAACTATTAAAATAAAAGCAAAATTACAATACACATACTAATCTAGGTTTGCTTTACTTGAGATCAATTGAATTTTCTTTAAACACAAGTACATTGTTAGTGTTTCTTTGCTACTTTAAAGTGTGTTTGTCTGTTGTGCAACATAACATAATTGGGTCTTTGATCTGTTGTGTATGCTTTCTTTTAAATAAATGAGAGCTAACCAGACACTGGCCTACATCATAGCCAATTTCAAACACTTCCCAGCATCCATACCAGATCTCGATAACTACAGTCCCTGGACAAATTATTAGACGCACTGTATTTTTTTAGTAATGATGAAAACATACCAAAGAATGCCATATCATTTAAAAATATGTCGCTATATGTAGTAAGTATAGCATATAGTATTTTCTATTCAATAGCTTAAGTTTAGGAACACAAATGTCCTTCTAAAGGTATTTTGTTCATCATTGATTGATTTATCAAATCTTGCAGTGCGTCTAATAATTTGTCCAGGGACTGTAAATTTAGTTTTCTTTATGTGGTATAACCGATATAAAATACCATTTTACCTCAGTTTTCCCCATCCACACCAAAACCCCATAACTCCCCCAAAATCCATTGCACCCAAGCACAACCCCTCGAAAAGAATTTCCGGGAAGGAATTTCGGGATATATCCCCCATTCCGCACCCCCCCCCCCCCCATCAAGAGGAATTCCCTTAAAGTATTTTACAAAAGAACGGGGGGTTCGAAATAGAATTTATCCCCCTTGGACTCTCTGGAAATGTAATTTGCAAGCCGATTTGCAAATGGCGCCCACACAGTTAGACGCCTCTCGTAACTGCAGCTTGGCACTCCAAGCAATGGGCCCGTGCTATTTATGCGTCCATTGGGCCTCAGGGTTATGGGGCCGTGCCCGGCCTTTCAAATGGGATTGTGTGGGCCCGGCCTAGCCTCAGGGCAATCGGGTCGAGTGTTGGTTTCGTAATTAGAAAGCAAGGCCTTCCGGGCCTAATTGCAGCTTTGCGGTGGGGGAAGATCCCGATATTAATTTTTTACGCCTTGCGGTGCCGGAAAAATCTTTTGGTTCTTTATTTTTTTTCTTTGGTTTTTTTGGGGGTTCCTTTCTTTTATTTTAAGGGTTCATTGAGTCGATTGTAGGATTTTAAAACTTCTAGGTGTGGTGTTATGCGACAGTTATGCCTGCTGAGAACGTAATTTCGTTTCCAGAGAAGATCGGGCTTTAGGGTCGTAAAAATTCTAGAATTCGATTATATCGTTTTTCTCCTTTCTTCAAGAGAAAGTATTCATTCTACTCCTGATTAAGAACTTCCGTTTTTGTGAAAATTTTTCATTTTAAAAATCTTTTCCTCCTTTAGATTCAAGGTTTCTTTTCTTTTAATATTACCACTAACGCTATTCTATAATAGCATGTTCTAAGTTTTCATTAACTTGATTAAAAAAATCGAAACTTATGGGTAAATTCAGTTTTTTTCGCCCTGAAATGTTTCGCGATATTTTAATTTTATTACGAAAGGCAATTAATTTCTGTAATTTTTTGCATTAATAAAAAGAATGTAATATTTTATTTTAAAATTATCTCAAGATTGACAAACCAACGAAATTAATTTACAAATTATGTGCCCATATGCTAAACAAGTTATTAATGAAACAATAATGATAAAATTGAAATTGTTTAAAAAAATTAAAACGTTTAGCAAGCAAGATGAATTGTCATCAAGCATTTGATTAAAATTTTGTATTTGTTCAACGATAAGAATGTTGTGTGTTTGTACTCTGTTGAAATAAAAAAAAATGATCATTTAAAAAATAATTATATTTTTTTTCATTTAATTCATGACTTTTATTATAGATAGTTTACACACGCATGTCCTAAAATATATATAAATAGAATTGTGCACATTTTGATAGTATTTAACTTTAAAAAAAGATAACATATTATACACAAAAAATATATTTATCATAAACAATGGATTTTTTTGAGCAATTTACAACAATATATATTTACAAATTTTATCACAAACGAAACAGTTTATCATGAAAGCTCAAGTACAATAATATCTACACATCTCTAAAAAGCTATGACAATTAGATATTTTTTTGTTTATAAAAGAATCAATAGTTTACCTTCTTTCGTATGCGGTTCTACAATAACATTTTTAAGTAAAAATAAATTGTTAGTGATATTGATACATAATAAAAATTTCAACATTATGATTTTCATGTCATGAAAAGGAAATTAAGGCGGAAATTTATTTAAAAAAAAATGTTTTACCGCATCTGAAACATAACATTGTTAAGAAATGAAAATACATATTTTATTTTAAAATATTATGCTTATTTCCCATGAAACAATAGCTAACGTTACGTAACTCGCAAACAACCTTACTGCAATTAGTCAGCAGGCTCAATGTTAAATTTATTCATAACTAAAATTAATTGAAAACTAGAATATACCGAAATACAAAACCTGATTTTTTTTTCTGAAATTTTAGATAATGAGAAAAAAAAAATAAATAACCCAAACCTAAATATCCCCTGTACACACCTTAGCAGTTGTTAACACTTCACAAAATTCTCTCATAACTTAAAATAAAACCTTCCAAAACAATCACTTTTCGTTAAAATACCAAGAAAAAACATGACATCAGTTCCGCCTTATCCCTCTAGATGTCGCTACATCCCATCCTGGAAGACGAACCAAGATGTCGCCCAAAAATCCCAGCGAAGGGGAAAACTGGGGGGAAATTCTGTCTCGGAATAGGATTGCCCCCATAAATCCGTCACTTTTCCCCTACCAAACCCCCCTTGTTATTTCAGGGGTTTGAGATCCGATCGCAGATGCTTGGGTACCAACATCACTCACTAGCATGGCTTCCGGTGTCGTCTAGGGTCCCGAAATTGCTTTTTTGAGAGGGGGACTGTCATGGCCGTCTCCTTTTTGGGAAATCTGTTCTTTAGATGCTTTCATGTTTTGGGGGAGGAGGGTTGTTATTTTTCGTTAGATATAAGTAAACATTTTAATTGGCCTTGAGTTACTTAGATTACATGAAGATTCGGTTACAAGAAAATGTTAAATCAAATGTCGCAAAATGTAAACATTTTAATGAATTCAAGATTTTCGCGATTGTTAGATTTATAACACTTTCAGTTAACTCCGAAATAGCTTGTTATTAAAATTCCATACCCACCTTATTTTTTGGTCCGTGAGACATTGCAGAAATGTATTATTATTAACTTTTACATAAAATTACTTTGAAGACTATTCAAGATTCACAATTAATTCAAGACGTCACTAAAATAAAATTTTGCAGTTCTTAATTTTGTTCTTAATTGTTCTTTTTTAAATTTAAGGTCCACTTATTAAATATTTTTTTTAATAATTTTAAATGCATTTTTCGAAATTTCCGTGTTTAGATAAGTTTTGTATCCTTTTACTTACATTAAAATAAGTCATTATACATATTTATAGATAAACCGATATGCTTGATACATTTATTCCTCTAAAAATATTTAAGATATTCGCCAAGCCAAAAACTGAAAAAATGTTAATTTACATATTTACTTAAATCCAAGTAGAGCGATGATTCTGGGATTTATTTTTCTACCCGTATTAAAACCATTCATTATATCCATGTATAAACCTATTAAGCTTGTTGCATTTATCTTCCAAACAAATATTCAAGATTTCGTCACGCTCAAATCAGATTTCACTGATGTTATAATTATTTTATAAGCGCGATGTTACAAGAAGTTATTTTCTACCTGCATTATAATTATTCATTATATACATGTATAAACCCTATTAAGCTTGTTACATTTATCCTGCAAACAAATATTTAAGATTTCGTCACGCTCAAAACTGATTCTAGTGATAGCCTTCCCGGCGCATAGATTTCTTCTAAACTTATGCATTTTCTATCATCGCACGTGGGGCCATTTTCCAACATCCCTGCTCTATAGCGGAACATGGAAATGGCCAAAATACATGGAAAATGCGGGATGCGTATGAGACCAGTGAGTTTATTGCATCAAAAATCGAGTCGCGATATATAAAAAAAGTCACTCTAGACTTTTTGAATATGGACTCCTATCCAAACGGGGAATATGCAAGAGATATATGGAAAGGAGGATATTTTTTGCATATGTATCTCGTATTCAGTATATTCGCCAGAGATAGGGAAGATATGGTATTGAAAAATCTATAGCAGTGACTTGGAATGTTGGCCTTGTTTTTGGGAGTTATATTGAATGTGATTTTAAGATTGTAGTGTCAGAAATATTTGGAATATTCTACAAAAACTGACAAAAAATTATCAATGAGATCTGATTTTTAACACTGATTTGTGGTTAGTTTTTCTATTAATAATTATGTTTGCATTTCTCTTAAGTTCTATTAGTTAATTCAAATAATCCATAAAATACAATATACCTCACTGATCTTATGTTTTGCACGAAATAAATTAACATAGGTAATAAAACTGATCAATAAAATAAAATCTTAAAATAATTATAGTGTGTATCACCTAATTTGATAGCCAAGACAAGCTGCTCTTAGAAATCTACGAACAATAAGGTTATTTTCTAAGATTCGTTAAAATAAATTAAAAATTTACAACTTAAATACGCATTGGTAAAAGAATTGTACTTAAGTTTACACAAAGTGTACACTAAGAATCCATTTTATTAATTTACTATGCGTACTTTCAGTTACAGAAATATATATTAAATGAAACATTGAACGCACGTGGCTCTCTCTAGCGACATTCCCGTCATCTACGGATGCAAATATATGCGCATAAATTTGCATTTATCCTCCGCATCATCTCTAGCTGCTCTCGATTTAAATAATTAAACGATCGAACCACGCATTTCAGAACTTTGATTATCACCATAAAGAGTCCGAAATAGATTCTTTTATTTAAAGGGGAAGTTTTGCCGGACTTAATTAAAACTTTATTTAAATTTATGTTATGGGATATCCTTATAAATATTTGGAAACACTACTGAGGCATTTGGCTTTTAACTATCTTTCTCTGGTCACAATAAATCAGTTTTCTCTTCCCTCATATTTTACTGATTAAGTTGTTCAGAACTTAGAGTAATGCCAAATAAATTGGGCTGTTTGAATATAAATTTCTTGATAAAATAAGAGTATTGGAAAGAAATGATATTCTTCGTAAATAAATAAAATGCTGCAAATGAAACAATATATTTTCTCTGTGTTTATAATTATTTGTTTACAAAAATAGCGCTGCATTTTAACTAATTTATTTGTATACTTATAATTGTCAATAAATTGAGTTTTTTACAGAAATATTTTTTCCAATTGAAAATTTAGTTTTTACCTTTGACGATGAAATATTTGCGAAGAAGATGAACATAGTGTGCAAGAAATATCTGTATTAAAACTACATTAGTTTCGTATAAATGTAAAATCAGCAATAATACGCGATTTTTCCAAAGAAAAATGGGATTTTTTTAAAATAAAAAATAACGTAACAAGTATTGACGTGGTTTGACCTAAATTAATATTCTCTTGTACAGGTAAAACTTATCTATAGAAAAAAATAACATGAATTTTCATGGATAAGTTAAATATGGATAAGTGTTCGAATTAGAATATTTCAAATCAAACTCAATATATTAAAAAAGGTAACACAAAATAAGAGGGAAAAACTAATTAAAAATCAGACGCCATCATAAAAATACAAAAAACTAATTTGCAAATTCAATAAAAGCCTGCATTTTCCCCAGGCTTAGTAATTAGGGAAAACATTCCAACACCATCATAACCCTCTAAAACAAACCATTAACTCAACCCATTCTTTTTCATTTTTTAAGACTTTCCCTACATTTACATATCAAAGCAATTTACATATCCCACATTTTTTACAACTCTTTCTTAATAAGCGACATTACAAGCCCTATAATCTCTCGACTTATCTGAGGCAATATCCGTTTACCATTAAATGCGATGATAAAACTAAAACACCGCTATAAAGAACCGCATGACAACAAGAGAGCTATAACTAAAAGTAGGCAAGTCGGAAACCCTATGTTGATATTGTTAATAGACTAACAAAAGTACTTTTATTTGCAGTTTAGTGACATTTGAGTGACGGCTATGGCGACACTAGCATAACCATTTGGTATTCTTTGCTTCTGGTTTTGGCTTTTACTAGCCCTTCGAAACCGATCGTAAAAACGACCGCACGGGCGAACACGATCTTAGGCAATACATTGGTTTGAATACGTAAGTGGCGGAAATATAAAGCTGCAGTTAAAACGTTTATTAAGTTTTAAATATGTATTTAAGGATGTATACTAATTTAAAAGCATTGGTTTTCAATAGTTTTGTTACTACTACTATATTTTTTTATAACATTACTGTCTTGTCCGCGAAAAGAAGCCATACAAGTCAATTGTAAACAAGGCACAAATCTATACCAAAAAATATATATTAATTGTATGCCATAACTATGCAACAAAAACTGATGTCTCATATTAAATTCCTTGTTAAGATTGTTTAAAGTTCTTTTTACTACGGCATCAATGTATATTTATTAACAATTCAAGAACATTCAATAAACAGACACGATACAGTTCTATAGGATATTTCAGTTATAGTTTGTTAATTTTAGCTTCCACACTACGTTTATAACGTAAAAAGTGGAAGGTTTTATAATCGTTCAGTCCGTCTGTCACCCACTTTCACAGACCAAACTACAAATGCTACAGGCAAGTGTGATACGTCAAAAAATTCAGCGCATCGAAATTAGAAGACATTGATAATCTCAGAAAAAAATTCGAATTCGAAGTACTTTAATTATTTAAAAAAAACTGCAAAATTTAATGCTCATTTAAAAAGCATAAGAAGCCATTTTTATTAGAATTAAATCACCATTGTCATTCGCAATAATCACTCGAGAAACTTTAATTCTTTGAAATAATAAATTAAAATAAATTTATTTTTGCGACATCAATCAGTTTGAAACGACGTCATAATTATATATTTCCCTAAGAGATTCTTTGTATGTTGATATGAAATGTTTTGGTTTTATTCAAAAGAAAGGAATATTACATTTTTATTCTTTGAAATATAAATTAATTTTGCAAACAATAATAATTATTGAATTTTCGAAATAAAATAAATGAAACTAGTTACATTTAGCGTGTAAATGTTTAATATAGAATAAATACTGTGTTTGGCGCGTTTTTCAATGTGTTCATCACTTAAATGTTATATGGAAGCGGGTTAAGTGACAGATTCTGTTACAAGCCTACTTGTTCTTTATCGGTTATATTCAATTCATAAAAGTTTATTAGAAAAAATGATAAACTCAATAAATATTATTTTTAGAATAAATATCAAGAGTTCATATTGGAAAATACTTTCGGTTGACAATATTTTCCATGACACCGAAAATCCGCCAAACACTTACGTTCAATTTAAAACTAAATTACATTAAAGAATTAATAATTATTCATGTCGTTAAGTGTACACAGTTTAAAACAAATGTACAATAAGATTTACTAAACTATACCCCTAGATGAAAGCAAGAGACTAATTCTACACAATTTGACAACGTTAACAAAAACAAGTGGTTTATATTTCAAGAAATTTATAAAATTCTACCATTTGTATCATAAAATTTTACACTAAAAAAATTATATTTAATTATATTTACCAGCTACGTGAGTCTATATTTGTTCACCTCTAAACATAGAAACAGAATTTGAGAAAGTATGTAGCAAAATGAATGATTAATTGGTGGGGCTACCATTAAAAAGGATTTAAATGTGTGTAAAAGCGCCATTAGCACTAACAAACTTATTATAGAAATATCAGCTTTTGCCACAATTCCCTATAAATGTTAAAAGCTTTAAAAAGTTTTAAACAAAGAAAATGAACTTGTTATTAAATTAATTAGCACACATTCTTATTAGAAAATATAAATATAAACAGAAATGGAGCACATACTTTGATACTTGTAACAACACACTTAGAAATTTAAAAATATTATTCCTAGCCTAAAATAAGGCTATTTCAATCGTTTTTTTAAAAGATTTTAAATGGTTATATGTTGCAAAAATTTCAATTTACATACACATTCCAGATTTCCCAAACATGGCGACAATTTTTACCCCCATACCCCTTTCCCCCTATCAGCAAGAGGCTGCCTATATATCCAGTATAAGCTACCTCCCTATTGGTCTATACCCAAACAAAACCTAACCATATAGATCAATCGCACTTTTTAACCTTTAGGACACTTGTTTAAAAAATCCTCCCAGAGGTTAAATTTATTGTTATCCCGAATTGGAACAGCAGTTGTAGATCATGCAGATCAAAGATGTCTGCTGATAAATAATGGATGACTTGGGGTTTTCTTTGGCTTTTTGGCCGAAATTCGGCGTACGTTGGGTTAAAGTGTCACGGGCGTCTAATTTATCAAGAAATGGGCTGCTGGTCCGAATGTCAAACAGTTCGCGTTGAATAGATTGCTTTTCTTTGGTTGGAACTTTTTTGCTGCGTAAATTGGGATTGCAGCTGGAATGTGTTAGGTAGTGTGACAGACGAAAAGCGATATTTTACCCGTTTGGCTGTGGAGCTGTGTAAGAAATAATTAATGCGGATGAAAATACATGAAGGAAACAACGTTGGTTCTTGAAGAAAATAGTTTTAGTGTGTAAAAATTGGCACGTTTCGCAGGACGGAGCATCGTAATAACACCACAAATCCGACTGAATATACACTGTTATAAATTAGGCACTTTGATTCACCAAAAATACGGTTCCTAGTAGCTGCAACGGCTGTGTGATGAAACGTTAAACCATATTTTTGGTATTCGGTTGAACCATTTCTCAGATTTTTGTTTCCAAATCCAGAAAAATGGTTCAACCAAACACCGAAAAAAAGGTGAAACATTTCACCACACAGCCGTTGCAGCTACTAGGAACCAATATCATGGTGAAACCAAGCACAAAATTTTTAACAGTGTAATGCGCTGTCTAAAAAATTTTGCACAACAATTAAATATCGTGAGGCGTAAAATACTAAATATTAACGTATTAAACAATTATGTAAACTAAATAAAATAATGCCTTTGAATATATGACAGCAAGAAATCGTCAATTCATTGTTTGGTGTCGTGTTTTTATAGTATTCTGCATATTTTAATTAAACGAACGTAATGTCAAACTTATGTATTCGGCCTCCGGAATTTTTTTACTTTTGAGGTACGTAAATAACTAATAATTTACGAGTTGAAAAATAGTCTACATTCTAAAATTAGAAATGAGTCACCTAAATGTTTGCTAATGAAAACCTCAAATGTTAATATTATAAACGCAATATATAACAGATAGCAATAAATGTACATAATTATAAGAGCAATTTTGTTTGGCGATCCTGAAATGTCATGAATTTTAAAAGCCAAAGAGCATCAAACAATAAACGTGGGGGTAACTTTGTTCTATTTGTCATACATGGTCCTGGATAAAATAATGTTCTTCGATTAAAAAATAATAATAATTTCAATTCTAGAAAAGCTTCAGAAATTTTGTATTCGAACTGTCTCAACACCAAACTAGAAAAACCTATTAGAAGAATTTTTGTTACAGAAAATTACATGTTATTATAAAAACATAGTTATGCGGTATGCAAAAAAATAATAATTCAAGGAGCGACGAAAATATTAACATTATATGTTTCGATTCGCTTTCAAATATGCTACAAAAAAAAGATCACCGATACAAAAAAAAAACTTATTTTAATTTACGATATAGTCAAGAACTTCATAATTACATTACGAAATTCACACACATTAACCTTTTAGCGTAATACATGGCTTTTCCGTAATTTATGCACCAGTTTTTCCAGAAATAACAATAAATTTCAAATATTTATAAATAGTATATTTCTATTTAAAAATTTTCATTTGGAAAGGATTTTAAATATCTCTAACAATTGAGTCAATCAATCTTGTTCAACCCAATTCTGAAAGTCTAAACAAATATTTCATTAAAAAAATTAGGTAATGCAACCATACATTGTTGCATATTTACAGGCCATTTGAAAGGACCAGAAATTGTGAATTGAAAATTCCACATGAAAAATTCTCATTCGAAATCATAAATCGGTGGTATACACAAAATGAAGAAGGCAGGAGCACAACCAAACACATAAAATACCATAAATTTTGATTTCGTTCCACTACCTTCCGAAAGGTGCCATCAATAAAATTATCGCCTCGGTACTATAACGTAGAACCCTCCCATAGACTGCGAAAGGTGCTATTATTTCTGATTTCCGGTTACCTGAGCTCAAGCGTATAAATTTACCTTTGAAACATTACGGCTCTCTTGCATATGGGTTTTATCAAATAATAATATAGGGGAATGTTGTTTGACATCTTTTGTTTAAGGTACACTTTTAAAACAAACGAGCGCGGTTTTAACTCAGTCCGAGTTAATTTCCACTCCTTTCCGGTGCCGAAAATGCACTTCCCCTATAGGAGGGGATTTCACTCTTTTGTTTTAAGAGTGTAGTTATTGAGATTAACTGTTTTAAAAGAAAATAAGTTATAAAAACAGCAGCTTTGGTTTGACCAATGTTTCATTCGTTGGAGGAATAATTAGAATTTGGTATTTCCTCCCCATTTCTTGACTTTTTAATACTAAGCTTAATTCACGTATATTTGGTACATTAAATTTTTGATTACTTTTTTTTATCCCATTGTGTAAAATGTTAAGGTCAGTTATTTTCAAGCAGTTTACTATTTATTTACTTAATATAATAGCAGATGGTCGTTACCTATCTAAAATATGTATATGTTGCGGTAAATGTCCGAAAACCACTTGGAAAATATTTCGAATATTTATTTTAGCAAATTTACTTAAGAGTAAAAATGCATTTGAATGACCTGTCAAGAAAAATTACGACCTAAATATATTTTTTATGCGAATCAAGCAATTTAAAATTCGAATTCATTCAATTATGAAGTTAATTGGTTAAACATAACACCTAAAACGTATCTAAAGCGCTTTGTTATTTCGTTCGCAATATAACAATTTAGCCGTACTTTCTCCTAAGTAAAGACATTACAAATAAATTTTATCTCATGGTAGCCTCCAATTTATTTACTTAGTAGCTACCTGCCGTTACAGAATGTTCCCCAGCATATTTATACCGCAGACCCAAACTTAAAACAGTTAGAAAAATAACGCTATCCTAAAGGTCTATCTCAGCAAGTTATAGCCACTTTTAAGACACTATCTAATGCGCGATAACTAGCACGCAAAGAAAACCAAAGTGAAACACGACGTCTAGAGTTTTCTTAAATTATGAATACCTATGACTGGATTCCCCGCTGATTCTAAACGTGATTCCCATTCACAATAGACACTCCCTTTTTAACAAGAGATTACGCGGTATTTTTTTTTTAATAAGAGAAGAAACTTTTTAAGGACGTGGTTTAGTCACCGTAAACAGAATCTGCTTTACGATTTTCGGGTGATAAATTTGTCGTATTAAATTTCAGGTAACTGCTGTAGCAGGCGGCTTGTAGAGGAGTCTTATCTGCTGTTAAGAGGCTTATTTCTGACCGGTGACAATATAGAAAATGGGGCTAAAAAGTCTTAATACAATGTCAGGGGGAAGTAATGTATTGCTTTACGTACGATTGGAATGTCTTGATATAAAATACCTTTTTTTTTAGTTCTGTCCATGAACACTTTGCATTCGGTAGTTTGTAGTTTTATTTTTGAATATTAGTTTCATTTAATAAAAAAATTGCCTTCAAAGTATTTGAAAGTTTCATAACATTTCATAACATCAAATCGATGTGCGAGATTCGGTAATAAAAATTAACATTAGTCTTGCAATGTCTTGCAACAATTTTAAATGTTCAATATTTTATATATTCTTATATCATTGCACCAATATTTATTAATTTAAAGAGAAAAAATATCCTTTGGTATTATAAATAGATATGTGTTTTTTATAAATTATTTTTGCTTAAAATATTTTTTTTTTCTGTTTGATACTCTATTCGCGTTTCATAAGGACTTTCAACGGTGTTTTATACCTAGCTTAATATCATGAAAGCTTTTTATGAAAAAGCGCTCAACCTGCATTGAAGCGTCGGCACAAACAATACAGGTACTAGTTTTGTCCTAAGAGCTCCATAACAAAAGAGGACCAGCACACAAAAAACGCAATTATAGAGGCGGCTGAGAAAGCCTCTTTACCTATTTACTCACGTCATACACTTTAACAAACTAAGTTTGGGGCACGTTTCGCTCGGTTACATTTACCGGATTAAAGAACACAATAGAGTAAATAGATATCGACTCTTTGGGTTCTGGAAATGGCCCGGACTGGAGCTCAGATGCAATTGAATGCCATCAGGATGAAACTCGCCTACACTTCCCACGTTCCTCTCGTAAAAAGCGCTACAATGAAAGGGTAAGGGGAAAAAAATCAATAGATTTTCTTCTCAAAGAAACTGCTGGGGATACTTTGGGAGCCTTGGCTGCCCCGGGATTATGCAAATACTGGCATATTTTTTCCAATTATGTTCCCAAACTTTATCCAATCATTTAAATGACTGCCGGCGTGATAAGCTCGCTGAATACGTAATAAGGGACGATTCACCTATTTTTAGGGCTTAAAATGAGTTCGAAAGTTCGGGGGATGGGGTTTGGAATGGGGAAGTTTTCGGTTATTTTTTATATTATATCGTTTTCATTGCCATTCAAAGGGGAGATATAGCCTCCAGTTCTGGGAAATTAAAAAAAAAGTTCAAATGAAAGAACATTTACAGTATATACTGAAGCATAATGTCCGTTAAAATATTTTTGAGCATTCAATTTTATTGTACTTTTCAATTCGTACACCTACTAAAATAGATGTGATTGAAAACTTGGTTTTAGTTACAGTTATAAAGACTATTTGGTTGTGAGAAAAATATCAACATTGGTCTTTTGCTTTTTATTCAAAATGCTTATTTTAATCCACCCTATCCCATGATCAAAACAAGAAAAAGCCAACGAAAGCGAAATTTAGGGCATTGATAATTTTATTTTACTCTTAAACTGATCATTGTACACTCTTAAAACAAACGAGCGGTTTTAACTCAGTCTGAGTTAATTTCCACTCCTTTCCGGTGCCGAAAATGCACTTCCCCTATAGGAGTGGATTTCACTCTTTTGTTTTAAGAGTGTAGCATCTTTACATATAAATACACTATGTTTGCGGATACTAGTCAATTAGTTTAGCCAATTAGTCAGTAAACCTTACTTATAATGTTTCCAATTCAATGAAGTCAATAGTGTCTAAAAGTTAATGAATAACATGAAAATTCATTGCATTATATTAAACTAGTTTAAAAAATCTCATTGTAATTTAGTAGTTTAAGCTTGTTATTGTAATTTATAAGTGCATTTAATCGAACAAACCTATTATTTATAGTCATCAAATTCTACCCTGTTAATACAACTATCAATTTCACCACCATCTATTAACCTCAACGTAAACCTATATAGTATAAATTAGTTTACTTAACCTACTTATTAGTTTAACTATCCTGAAAAGCCCCATTCCAACTTCCCAAACTTTAAATCAACAAAAGCATTCTTCAATATTAACCTTTAACCCGTTAAGCGCCCGAGACATCAAGCACAGGCATTGTAATGAGTACCCCAACCCCCCCTGGAATAAGACAAGAAAAGCGGCAACAAAAGACAGAAATGGGGAATTCCATGTAGCCCTTAAGACCAACTTCAATATCGAGCCGACAGCTTTCGTGTGCCGTAAGTGTGCTATGTCAACAGCGTCTAGTAGCCCATAAAGAAGCATCGTGCTTGGTTTTCTTCTGGAGATCCTCTTGAAGTTAAGGCCTTCATTTCGAGGCCTCCCCCGTCCTGGTCTCAATGGCCTCTCTCAAAGTTTTAAACGAATTTAAAGCACCCGATCCTAATTAACTTGGGACATCGGGATGTTTGAGGAACGGCATCTTTAATGAGATCGAGGTCGATTAATCCCCGTTGCTATAGCAATAGAAGGGGGAGAGCGGCAATCGATACAGAACAATGCGAAGAAAGAACAATCAAGTCTGTTTGAACAGTTGTTGAAAAGGGGTTGTTCGGAATTCAATTATATGTAAAATGTAAAATTAAATCCTTAATTTCCTAAAACAATCATAATATCCAATTTCAACAAAAATGAAACAATTTTACGTTTCGTATTTACATGTTCGAAGATCTTGCATTAAATTGAAAAAAAAAAAAGAAGTTTTTATCTTATGTCTAAATGCAAGAGAAAATACTTGATATTTTGAAATTTTTCCACGGACATTATTAGCAAGCAATATAATTTTTAAATAATAATTATTCGAGTTTGATTAAATTATGAAATTACGTTTCAGTCTTGATACAATCAGAAAATGTTTGGTGCACATCTGCTTTACATTTATTTGAATCAGCTGTTAACATATTTAAGTTTAATGTTGAACGTTTTTTTGAACTGTTGAGTCAGAACTGTTTTGATGTTGAAACGTTGATGTTAAACTGTTTGATGTAAAATGTTTTTGATGTTGAAAACTGTTTTGATGTTGAAAACTGTTTGATGTTGAAAACTGTTTTGATGTTGAAAACTGTTTGTGTGAAAGATGTTAAACGTTTGATGTTAAACGTTTGTGTGAAAACTGTTTGAATGTTTGGAAATTTATGGAGATGTTTAACATTATTAAATGTTTGTCCAAATGTCTGCTTTCAAAATTAAATGAACGATTTTAGGGATGGATATATAAAGTATAAAGATTTGTTAGTTCTCTTGTAGCCCTATCAGCCTTCCTTTTAGCTTCCAGATTAGAATGTTTAAGTTTGATATCTAACGTGATAGTTTTGAAAAAACTATCATGTAAAGTAGTTGTGCGATACGTTAGTGTCAACTTTCTAAGTTCTGAGTTGTAAATTGTTATTTTTAATTAGAAAACTAAATAAAAAAAAAACTCTGTTGCTTGACTATTTAACCTTCATATCAGTTAATAATTACCTATTTTACGCCGACAAAATACATTAAAGTACATTACTTAAAAAAAAAAACACAAAAAACAACACCAACCACAAATCCCTCTCCCTAAAGAACAAACCCATTCCCTCCTCCAAAAGCCCAAATAAAAATAAAAGAAAAGGCACAGTTAGAAAGCCGGATAAAAAGAACTTCACCAAAAGTGGTTCCAATGCTGGCAAAGTCCAGGTTGCGATTTTTTTCTTTCTTTCCTTTCTCTTTCCTTATTCTTTTTTTTTTTTAGTAGAATGATGGGAATGGGCCGTTGTGCACGTGCTCCTATAGGCCTTCTTGTATCACCCTTTGGCTCGCCTACGGGGAGCAATGAGAAAGTTTTATGGCTCGCAGGAAATGCGGGCTCGCTGCTTGGGGAAGGCGATAGGACCCCGGCACAATGCAGCAGCTGGGGATAATCTTTCACTTGCTGCCCTGACATTCTGGGTCCAGCTGGGGCCGGATTTCTAGACTTCTTTCTTGGCGTGGGGTTGCTGTGTTCTTTGCGGGAAATAGCTGGGTTTTAATGTGTTATTTCAACTTTCTATTGATATTTGGAGGGCTCTGAATACAAGTGAACCAAGGCCATAAAAAGCTTCGTGTGCTACAGAGGTTTAAAGTTAAGGCTTTATAATAAAATTGCCTGTTAACATGATTTTAATTGCTGCTATATTATCTGAAATAGGACTTTTTCATGCACTGAAATTCTGCATATTAGGGCATGCAATTTGTGCTGCTAATTCGAAAATGATAAAACGTCTACTTGGTTCACTTGTAATCTGAACCCTCTATTTATATTTAGAACTCTATAAAAGAAGTTATTTTAGGTTTGTAAAAATACATGCTGTGTCTTTTGTTTGGGGGAGTGAGTTATTTTTTTTTAAAGTTCTCTAACATGCATTCTTATTTTGACGTCTAAATAAGTTAATATTAACCCCGTGAGTGCCAGCGACAAGATGTATCGTCTTAACTTTCAATTCACCCATAACAACATATTCTGATAAAATTCATGTGACTTGGCCCTTTGGCCAACAGTTATTCAATTGTTTTGGAAACCCTATAAGCATAATAGTTTTAGTGGCTCGATAAACTAAACAATCCCAGATGAAAGTGAGAAAATTTCATACACATATTATAAAGCTTATACACTCTTAAAACAAAAGAGTGAAATTCACTCCTATAGGAGAAGTGCATTTTCGACACCGGAAAGGAGTGGAAATTAACTCAGACTGAGTTAAAACCGCTCGTTTTAAGAGTGTAGGACGCAGATTGTTTTCTTTTATTTCTTTTACCCACTCCGAAAAAGAGTGAAATTCACTCCTATAGGAGAAGTGCATTTTCGGCACGGAAAGGAGTGGAAATTAACTCAGACTGAGTTAAAACCGCTCGTTTGTTTTAAGAGTGTAAGGTATTGTGTTTTTACGCGGAGGGTATCTTTTGGTTATTGACGACAAATCTAATCCAGCCCCAATTTTGTCATTAACAAATAAAACAAATAAGTTTTTAGGTGATCAAGTCAAATTTAAATTAATGTATTTAGCTTTTCATACAATTCGGGAAAATTTAAGGTCAGTAATTAGATTTAACGCCTGCAAAACGTCTGAAAAGAACAATTTTTTAAAAGAACAGGTAAAAGGAAATAATTGTTCTTATATGCCCCCTCCCCCCTTATCTTTCTTAAAAAAATATCTATTATACCTTTACGCCCAATTAAAATTGAAAGCTTCGAAGTGTTTGAATATCTCGTTCAATGGCTTATAAAAAGTTTTGACATAGTGTGCAACCTATACTTGTGATGGTTAATCTATTGGAAAAAATATATAATGCCAACTTAAAGGTTTTTTTTTTCATTTCCCATTTTGAAAAAAAATGCAAATTTTGCATTATTTAAATGACGCATAAAAGTTTTATAGAAATTGCATTTCATAGAGATAAGTCGGAAAATTTTCCATGAGCACGTAGAATAGACAAATTTATATAATGATTAAATTTAGAACATTATATTGTAGTAATAATAATTTTCAAAACCAATTTATTACATCCATTAACTTATAAAAAATAATTTACAAATATAATAAAGAGTCATTTACGGTTTACAGTTTCTCAATAGTAAAATTTAAGGCACAAGTATAAAGTTCCAAAACCACTGCTTTTAAATCATAGATAATTAAAATATTCGGAAAATATATTATTTTGTTTACAGAAAAAAAAATACTATGTAAATTCTATAACCGTTGATAAATTATAAGTGATAATCATTTTTTTTATGTTACTAGTGGAATTTTTAAACACTTCCAATGATTAATGGAAGTTAAGTATGTAATTTGATGAAAAATGAAGGGCTTATTTTATTGGCCTTTAACTGGTTCTACACTGTTAAAAATGTATGCTTCGTTTTACCATAATAATGGACAATGGTTCCTAGTAGCAGCTGTGTGGTGAAATGTTTCACCATATTTTTGATATTCGGTGAAACCATTTCTCATGTAATGGAGACAGAAAACTGAGAAATTGTTCAACCGAATATATGTTGAAGCATTTCCTCACTCAGCCGTTGCAGCTACTGAAAACCACATTAAAACTGAATCCAAGCACCAAGTTTTTAAATAACAATGTAGCCTTCTTTCTCAGTATTTTTCTTAACCAACAAAACATTTAAATTTTTAGATCAGCACAAACTACTAAACTAAACCAAACACAGCCCATTTAATCTACCTAAAACTTTTTACTACACCCCAAGGTTTAAAAGCATTCTATTTCTAAAATAGGCCCCTGGAGCCTAGAAAGGCCTTGAAGTGTATAGGTGCTACCTCCACAAAGTAATCCAACCCTCCGCATTAAAGCCAGGTCGACATGAATCCGCAACTGTTAGGGCCCTTAACATGAGTTATTAGGGCATAAGTTGTCACTTGCGTAAAACGTGGAGATGACTTTAATTAGCTCGCTAGACGGTGATTTGGTGACGGTCTTGGGAGACAGTAAAGAAGCTAGGTGACTTGGTGTCTTCTTTTTTTTAGTAGGGGCATGTGGGTTATTTTAAGTGAGCAGTGCTGATTTAATTGAAAATCTGGACTTATTAGCTATGGAAATAAGTTAAACCAGTCCAAGTAAAACTGCACCAAAGCAAAAAGTATCATCCGTTTACCAGAACAATGCTATCAATAAACAAAGATAGTTTAAAAATGTACCAGTAAAATGTATCAGCCATCAATCAGTATACACCGACCATATAATAATCATATTAAACGAACGAAGATCATACAAAAAAGCTTTAAAATTTTTAATTAAAAAATTTACTAGGCACATTAAACAATATTTCCCTGTCCCCCCCCCCCCCCTCCAAAAAAAAAGCAAGAAATCTTATCAATTCTATAAGAAAATAATATTTTCTCCGACAAAATTTGAGTGACCAGTAGTAAGATCACTACACGGTAAATCAGAATATCTTTTGGAGTTTTGTTTAATTCAAAATATGTTACTGTATCTTGAAGAGCAAGATAAGCTTAACTGGGAGTTATATGTTCGTTTAACACACCTTTTTTTATTCCTCTCCAAATCACACATTCGCAACTACGAAGAAGATACGCATTTCTTACAAGTCGTTACTTCTTCTGGGCCATGATTATGAATAATTCGGGACAACGAACGCCTAGTTCGAAAATTTTGAAGATGCTTAAATCTAAACGTGCCAATAACAAAGTACATGCTCGAAGATTATGGGCAAATATATCTTGCAAAATGACGAGTACAGAATGAGCGGAATGGTGTCGTTTAGCTGAGCTATGCTCACACGAATGAACCGTTTGCGAGCAAGAATGGCGATTATAGCATCGAAATGCATTCGCTGGGAGTCTTTTCTTGACCAGTATTATAAATCTTTCGATCGCGTGACAAAATATGATCCAACAAAATTGACAAAAATCAGCTCTAAAGTGTGATAGTGCCGCTTAAAAGTCGTTCGTTACATATTAAATATTAAGCTGATAACGGAGGAAATTTTTATGCTATGAACTATATATTTACTATACTTTAAAAAAATGTTGGAGTGCATAAAAGTTTATTGCATTAAAATATTTTTAAAATTTTCATCAAAGTTTGTTTCAATATTCATGTCATACAAAACATCACGTTGTACAATTTCTTGTATTGTAACAATGTTTCATTAAGTAAAATTTCAAAAATAGATAAATATACGCTATATATATATTTACCAATACATACTAAACTTTTATATTTATAAATATGTATTATTGGTTTAGATTTAAAGTATAAATTATAAAGAAAACAGTTTTATTGTGAAATTTGTTTTGTTCTTTTTTAGGTATTTTAAAGACTTTTTTGGGGTACCAGTATATCATTTTAATACTTTTAATTCTTTTTTCAGGTGCGTCAGTTTAAAAAAATACCACCTTTGCCAGACAGAATCATCCAATAAAGTGTCAACATGAAAAAATGAAGTATAACGCTTGAGAAACCCCACCTTGCATAATCACTAAATTTGAAAACAGGGCTATTCATTAATTTACTTGTATTTTATTCTTTTAAAACACTTATAATGTAAATAAATATCCAATAATATTATATTTGTCATCATGTTTCGTTATTTGTTTTATAATTTATAATACATATCTTAGAATTCAATCAGAAGTTAGAACAAGAAACATTAATAAAAAAATCATTTTACTCGTTTCCTTTATTATGCTGCTGATTCAATTACAGAAAAATAACTAAAAGTAATTTCAATTAAATGTGTATTTTCTTTGGTGTGAATCAAGTGCGTTGCTAAATATATTAAACGAAAAAGTTAACTGTAAACTTTTTTTAATCACTTAGAAAAATATAAATTACACACTCTTGGAATCACCCAAAACACATTTCTGGTACTTTTAAGTTATGTTTAAAGGGTTTCTACAAACTGTGTAAAATGCCTTTGCGTTACAAATCATAAAAAAATACTAGAACATTAATTGTATTCTCAAACATTACCGACTAAGAAGTTTAAGCAATAAAGGAATTCTAAATCGTTCCATTTCGGCTAAAATTTTCGTCGCTAAACTGTCAAATGTGGATATCAAGCCCATCCAAACCGAATTCCAGAAAACACAGCAAAAGAATGAGAAACGAACAGCGAGCGAAAAAAAATCCCAGAAAAAGGTAGCTAGCAAAGAAAATTCCCGGCTTCTTATAGTCCGACCAGGCAACGTTATTACCACTTGCATTCGATAAATTCTGAAAGTGCCCGCCTTTAGCACCTTAAAGAGTCATTTCGCCCCTGGGAGTCGTGATATAACTCCCCGCGCATGGCCAAATTTTTGTCATCTTTTTTCGTTCTAAGCTGCAGGAATCCATCGGTTTTACACCCCAGACTGCATCTTAATCCTATCTCGTAAATAAAGGAAATTAAACCCATCGCAACCCTGGTTCGATATTGAGAATAGAATAGTAATTCAATCAATTCAGAAACGCTATTTTTGGCTGAGAAGAATAAAGGTAGCCAGCCTTCAAGGTGGTTTGGTTGAATTGGTAACGGCAGGAATGGGTTTATGCCTGCATTGGTATTGCGTACCCTGAATGAAACTAAACAAAATTTGGTAAAATAAAAGTCATAACCAGAGACGGTTCAGTGTTAAAGATAAGAATATAAAAATATTCTAAAAAATTTTAAAGATAAAATGTAGTTTTGTCGCTAGTTAAATTTCATGTAGCGTTCAGCTTGGTTGAATTGTTAAATGTAAGACTGAATAATATTAATTAGGTATTACTTTTCTCCATGTCACTAGCATATATTAGGTAGATTAAAAGTCTTAACTAAGAGTTACAGTTTTGTTAAATTAGAGGTTGAATATTTTTTAGGTAAGTCGGACTGTCAGAGTTAAAATTTTAAAACATTTTTGTTTATGCTTGTACATTTTATATTCAAGGTCACATTTCATACAGAAAAAAAATTAGAACTTTTGCATATCATAATCCATCTTAAAATTAAGTAAATAATGCTACTCAATGCTAACTCATTATTAAGAAAGTTATGAGTAATAACATAAGGATATTTAGGGCACAATGGTCACTCTGGTTTTCTATTAACATTTTACCAGGTCATAGAAAAAAAAAACTCAAATTAATTAACAATACTACTTATATATATATATATACATTTACGAATTAATTTTTAAAAAGGGTATTCAAATATTTTATATAAAAGGTATTATATTGCTATGTTTTAATTAAATATATATCCGATTCAATGTTAATCAGTTTAACAAATTGTATCTAAAAAATATTTCATTAGCCTATCAGAAATATTTTCCCTTAAAAATCTTTCATGAACAAGCAAAGCACAACACTATGCGCAAAAGTCATTCTGCATCTTAAATTAATGAACAAAAGAAAACCATCTATTTAATTTAAATGTAAAATTTCCTAAACAAATTAAACATAAATGAACCAAGATTTAAGACATGGATAGGAGCCATGCATTTTCAAAAATTTAGTTTTTTGAAATCCAGTGTTTACTGTTCCCAGAATTTTTGCTTAAAATAACACTATCTTATTTATTTTAGATATATTATTTTTTCGAGTTTTAAAATATTTTCCTTTTGCATTATCAAACGAAATTCTGAAGTTAACATTAATATTAACCATTGAAACCGAATACTTAGAAATTAATATTAAATATATCATAAGCCACGTTAATTTTTTGTTATTAAATTATTACTGATACACACAGTGAATTCACATTATACAATATCATATAATAGTTTAACTTTTAAGTGTTTAAATAAACTATTTCAGTGTTTAAAAACCAGTTTACATGGAATATCTGTCGGTGATTTAATGTATATATCATAATTTCTACAAAATACGAATACGTGTTGAAGTATGGCATAGAAATGTCTATATCAATCATATGCATAAACAATAATAAGCCAAAATATACAATAAAATTTATTTATAATAAAATTCTTAATAAATTAAAATTCGGATCATATTTAAAAGATTTTATATTTTGTTATTTAGTTTTGAAATATTTAATGTAATTCAACAAAAAGTATGTTATGTTTTGTATTGAAATAAATCAGTTTGAAGATACATACTATACAAAAAATCATACTATACTGCCTAAATCTTTTTTACAAAATAAACAATGCTGTTATTTTTAAACAATTAAGCATACATAAAAATAAAATGGAAATTAAGATATTGTGTTAAGTTGTTTATCTTATGATACTATAAAATAGTTTTTTTTTTATTGATTTGTAAATAAGACTAAACACTTATCGGTATATAAATTTTAAAAAAGTATTGTATCAATTTTAAATTAAAGCTACATTATTAAATGTTATGTTTTCTATAAATATACTTTTAAACTAAATATTTGTACTAATAATACGGTTTTGAGATTTAAAGCATAAATTTTTGAAACACCGATTTAAATTCCTTACAGTTAAAATAAATTATTCAAATATGGTGAGTACATCAAAATAAATGAAGTTTCAAGAATATGCAAAATCAGTCGATGATGACAGACATATAAAATAAAAATAAATTTAAGGATAAATAAATTTCATTATTTAAAAACCATTTTATATGGAATATTTGTAGGTAATTGAATGCATATATCTTTATTTCTTAATGTTTGTAAATATGTATTTGTAACACTTAAGCATTTAAAATGTAACTCGATGAAAATAAGGAATCGAGATAATATTTGATAAAAATATTAAACACCTATAAAAACACCTACTTTCTAATAGAAAGAGTTAACATACGTTTGAATTCCTGACACTCTAAAAATAATAAGTTGTAGATTGTAGATGTAATATGTAAGTGGAAACTAAAGTGTAACGTGCGATGGTTTATTTTTTTTATAATTGTAGACATAATAGAAATACATTTTTAAAAATGCTTTTTACGATTTTGAACATAGTGCTACGGAGCCTCTACTCCTTCTGTTATTTTTTCAATAACTTTTAAATTGAACTATATTAGCTTACGTATAGCCGTAGTACTTTCATAGTAGATATAAATGCTGCGTTGTTTAACTCCTAAATAACCCAAGACTCAGGACAGAATCATTGAAAATACACAAAGGAAGCCATATTAATTTACTCACAAAACAATATTTATTAAATACTTTAGTGAATTTAACTACAAGAGTTCTTAATTTTAAATAAATGTGCAAGAGTGTATACATTTGATTTTATAACAATTTAGAATATTTCCTAAATAGCTTGACACTAGTTATTATTATGAATACACTTAAAGGGAAATGCAACACGTTATTATCTTTAAATTAGGATTTACTTTAAAGTTTTAAGCTATACTTACTCATCAAGACATATGACAAAACTGTCAATTTACAGATGAATTTTCTTTTAAATGTTTTCTAAAATTATAACACAATTATAAAATTTTATTCAATTCATTCATATATAAAAAATTTACCTCCTACATACAATCCAGCAAAAATCCTCATGTAAAATCCTCACTTCTAACATATAAACACATGAATAAACTAACACCTCTATTTTGAGCTCAAAGCAAACTTAAGTTATCATTAGAAAATAATAGTTAAGTGTGATATCCCTGGTTTTCCACCATTGGCTGCATCCCATAGTGCACATATAAGGCGGGGGGTAGGGAAACGAGGGGGGGGAAGCTGCTTTGAAATTCTATTAGTTATCATGACTGTCCCTTGTCCCATTCAGTGACGTCACTAAGACTGACACTGGTGTCTTGTGGTGTTATAAAGGTCGTACATTGTGTGGGGCCATTGCAATAACAATAAACAGGTAGTTAAATAAAGGATAGAAAAGGTTTTCTTAAAAGTTTTTTTTTTAAAGAATTGTAATGATATTATTTTATTAAAAGAATCATTGTCATTAAAATATTCCTCGCATAAGAATGATTTTTTTTAATAAAAATTAAATTTATTAAAGTACTTTAGTACACTGCTGATGAAAAAAGATTCTTAGGTAAATGATTAAAAGTTTAAACTTAATCTAAAGCTAGCAAGTGTTTTATTTTTTCTTAATAAATTTGATAGCTCTCCATGCAACAACTTTGATTTGAAGAATTAAGGTTATACGTCAGGAATATTGTGAAATTCATTTTAATTTGATCAATATTGATGATATTTCAATATATTAATTTTTCCGATTTTTGCATTACAAAAATTTAAAATTATTTAATGAGACACATATTTATAATTAATGAGTACAGATTTATAATTAAATTTGAAAGTGCTTGTTAGGGTATGAAACACATTAAGAAACCCATAACGTAACACAAAGACTTATCTAAAATATTCACAGGAAATATATATTTAAACTTAATAAAGTAAGAAATTTAGAAACTTATATAGAAATTAGGTATTTAAACTAAGAACAACTTTGTTGAACATGTTAGTAAAACTATGAGTTTGTAGGACATATTCTTTAGCGGAAATAAATACGTAGGTAAAAAATCATGGTTCATATTAAAATTAGTGTAATGCACATAAAAAGAACTATTTAATATATAATGTACGTTTGAAATAATCATCCTTATTCTAAGAAAAACACTTTAGTACTAAATTATTATAAGAAGCGTATTCATATGTATTAAATGTATAACAAAAACGAAATCGACCTTAAGAAGTTTTATCATGTATAGTATAATTGCATAGATTGACAGATTTTAGACAAAAAAAAATTAACTAACGACATTGCTGATAGCTATGTGATAGGGTTTTTAATCAATTTGCACTTTAAAAAAACTATTTTAAATAATTTTTAACACCGTAAACTGCTTTAATGTAAAGCTTACCTAACACAATCCTAACTTTAACTGCATTTGTAAGAAGTAACCACCGAGACTTTTATTCAGAAAAAAAGGAGTGTTTAAGCATTTACCAATCCGTTGCATTTACAAAATTTCTAGAAATTAGCACGAATATCAGATTGCAATATAACATACAAACAAAATCTAAGACTGATGTTACAAGTTAAAGCAAGAACAAAAAAAAATCCATTTTTAATACGAAACTGTTTTATTTGTATCTAAAAATGTTTCCATACAAAGCTACACTGTATACAACTTATTTAATTTAAAATCTTGTTTGTTACTTTTTCCTCTGCAAAAAGTTGTGCTTATAAGATTTAATCTAAATTATATCAGGCAACTTTCGTAAAAAATATCAGACATGTACTTTTTCTCTCGTTATGCCCCGTTTATGAGCAGCATTCCCTTTTTTTTACAAGCAAGAGAGGAAATAAGACGAAAGCAACGTACCTATTCACAAATGACAAGAAAAAAATATTTTTATTTTTAAAAAACACGTAGGCGCGCATTTTAGATTACGAACTGAAAAATGTACGGGCGTTTTTAAAAAAACGAGACGAATAACAAAAGAAAAACTCGAGGCATTACAAAAAAAAAAGTCTCCAAGCGCCATCGAAAAAATTGCACATCTAACAACGGATCCACAAAGTTTTTGTGCAGGAAAAAAATATTTTTATGCCACTGTTAGAACCCCTTACCACGCGCCGAAGTGGCATTTCAGCAGGAGAAACGGCCGAGCTCTAGACGCAACGATAAGGAAAGTGAAATTCCAGTTATCACGAATGTTTGGTCCGGGAGCGAAAATAGAATGAAATATCTGGTGCCGGATTGTAGGGCTGAAGGCTGCGCGCCTGGATACTTCAGGCGCATTGTGAAGTGGGCCGGACGGTCCGGCCAGGACAATATTTTTGGCTGCGCTGTCAGGACATAAAACCAGAGAAGGGGACCAAAAACGCGAAAAGAAATAAACTACTGGGGGCGGAGAAAAATAAAGGCAATTCCAGATGGAATAAGAACCAGAAAAAGGGGATAGAGAAGCAAAGAGAACGTTCATGTTATATTCAAAATTGAGAGTATTCGGAATATAAAATACGTAATTTAATAATTCTTCGTTAACTTGTTTATTTGTTGCAAACATATTTCTCTTCATATTATAGTTAAAAATGTATGATAATAGATGTTTTTTTTAGTGTATGGTAAATTCACGTTGATTTAAACGTCATTAGATAGTACTAGACATTAAAAAATGAAAATCGAAAAGATTTTAAAAAAACTGAAAATGTCTTTATATATAAATGTAAGTCATGAGAACATTTCGGTGGAAAATTAATAAAATAATTAAATGCTCACAAAAGAACTGGTAAATAGGAGTTTAGCATCAAAAATTTAAAACTTCTAGACTTAATAATTCCAAGGCATAAAAATATCTAATCAATTCTAAAATAATCGTTATTAGAAATTGTTAGATTAGAATACTTGATCCCAAGCAATATTAATTATAAATATTAAAATGTAAAGAAATTCTATCATTCTAAATTAAATCATAGAATTGAAAAAAAAATGTCATTTTCAAACTATGCCCTTTTAAAACTAGGTTTTCATTTTAAAATTAAACTTTTTGTTTTAAATATGTTTGATCCAATGCTTTCGAATTCTTAAATACAGACATACTCATAAAAAACCTATATGATTTAACATAACCTTTTTTTTAATTCTTTGTTGCATATGCAATAAATTTGACTTATTTCATCACTAAATAGGTACTATGTGAACAAAAAATTGCTATTGAAAAAAAATTTATTTACACATTAGAAAAAAAAAAGAACCCGAAGTCTCATCATTCTGGCAATTAACAATATTATGAATAAATAACATTAACATTTGCGTAAAATTTTCACATTTAGTTCATTTAAGTATAAATTTAATTTTTGTAGTTAAATATTGTAAATCCACATAAAATGTCTAAAAATTCAAAGCCATTTTCAATATGTCGCAAAAAAACAAAATTCCATCAATATGATTTATTACCATTCTTTAACATTCACTCAAGCCACCTACACAATTTACCCCACGCCCAGTAAAAGCAAAGCCTTTGGAAATCTATACCGCCCCAATAAATATAGATACTAATTACAGTAATGGATTGTCCAGCTCGCGTCACCATATCACATGATCAGTAAAGTGCAACGATACAATCAAATAGTAGGAAATGGAGTCTTGAATGCACCGTCTCATGTTAGAAACGACAGATATACCGAGATTTGGCGAATTTATTGGCAGTATAGAAAAAGCCATCCTAACATTTCAGTGAAAGCCACAGTCCTCAAAAGACTGGGAAATTATTGTCCATCTTTTGGATACTGGAAGCCCTGATATCAAAATGAAGCTGTCTTAGTTATCTTTCCCATTCCTTTTTTTTTCTATACGTCTGTATTCTTTTTTGTCTCAGTTTCTCTGAGACGACCTCGTATTTCAATTCTGGTCAGGATTTCGATTTCAAAGTTTCGTTCTTATCTGGAATCGAAACAAGACGTGGACCCAAAGAACAAAATAAAGAAATAGACGGAAAGAAAAGAAGATAGATAGAGGAAGCTTCCATTTCTTTTTAGGGTTGCCATGGACAATGGACGCTTTATCGCCAATCATGTACTAAAATATCGGCGATATCGGATTCGGAGGACCGTACCAATTTCTTTCGAAAGAATTATAGGGGTAACGATATTTGGGTTCAATAGAATTGCTGAAGAATAAGTTCCAGATCCCTACTGAAATAAGTGCTGGTTTGAGCAGAATTTACAAATTCATTGGATGGAAGAGTTTATTGCATTGATGTATTTTAAGATACTGATTGCAGTAGTCATACTCAAATTGACTAATATAATTGTAAGATAACCGGCCTATTTCACATAAACTTGAATTAGTTAAAGAATTGAAATAAACACTATTAAAAATATTTTAAATCACAAAAAATAATATTTTTTTGTGTAATTTTTTTAAAAATTTGTTAATGAATTATTTAAAAGCTGGATTGTCATTTATTTGTAATCGGTAAATAAAAATTATGGTGATTAAACTAGTTATGAAAAATATAATTTCAAAATTGTCGTAGAGCGATTAGAGAAGAGAAAAAAATCTGTGTCAATTACTTCAATAGACAGAAGAACCAAAGTATAGTACTTAGTACCTTATCATACTTAACAATGCAATAAATTTTGCATTTAAGAAAATGACACGACTTCAGTCAAAAAATTGTAAAGGTACAACCAATTCAATTCGAGAATTTTTTTAGTTGCTACTTATTAATTGGGGTGGTTTGGATTTGTTTTACTTTTAAAAGCTAATTAGTTGCTTTTCTTTCTGCCAAACTTGTAGTAACTTCAAAATATTCTCTAACAATAACTAGATCCTTCTATTCAACGTATTAGAGCAGCTTTAGTTAAAAGGGTAGCATAAAAAAAATACATATCGCATTTCTATGTTAAAGAATATTTAGTCCTCAAAGTTTATTAATTAGTAATTATTTAATTAAAATATACTGATTATTTGATATTATGATCAGCTATAAATTTTATTAATGGAGTGCTAACAATATACAAAGAAACAATTATTTACTATAAGGTTCTTTCCAAGCTATGGGGGGGGGAGTGTTCGTTTACTTAAAAAGTCATTCGACAGATGTTAAAACATTACCATATTTTAGTTGCTGAGCATTTTAAACAAACATGTAAATATCCCATTAGCCCCCATATGTGGGGTCTAATGGGACATGCTAAATGTTGCCGTAATTAAAATTTCAAAAAAGGGAAAAAGAATCAGAAAATGACCAGAAAATAAAATTTTAAAGCAAAAACCATTTACATAATGTATACATAACGAAATTTTATTTTTTTGAAACAATTATTTCCCATTGAAAGGTGAAGTATCAAATTTAAAACTCAAAATCGAAGATGCTCCCAGAATTTTTGTTGAATCACTGGACATAATAGTTTTATAACTAAATCTTCAGTTTTATAACTGAATATTCTAAAATTTATCCTAAACTTGTCCTCTTTTTCAGGGTACGTGAATTTAAAAAGACCGTCTTTATCTTCAAATAGCTTACCCGGAGTTCATCGCTTTCTATTTCAGAAATCAATCCAGCGAATAAAGAATAGTTTGCTTTCTAGCAAATTTTACCAGCAACAAATTATTTATCTTCACCAAGCTCAGTTCAGATGTAATTAATGAAATTGCAGGTGGAAAAATGTCACCATTAAAGCTACTTGTACTTTCACTATTTATACGATGAAAAAAGTTCAAAAAGTATGAAATTAAAGTTTAAAAAAGTTTTTGGCAACTTGACTGAATAATAGATTAGAGATTTATATAGATTCTTCAAGAGAAGCATACAAATCTAGGTTTATTCATGTCCCATTTGACCCCAGTTTCTGTCCCATTAGACCCCACAGTGTTGTTTTTTATAAATGATCCAACGAAGAAGTATGTGTATTTCACCACAGTATTTGACATATAATATCTTAATATTTGATACGTCATCTACCTAAAACTATAGTAATTCATAGAAAGTTTTTACTTAATACTTCAAAAGTGAAAAAAATATATACACTTTTAACTAACTTTGGATTCTCCAAAACAACAATTCTTCTCTTCACTTCAACACATGCTTTTAATGGCTGATCTTTGGTTGTTAAAATCTGAAGTCTAACTGTTACGATGCTGTAGTGTAGTAATATTTGTAAAAAAGTACATTTTTCCCCGCTTTAGGCCCCTTGTCCAATAAACAATGCGTCCCAATAGCCCCCACTGTCCACTAATAACATTTAATAAATGTGGCAATACCAAGGAAGTTTTGAAAGTAGTGTAATATTTTTTTTTATAAGGGCCTTATTTGAATTTCAATATTGCTTAAAACTATTATCTGAAAATATACTACACGATGGGGAGGTTGCATCCTACCCAAAAAATGGCTTGTTTATACATTTTTCTGGTACATTAGAAGCTGTAGATACTGAATATCATCTTAAAAATCTTTTAAAAAATTAATTATTAAAAAAATATTGTTACTCGAAATATGCAAATTAAAATTTCATGAAATTGACATGATCGAAACTGTCTGACCTAAAGCTTCATGTTCTTCGTAATTTTTCTAAAAACGTTGCTCTAGTTTGCTTACACTTCATTAAAATAAACATGCAACGTTTTTCAAAATGTCTGTCAATAAGTAGAAACTCCTAATTTAAGTCAGTTTTTCGAAATAAATTAGAACAGCCAGTTCTCGGTTTGGTTGTTTAGTTTAATATCGTACTAGAACGTACCGTAGACATTTCAGACCTAGTCAACTGTTAGATAAATTGAAATTGTCGTAAAAAATTTATAAAGTTTGATTAAAATAAATGGAACTTAGAGTACCTGTTCATGCTTAAAATAACTTTCAACCCAGTCAACTTGTCCAATAACTTTGTTTAGTTTTAATTATCGTCGCACTAGAGCTACACGAGGGTTATTGGCGACGGGTGTCATAATTTTGAACCACAGTCAGGTAACGAGCCGACACCCGAGTAGGCACCCAACGCAACCGTTAAGGGCGACATTGTACGCAGCGTCGGGACTGGAGGATATTTAACGTGCACTCCCTCTATACGGGGTATTATTCGTCGGACATTTTTGGCTGCACGGACCGTTTATAGATCGGCAGTGAATTTGGCGATGCCCGGACCAGAACCCGGGTTCTTCCGCATACAAGGCGAACGCCTTAACTGACTGGGCTCCCCAACCCAATATTTAATCAACACAGACGTCATAATGCACGACAAGAGGATTGTGATTTCAATTAGCGGCTAATTTAATTTTGTACTTGTGTGAATACCATTCGACGTGTATTTGAGAAGACTGCTGTTTACAAATGATTTTGAAATTGATGCAACTTCCCCATTAAACCTACAAAATAAAGCATTTCATCAATGGTGCAGTAAATTTTCAGACCTTGAAAAAATGCAAACACGCAAAAAATATCTCTTGTAATGAATATAAATAATTGATTGTAATTGACGGATTAAATGTTTAAAAAAAGACGATTCCATTATTTTCAGAAACCAACAAAGAAACCATCAGATATAACATTTTAAAAAAAAGAACGCGAAGTTACAAGATTTACATTTTCCACTAATTATGCTGTCACAAATTACAGCAATCGCTTTTATACATCAGTAGGTTGCATTCAAAACGAGGTTTCGAAAACAGATAATATCTATTACAATCTCATTGTTGCTTTGTGAAATGATTGCTATCGTACTTTTCGGCTATTATTAATCCATTTAGCCTTTCAGATATTTACAAAGAAACTATGGTCACATCCGCATTGTAGCATGTTTAACTTGGTCTTGATCTTTCTACTGAGCAATAATTCATAGGCTTTTATGATTGGAATCGCGATTGTTTTATTCAAACAAAAGTACTAGATAAGACAGTTATAATTCATGTGGTTTTGACTGTGTGTTAAGTCTGTCAATTATTGCCATATCAGGAAGATTTTTCCTGTTTAACATCCGAAACATTTCCTTCTGATTATCACAAATGTCTAATAAAGATATTTTGAGAAATACGCTACATAATGATTGACTAACTTCTAAAATATTGTAATGTCAAAATAAACTAATTCGTTTGGCAATGTGCGCTTGTGCTATGTCAGTGTTATTAACTACCATTAGCAGGGAATAGTTTAAATTTACGGAAATTGCATGTTAGTTTTACGTAAAACGAATAATCGGTGTTTTTATTTTCCCTTGGGGAAAACTTATTACTGGCAAATTTGAGAAAAATATTTTTACAATTTTATTTATTTATCAAAGAACGTATAAAGTATTTTATGAACTCTAAAATAAAATGCGGAAATTTTCTAACAACTTTTTAAAAAAATATTTTCTTAATCCTATGTAGGTATGCCCAAAGACATCACTTGAAGTTAAATGGTATTCGATAAAAATTTAAAAAAAAACATTAATTTTAAAAGTTAAACAATGGAAAAATACCTATAACATATTTACTTATGAAAATAAAAAAATGCCATTAACAAAATGATTTCATTCTCCACCGATATCGCACATAAGTTTTTTTTAAAAAAATGAATTAATAAAACAGAAAAACTATCAACATTGAAAAAAATAGTTTGAAAGTTAGACCACTAAAAATATTCAATCAGCACTTAAAAATTTTGTGCTTGGTTTCACCATGATATTGGTTCCTAGTAGCTGCAACGGCTGAATGGTGAAACGTTCCACCATATATTTGGTATTCGGTTGAACCATTTCTCAGGTTTTTGTTTCCAAATCCAGAAAAATGCTTCAACCAAACACCGAAAAAAAGGTGACACATTTCACCATACAGCCGTTGCAGCTACTATGAACCAATATCATGGTGAAAGGAACCAATATCATGGTGAAACCAAGAACCAAATTTTTAACAGTGAAATTTTTTTTTAAAAAACCTAAAATGTCTGAAATTTTCTTATAATTATAAATATGCAGGTAGAATACGATAACATTTTATAAATTAATTAAAAAAACATTAATGAATTTTTGTGTCCCGCTGCCCATCAAACAGTTGACATTACAGCGTTTGTATAGGCCACGAGCGATACTTTCGCAAGTTCTGCCCTCGTCTAAGCCATCCTAAAAACTAATAGTATTGGCAAAAACTAAATATACCCGTATATGTGGGGTTTATAAACGTTAAATCTTTAAAATAGTGTGTTCCAACAGCACGAGTGGAGCACAATTATTGTGAAAAAATGTCATATAGCGTTGTTTCAATACAATAATTGTCAATTTCAGTACAATTTTGTGCTAACCATACATTACTCGTATTTGGTCACAAAATAATTTGTAATATAACTGAAGAAAAACAAAAATATTCGTATTGAAAGTCAACAAGGTTTTTTTTCTGAGTGTGTCTGCTCCTCACTTGATGGAGGCTTAAAATCACGCGTTCGACACACTGGCTTTGTGTAGCTTTAGTGCTACGTTGTCTCCCACACAAATAGCTGTTTATTTTTTCTTAAATAAAATGCTTGAACAGAAACATTGAGACGGGTACTTTTTGGATTTCGAAATTGGATGTCATAATAAAGGTGGGCGATGAGATATTCATTGCGGAGGCTTTCCTTCATCCCTTCCGATGAGTGTTTTCGCGAAAAGATGCTTCTCCGCAACTGCACAAACATCATCGCTGCGGATCTCTTATCTTTAATCCACGCGAATATGCAGGCGAGTGAAAGAATTATCCAAGAACAGAGATAAGTGCTCTCATCTCATACGCTCAGTGAATAAATCACGCAATCATAACTTGCAACAAACTACGAAACAGAATGGAAAGACAAGCGGAAAGTTTTTGCTCGAGAGCAGTTGGAACACTGGTAACTAAGCACTGGGAACTAAGGGCACTAGGTAGTCTGCGACAGGGGAAAACGGTGGAATTTAAAACCATGTAAAAAGTTATGCCAAGCATTTAATATTTACTTATTTAAAGTAATATTTGTTATACATATTGCTTAAATATATATAGTTTTGAATAAAAAAAAAAAATGGTCTAGAATTGCAAGGGTTTTTTTTTTATGAGCAACAATCTACACATGCATTTCAATCGGTTATCGTAAAGTGAGTTTGTTTATGGTGCGCACGTAAGGAAATATGATTTTTTAAAACTTTTTATGGTTTAGTTTTTATACAAAAGGTTGAAACTTGGTATTAAATATAAAATAATAAAGAAAAATATTAGTTTTTTATGATATTTGACTCTTAATTGCAAAAAGTACAAAAAAAATCCATACTTGTTTAACTATTCAATGGAACTTTAAGAAAATATTCAAGTAGTAATTGCCATTACGATACAGCCATTTACAATATAGCCATTTACGGATATTCTAAAGATGGTTACGTTAAAATGGAACCTATTAAAAAAATCCAAAGGTGACCTGGGACTAGACCTCATGTTTTGAAAAAGGGTCTCTCGCGCAGTTTGGAAACAAGGACTAACTAAAACTTGTCAGTGAAATTTTATAACTACACTGCTCAAAACAATTAGGGGAATGCATGGTTTAAATCATTAAACCTCCAATGATTCCATTTGGTATCATCAGCTTCCGATTTTTTTCTCACTAAGTTGAGCTTGCACTTATTTATCGTTAGATGGTAGAATCATGTCTTTTGAAGAATTAAATAATTTTTGTTTGAATTAAAATGAAAATATGAAAAACATGGTAGAATAAAATTCACTCCCAAAAACTTTTATGAAATAAATTGACCCTAAATTCCTCATGCTTGCATTCTTAGATGTTTAAAAATTGATTTTACCTTTTACAAATAAAGTTTTGAAAAAATTATTGTAATAATTTATTCAAAAGTTGTGATTCCAATATTTTCCTCCTTAAATTTTAGTTTAAAAAATTATTTTTTTTCCCCCTGTTTTTTACCATTTCATTCTATATGCATAATGAATCTATTTCACAAATTTTAGATTTCTATAATAAAAAAAATAAGAAGCTGGAACTGAAAGGGTAAAAAAAAAGTACGCAAAGTGCTTCCCTAATTATTTTGAGCAGTGTATTTAAAATGCATAGAGAAAGTGCTAAACATAAAAATAAACTGCTTCATAAATACCAATTTTCAACTATCCAACAATTTTTCACAAAAAATCTTGTTTGAAAACCTAAAAAAAAATAATTTTTGTGCTAACAATAACAACAATGCCTTACATTAATTAGAACGGCCAGGAACATTGCAGTTTTTTCCGTACATCCAGACAAGAGACAAAAAAAATTAGGCTTGCTAAATCAGTAGGCATATATATTTCTTCGAAAACATCACTTCGGACAACTTCGTCTAAAAGACGTCATTTAAAAAACTTTTTTTGGTGTCCAATTAAATAATTCATTTGTACAGTAAATCATTTTATAAAGGTTAAAAGGAAATGTTTCTACTTTGGTAAAACTATTATGTTTTAAACTGTAAAGTATGTATAGGTGAAATTATGATTCAAAGTATAAAGATATATTGAATGATTATGTAACAAAAATTAGTGCTGTAGAAAAAAAATAGGTAATCAGATTGAAAAAGTTGAAGAAAACGAGATTTTTACATGTACCATTTATGTTTCGCTGATTTTTACTAAATTATCAGAAATTTGTTTTTATTTGTTTATACTCATTTCAAAGAACATAGAAAAACGAACACGCTATTTATTTGTTTTGCATTCCTAAAAGCGAACATTACATTGGAAGAATGCCAAAGATTTGCAAAGCACGCACATCTAAATATAGCACAAATAGTAAACGAAACATCGCAATGTCAGATTTTTCCGTGTTTATTTTAAAACTTCGCCCCCCTCCCATCCCTTCCTAATCTACTTTGTTTTCTGTATATTGAAATGTCTGGTTGTAATAATTTTATGTCGGTTCTGAAACTACCACGACATGCACTTGGAACATAATTTCAGGAAATATAAAAAATATACGTGTATGGTTCTTTAGTATTTGAGTTATGTACACATGCAATAGGGGTATTTTTTTTTCTTACATCTAAAATAGTTTTAGTACTTGTTTAATTTTGAATTATGATAAGAATGGTAAACGCCCATGAAAAGTTTATTTTTTTATGTTTGAGTCGATCATATCCCGAATGAAAGTCAAAATATAAACGTAAGAGTAAATAATATACAAAGTAAAAGAACTTGTAGGAAATTCCAATTGAGGAAATATAGATGTAGAGAATACTTGTTTATAAAAATTAAAGCAAAAAACGATTTAAATACATCTCTAAAAATGTATACATTTAAAAGTTATAAATTGTCAATATTCAGTTTCAGTTACTACTGTCTTTGACAACAAATACATCATATGTTTATTAGAAAATTTATTGACAGATGGTTAGGCAATTAATGTTTAACAAACACAAGTGCAACCGAATTTCTCGCAATCTAAGATTCAATAACATTTTATGTTTAACATAACGTCGGTTATCAAACCTTTAAGAATATATTAATACTATTATTCCTACAAATACTATACCTCCTACCTATCCTCCACAAATACCTATACATGAATATTTAACTTATTTTAATGTTTTATAAGGAATATATTAAATTAATACTTAAAACCTTAGCTATTACGCAAGCTACAAATTTAATTATTTTTACTGAAAGTGCTAACTTTTGGCCTAAATATGGGGATTTATATTTTTTAGATAACTCCATATTTCTCGAATCAGTTGTGCTAACTTTTGATCACCCTTTATAGTTGGTTTTCGAAGCCTCATAAAAATGTATATCTGAATATTGTTCTATAAGAAAATGAAGAAATCGTTATTCCACGAAAACATTTCGATAAATAAAAGTTTCGGACCATGATTAAACACAAAATAGGTTGTTTCATTAATGTCATAAATAAAAAAACGGTGCTTTAGTAAAAATGGAAAATAATGGACTAAATTGGTCACCAAGAACTCAGATTAATGTGTTATTGGTTCATATCATGAATTTTTTATTTAATTTTTAGAAGGAAAAATCGAGAGCAAATTTTCATATTGCAACCAGTCAGAAACGTCAAGTGTGGAATGCATTATTATAGCTTTTGTGGTGACATAAAGCAAAATATTAATGGTACGACAACTAACGAACAACTAATGACTTCGAACTTTACCTGTATAATATTTACTTTAAAGAAAAAGTAAACCATTAAACAATGTCTTTAGTTTCCAGTTTAAAAAATAAATATTGGTAAATAACGTTGGTTTCTATATTTGCCTAATTGAATGTAACATTAGATAAGTTCATCACCAAGAACTGGAAATTCGTAAAAGCTATAAAAACATTTGAAAACCAGACAATAAAAATTATGTTAAACTTATTCTAAATTACGTTTTCATTTTATTTTTATTGTCTCAAGGCATATTGCACAATCACTTATTTCCACTAAAAAGATATTAAAAGACACTTATCGAACGACCGTGTAGTAGTTAATTATAACCTTAGTTGGCTTATGTTAAGATTTAATAGGTAGATTGAAAAAGAAACCTTTTTATTACACCTATCAATGTTATTATAATCTATTAAATAGTGATATTTAAGTATTTTGAGATTTAACGATGACATATACTATGCAACTTTTTCTTATTCCTTTTATTTACAGTTCTTATTTATACAGAACTATTAGTAACTGGATGAAACTTTACAAGCATCAATTTTATATCTTAGAGTGAATAATATAATTTTCAAAAATAAACAATATATTTCCCCAAATAAACCAATTTTCTGAAGTTACTTTCTTTATTTCTTTAATAAAAGATTATTTTTTTAAAAAAATATTTTATTTGATTTTTTTTAAAACAGCAAACGTTTGACGACTGATCTTTAATAAAAGAATAGGGAAAATAAGAAATTTAAGGATCGAAAATATTACATATAGACGAAAATAAATTTCAAGTTTTTATCATGGAGTCTCATGTTTTGTTTTCGAAACAAAATGTTTCCAACGGCAAATTCACAACAAAATTTTGAACATAATCCATCAAAAACTTAAGAAAAAACAAGTTTAAAAAAATTTAAGAAATTAAATTATTTAATAAAAACTCTTGATGTGCTACTTATTCTATTAGACTTATTATCAAAAATATATAAAATATAGCTTTGACTTAAATATTATACTAATGAAACGACTATTAGAGTATAGTTTGTATAACAAATAAGATCCCAACACCTTAATGTTAGTCTGAAAAACTTTATAAATTAAGATAAACTACTCGTTTATGTTAAGAAAATATGCAAGGCGTAAGGTGGATTTCTTTGCATACATATTTATAGTTTCGTCATTTGCTTTGAGAATATCTAAAATCTTTTTTTAAAAAATGGATACAGTAAAAAAATTAATGTAAGGAAAAAAATTGAAATGAAATTTTTTTAAAGAATATTTTGAAATTTCTTTTTTTATAACATTTTTATTGCTGCAAAGCATCCAATCTAAGAAATATTTTTTAATATAAATATAGCCTAATTGATTAATAAATGTAATTAAAATAAAATTTTACAATTTTGAACAAAAAAAGTTAGTATGGGATAAGAGTATAGGAAGTTATCATTAGTTACAAGATGTAAGGCTGTTGAAATAGAAATAACGTATTGAAAACCATTTCATTTTTCAAAAGATGTTTTGAATATTTTCTTTTAAACTAAAATAGTTTTTTAAAAAAATTAACAAAATTTATTAATTTACTTTCACACTTGTATGTTTTCAGATTTAGTATTTTATTTTTAACTTCCCGTTATTTTCTTTTATAACTTTTGTCCTCTAAGATACCAAAATATAAAAACACTAAGCAATTTGATGTTTGGCCAAAAAAAAATTCGTTAAAAAATCAATTGGGAAAAATCCTTGATATCCTTGATTGGTTCAAAGAATTTTTATTGGTTTTCCAAATTAAATGAAGAATTCGAAGTGCAAACATACACACACATGCAACAAATTCAGTTTTTTAAAATCAATTTAATTTTTATTTTCTTAAGGTTAAAATATTTTTATCACCATGAAAATATGTGGAATATTTTAATCTTTTCTTTAAACTGCAGGTAAATATTCTTCAATTTTAGTTTTCGTATTACTTAATAGTAATGATTTGAAAAAAAATATTCTTATCAAACGAAATTTGCAGAAGAATGTTAAATAATTATTTTTGAAAAAAATTAGATTTTTTTCAAAAGTTTAATAGAGCAAATATATTTAAAAACGTGCTTCAAAGAATGATATTTTTTCAAAGATAAGGCATTCAAATAGCAAATATGTACATGACGAATTCTTGACTTGACAAGTTCTTGAAATAAGTAAAATTCTAAAAGGATTATTTAACAAATTAAAGGATGTTTGAAAACCATATGTTTCAAAATCATTTTTCCGATTTAAATGTTTTATTACAAGTAAATTTTCTTTTATTTATAATCTTATTGCAGTAACAAAAATAAGCTTGGGTATTGGGTATCTTCAAAAAGTCATATGAATGCAACGTAGAAGTGATATTTAGTAAAGTTCAATGCATTGAAAAGTTTGACTGATATATTGAAGAAAATGTAGATTTTATGTATTCATTTAAATGTTATTATCTGTGTTTATCCATCAAGAATATTTTTGGGTAATGCACTAACTTTTTGAAAACGTATCAGTGTCACTTAATATAAGCATCGGTTTATTGCCGAAATTGCTGCTAGGTTATTATTCCCTGCCATTTTCAGAAAGAACAACTTTGCTTGATGTATTATAGTGTGTTTCCGTGAAATCACTTGTTTTATATTTCTCATTTCATTATAATAAACAAAAATTAAAGAATGATTAACAAACATTTTAAAACCTTAAGGAAGTATGCGTTTTGTTCATTAGCAACGAGTAACTTGTTTTTAAATGGCTATAGATAATATTTGTTTCATTTCAAATCTATTATGTAATATTTAGGCAATTCGATAACGTGTCCACATTTTAGTAAGGTACAAAAATACTTTAGTGTGGCTTTAGTTGATAAAGTATGTTTTGTAAAAAAAGTATTAAGAAAATATTCAAAAAAATACTATTATAAGTTACCTTTTAACATATTTTATTTACTTCATTTTGTAAATTTGATAAATACTAAGAAAATATACGCAAAGTTATCGTTAGCGTATAAAAAGTTGATTGCAAACTTATTTGTTTACTTTTTTGTTACTTAGTTATCGTTTACTTTTGCAAAACAATTTAACTTAATTAAATACGAATATTATTTTTGGCGAATTTTATATTTAGTTGAGTTAGATACAAAAGTTTTTATAGCTAATTCTCAGAAAATAGATGTACTTTTACGATAAACTAAGTATGTTAAATTAAACTGATTCCAGTTTGAGTACACATTGCTCTTTATAACAAATTTTTACATCAAATAGAACGAAAGCTCCTGGTAGATAATTTGCCACTTTAAAATGCTTTAATTTAAGCTAATTAAGCTTATTTTCACTTAATTTTTTGACGAATACGTATTGCTGAACTGTAACGAAACCATCATTGATGTTTTAGATTAGAGCATGAAAGTTTTATAATGTAATCAAAGAAAATGTTTGAGCAATAAAAATTTGCTATCACATGTAAAAGCTTTAGTCATTGAAGTAAACTTTATATGTACGGATACAAGTATGTTGTGTTTGCCGGAATAATCAGTTTTGCATATCAATTTTGTATTTTATAAATATTTTTATTTTTATTTTTTTGAAACTGTTTCATCTTTATTTACTTAAACCTAGTTTAATAAAACATTTAATATTTCGTGTTATTGTTGAATAAGTATAATATAATGTATTTAAAGGAAAATATTGACATTTTTAATAAACTTAACTTGACTTGACTTTTACCTAGAAAGTTAAACGATGTTTAAGTAAAGAACTAAAACATCTTACATTTAAGAAATATTATTATTGATGAGTAAACATATTGTATACCATTAACTCAAACCGTATAAAGCAACTTTTTAACTATAATTGTTCGAAATAAAATGCATATTAAGACTTTGATAGTCAATGCGTATTCAGACTTAGATAGTTCAGTTAGATAGACTCAAGGTAGTATTAAAAATAATTGAAAACAAATAAAAACTGATACAATTGTGTCTCAAAAGAAATTAAAAATATTTGATTTTCTGCATTAAAATGAGCAAAAGTGCAAACATTTACAAACTAATTATTTTGATAATTGTTGAAATTATGCGGTGCATCTTTGTTAAAAAAAAAAAAGAATAACTAACTTGGCTATTTACTATTTTTCGGTTTGTGAAAATTGTGGAAAGGCGGCGACACTGTTCAGGACCTTTTTCTGAAGTTGGCTACCCCAGTGACACCCATGGCAAGTATTCAAGATGGCCGCTGGTTAAGTTCCGCCCACTTTAATATACATCTCATTACCCACATACCATTCCCTGTCAATCAAATGCTGGCCTAGGTAAACATGCTTTTATTCTATAGAAAACGAATTATTTTTAAAAATTTGATCATGCGAACAATTAGAGCATTGATATAGCTATGGTTAGAAAATCATGAAATTTCGATTTGTTTGAAGATTTAAAAGTTATTGAAGTTTTAATATATAATTGTGAACCCCATGGACACCCCCATCTTATTTTCGCGCCAGCGGCTACCATTGGCTGAAACCAGCAAAATGGCCGACTGCACCCTTCACTCAAAGGCAGACTTGACCAATCAGGGTGCAGACCCAAACATTTTATGTCGGTAATCAACAACTTTATGTCTTGATAATACAGGAGAAAGTAAGTTTTTATTTGATGAGATGTTGCACAAAGATCTAGTCTAGGTTTATTTTCTTTAAAGCTAGAATAGGACAAAGCTATACCGCATCAGAAGTGCACAGAAAAGGCAAAGAAAGAGAACACTAGAAAACTTGACCTTGACTAATAGCTTAATAATGACCCTTAACCCAATTTCTAGACAAAAATTAGCATTTGAGACATTTAAACGCTTCCATATTTTCATACCTTCAACGGAACCAGGTGAGTTTTTGTTGATGCTTTCATTGTTCTAGCGCATTCCGCATTTCTCCTGCTAAGCCTAACATCGCGCAATTCTTGTTTTGCATGCTTATTATTTCGATATAGTTGTTTTAACAGTATTATAACTCTTTATTAATATTTTAGCTTCCATAATAATACATATTACATTTAGGTTTCTGTATGAAATAATTTGTCTTGATACGAGACAGAAAACACACGCCTCCGAAATCGTTTACACAAATATTGTTTTTTCCGCGCTTTCGCGATGCATCTAAAAACATTTAAATAACCTAAAAATGCAACATTGTGTTTTACTAGTTTAATTTTTACAACTAATTGCTTAACCACTGTTTACTGGAATCTAAATATTACAGTCCATTTCACTACCATTTCATTTTCGTATATTTGAATCTGTAACTAAAATGAATTTCCATTAAACTCAATATGAAAATTTCCCCCTTTTTGAAAAGACACAAACCAATTACTTCTTAAGTTAGAATAAAATTAGGCTTTTGTTAACTAAATTACAACATGTACATCAAAAATAATTTTTTAACTATTTAGTGTTGCATAATAATGTTGCAAAATGCAAAAACTATTTCAAATCTTTTGTTTATGATTTTACAGTTGAGATATTCTTAAAATGTTTATATAGCTATTTTCCTAATAAAAAGTAATAAAGCCGTAAAAAAATAATTTTATATAATTTTCAAGAAATATGATTAACTGAGAATTAAAAGTAAGGTTAAAACGAAAAAAATAATATATGTTTGTGAAACAGTTTAAATTTAGTAAAATATCAAGAGCGGTTTATTAACATCCCGATTTTAGCATTAACATTTTGAATTAAATTTCTGTTATAGACAACTTCAAACAGAAAAATCTTTTGACAACAACACATTTGTAAAATTGATAACAAATGTTAACATTGGCTATGCTTAAGATTTGTTACACCTGTCATCTCCATACAGATTTAATTTAAAACTACCTATCAAATGTACTGCGGAATTTTAAACTTGTGTTCTGTTGATAGATACAACTGAACTCACTAATTCTTATAAAAAAAATAAAGCATATTAATGTTATAAAAGCCTAAGTGCATTCCTAACCCAATTTGCATTTAAGTATTTTCTATTAAAACAAATTTCCATAGAAGTATTTTATAAAGAAAAATAACTAGTTATATATATATATATAAAAGAACAAATTTGGAGGAAATTTCAAATGAGAGAAACTTTGTAAAGTCAAACAAATGTTTCGGTTTAAAACAATTTACAAACTTAAAAATTTGTCTTGTTTTAAACCTAAAAAAAAGTAAATAAACCTTTCAAGTTGTTCTAAAACTATTAAACGGTAATATCCCCAGAAATGTTACCGATTTACATATATCTGACCTGTATGTATTAAAACGTTACTAACATATTCATAAATGTAAAAACGCTATTTTAATTCCCATCCTGAATGCTTGATTATTTAAAAGAAAACAAAATCTTAAGTAATTATTAGATTATAAAAATATAATTGCATGTACTTGAACTTTCATGTTTAAATTTGTGTAAAAACTTAAATATACACAACGTAAATGATCTTACGTTACAAATGATATACAGTTCCTAATAATACCTCCATTTCTGTTGATCTGATATTCTCTTGGCGATTGTTCAGTTCATATTTACCTGAAATGTTTAATAACAATTAGTTAGAATTTCAACTTTAAAATGTGTTATTCATTAATAAAATAATTACATAAAATAAACATTTAATGTTTAAAATGTTGATGAATGTTGTTTATTAAGTTGATAAATGTTAAAAAAAATTGGACAAGTGCTAAATATTTGTGATTAAGCTTAAAAACATTAAATTGATAGACGTCAAAACCTTACTATGTGTAATGATTTCTAAAACATAAAATTGTCTAGTGAAAAGTATTAATTGATAAATGGTTAAGCCTTAAATTGATAAACGTCAAAACATCAAATTAGTAAAAACGTTTAAATATCAAATTAATAAACGTTAAAACATTAATATGCCTAATGATAAAAACATGAGTTGATTCACTTTTAAATATTGCTTTGTTTAACGTTAAAACTTTAAATTGAGCATAAAGGTTTTTTTTTTTAATGTTCAATTGTAAAACAGTTAGTTGATCAACCTTAAAAATATTTTGTTTTCAAACGTTAAACATTTATAAATTTTAAAACATTGACCAATGTCGAAAAATTTAAGTTGCTGATTGTTTACAAAAAGGGTTTGATAATTGCTATAAAGAATAAATTAAATATGTTTTTAAAAAACCAATTCAACACAGGTTAACTTTCTGCTCATACAGACTATGGTCAACTATTTTTTTAAAGCTGAATTTGATATCACAAACCAATATTTTATTCCAATTAAATATTTTTACTATTTTTTTGGTTCCATCTAAAGCAAACACAAAAAGTCATTTTAAAAAATTACGTTTAAAACAACCTTATATTTATAGGTACAAATATACTTTTGTATGAGCAGAAAGTTAATATTTTGTACTGTAGCGATATTAAAAGAATTTATTTAGTTACAATATTATTACTGTATAATCTCTATATATCCTATAGTGTTAGCTTTATTTTAAATGGAATTAACATCTTTATAATAACAAAAAAATAAAACAAATTGAAATCTACTTGTATTATAAAATCAGTGTTTTAAAGAGCCACTGTAAAATTCTAATTTTAAAACTACATTTACAAACGTAATACTTGTAGAGTTTTATTGCATGCATCTCATACACACATGCAAAGTTTAAGTGTAAAATATTTTTTTCATATATTTAAGAATATTGTAGTACTCTTTTCAAAAGTTGTGTTTTAAATGAAAACGATTGAAGGTTTCAGTTATTTAAACAACTGAACAATATTTATTATAACTTTGTAATGAAACGCTGTTAAGAATCTTTATTGATACGAAATACATTTCCTTAAGTATTTCCACAAAGATTTTATAGGAAATATCTGAATAGTACAAGGATGGGATTGCAATTGTGTTAATGTTTAGATAATTGTACTAATGAAACGCGAAAAAATATATTAATTATTTTTCTTCAATTTTACTATTTTAAGAATCATAAAGGATCAAAAGAAATTATTATATACTACCATAACATTTCTGAATTAATAAATGCAAGCATTCTATAAGTATTTAGAGAACTATACTGCCATGAAGCAATCTGCCTCGTAAATTTTTATTTAAAAAATAGGAATAATTAAAGTTTATTAAAGAAAAAAAGGCAGACTTAAACAAAACATTTGTAATAAAACACTACGTATTTAATATAATTTTCAGGGATTTGTATATTTAATATCTGTTTATGTATCGGATATTTTTGTACGATGCGCTTCATATTTCTAGTTGAAACAGAAAAAAAACCTGAAGTAATTAAATATGCAAAATAAATAAAAGCTATCATGTGCCAGTTGTTTAAATTTTGTACACCGTATAAATATGAAAGAACATTTTTTTAAAAGATTTATAAAGATTTTTTCGTCATCAAAGAGCCATTTAGTTTTGTAAAAATATTCCTCAAGTCTGTTTAATAATTTCATTAAATCTCAATAAGTTTGATTGATATAAATCATGCGACATATCAATAAACAATATAATGTGCTTTGTAGTTCAAAGTGGTTTTAAGTCAGCAAATGAAAAATCATAAAAAATTATTTCTTCACTAAATAAAGATCTACGATGACTTAAATAGAAACAGATTAATTTTGTTAATAATAGAATATAAAAAGTAACGTGTATTTCATCTATTTAAATTAATTCGTTAAAAGTTAGAAGATTCCTATTGTTTTTTTAAAATAAATCATTGATTGGCACATTATATTGTTAAAGTTTTATAACTTTAATAAAATAATATGAGCTTGCACTAAATATTGACATTCACTGAATACTGTTGACAATTCTCACAGCGCATAATGTGGATAGTTGGAAACAAATTATTTACAAATTAGTGCAACAGTGTCTACTATTCATGAACTATTTCATATAAGTAAACGCCTTCAATGGGAGATTCAAAAAACTAATTAAATTAAAATTTTAATTCTTAAAACATAATCTGTAACATTTCTTTAAAATATATTCGGTGGGTTGACCGGTTTTGTTTATTTCAATTGCTTATTTAAATTTTTGGGGAATTTTTATTTAAAAAATGGCTTATATGAAAGGCATAATTTCAAACATGCGAATTATTTTTAAGTATTACTATGTATGTTTTGGCAATTTTGTTTTGAACGTTAAAAAGGTTGAATAGTTTAGTACTTTTCAGATAATTCATAGTTTTGAAGGGCGAGGATTAAGAAAATTACTGGTTCAGTTATTTAAATTTTTTTGAGCCTGGTGCAGTTTACAATGCTCAAAACCATATGAATGTTCACTATGTATTTTACCAATTCTACGTTTAACATATGAAATACTGTTAGTATACTAGTAAAATAGTAAACACTTTTAGGGTCCCTTAGAAATAACATATGATTAAAATGTTTAGAAGTTGTGGAAATATTTTTTAAACGTGATGTCTCTGTATACTGGTCGTTTGGTCTAAAAATAATTGTTCATGCGTTTAAAAACTAAACTTTATATAAAACAATTTAAATTTAAAAATACATATTTAAGACGTATTTTAGATTTAAACTCGAATACTAAAAAAAAAAAATTTTAATAGGAGGTTAAATCATAAATGTCCACACAACATTAGATTATTACAACTCTTTGCTATTTCAATATAGTATTAAGAAAACTTATAAACACCTAATAAAGAGCATTGAAAATGCAATACATTTTTATTTTCCAAATTAACTCGCTATATCAGTTTACTGACTTTTTTTTTAGAAAAGTGCAATTTATATTTGTATTGCCATTAAAATCATGCTCAATCAGTACAAAATCATTAATGTGTTTGTTGTAATACAGAAAAAGGCATTTTTCTATGCTCTCCATAATTATTTCATTAGACAAATACTTACCGTGACTTGACATAATTGGAAGGAACTACCAAAAACCAGAAAGTCTTTTCACTGAGAACACAAATTTTATAAATATTTTATTTCACCTCTAAATTTACTAACCACCAAAAATACAACACTAAACTCACAAACACACATTTCTCAATTAAAAAAAAAGGTTAAATATCACAGTTAGCAAGATTAACAAAGTTAACATACATGGTTGACTCATTAAATACATAAACTGTGGTGCACACTCTTAACACTGAAAACGCACTAGACCTACCTGGTGAGACAGAACTTCTAAATAATAGAAATTCATTTTCATTAATATATATAAATTTAAATTAAGCATGTGACAAAACTTGAAACAACTATTTATTTAAAAAGGTATTTAATGGAATCTGCAAATTTTCGTATTACTAGATGTGGTTGGTGGTAGACATATATATTCAGGTTTGTGTGCTTGGTCAGAGACCGCTTATAACCTTCGTCAAGTAAGACAGACACAACAGACAACACGCACACATACACTCTTAAAACAAAAGAGTGAAATTCACTCCTATAGGAGAAGTGCATTTTCGGCACCGGAAAGGAGTGAAAATTAACTCAGACTGAGTAAAACCGCTCGTTTAAGAGTGTAGGACGCAGATTGTTTTCTTTTATTTCTTTTACCCACTCCGAAAAAGAGTGAAATTCACTCCTATAGGAGAAGTGCATTTTCGGCACGGAAAGGAGTGGAAATTAACTCAGACTGAGTTAAAACCGCTCGTTTGTTTTAAGAGTGTAAGTGGATCCATCTAATTTTTAGAGACACAGGCCAACTAGAGGATCCCAGAATTGGCTTGTCACCCCAGAGGTATTGATTGGTATGGGAACTTGGAGGACTTTCGGACCCAACAGATTTAACGAGCACGTACTCCGCATATACTCGACAAACACAAACATCCATGCCTTATCGGGATTCGACCGAACCCAGAGGCTCCAAAGGCTAGCTCCCTAACCGTTGCGCCGCCGAGTCGGCCCTAGATGTTGACAAGTCTATTTGTTTGGTTTGGTTTAAAAGTTTCCGTCTTTCTATTTCGCACCTCCAAGACGAACTGATGCAAGTATTTGATAGTTTATACAGAAGGATCGAAAAAAATCACACCCACTAATACTAGGTAGTATTAAATGGGTATAATTATTTTTGGATCAACCATTATAACCTTGTGATATATATTATGCATTAAAATATGTTTGTTTTACACTCCTATAACTGCACAATTTATTTTAAACTTGACGCAATGAAATGGTTTGATAGAAGATGATCTGTCAAGAAGAAATCACTTTTTCGCCTTTTTTTTTTTAACCAACCAAGCATTTTCAGCTGTAATTTTTAAAGGCATTATGCTTTAAAAACAATATTAGAATGAACAATTCATTACAAAAAAAATCTAAAATTTATTTTATATTCATAGCACTAAAAAATATGTAATTTTTTATGTTTTAAAACTTTTAATTCATGAAATTTACGCTCCCCTCAATAACACGAAATTCAAAAAAAATATATATATACTTGAAAAACACACTTTTTAATATTTATTTGTTTGAAAGGTATTTTTTTATGTTTAAATGAAGAATGTACATGAAGAATTTTGCTAGGGTTATTGGAAAATAAACACATACATATCCTTATAGTGACCCACATGTTATAATTGAACAATATTGCAATTAATAATATCTATGGTTTTGGCTCGGGTGGCCTAGTGGTTAAGATCGCAGACCATTACGCTAGCAGTCTGCTCACTGTACCGGGTGCGGGCTCGATTCCCGCCTTCGCCCTGGGTGTAATTTCTCTCTGTGTGTCAGTAAAAAATCTTTCTGTGTCTGCCTTACTTGACGAAGGTTTATAAGCGGGTCTCTGATCAAGCACACAAGCCGGAAATACATCTACCAATCAACCAATTTATGGTTATAAGTTCAACCTATTGTTTTACGTCATGCTCAATCGTAAATCTCACTATTTTCGTGCGTACGACTCGTTTAATCAATGGAATCATATGTCCAGACGGCGAAAGTTTCAGTGGGTGCCGGCTCAAGCGTCGACCTTAACCATTTAAAAGTTGCGAGGCATGCATCGCTGTGTTAAAAGTTCTCTTGGAGGCTAGAATATGAATCCGAAAACTTTCAAATTAAACTTCCGTCATATAAAAGAAAGGAGGCTAGATATAGACAGCCGGAACCGATTACCTTACAATATAAAAGAATATTTTTCTAAATTACAATGCAACAATTCATACAATCCAACTTTTGGAAATATTGCCTTTCAATTTTTTAAAAGAATAGCCTTGAATAAAACGAGTAAGCTCATCTCTCTTAATATCCTTTTCTTTTTTATGAATCATGCTTAATATAATCTTATACGAGAATTTAATGAGATATTTAAAACAAAAAATTACTTATATAAGGGCAAATTAATTAGGGGTTTAACGTTAGTTTCTAAAAACTCATTGTTATATTTTAACCCTCAGAGGGATATAGAGGTATAACCCGTCACCTGACTCTAAGGTTTTCCAGCAGCACACAAGTTTTTAAAAAATATAAATTTTATGATTTTACTAAATTTTAAAATATGAATTGTGGAAAAGTTATTCATAATCATCTGCTACAGAAATATAATTTCTAAAGAATTATAAAAATTAAATTTTCAGTAGCAAAATTTTACTTTTAATATCATTCTTTGAAAACAAAATTACACTTAAGGCAATTTGTTTATCCCTTGAGAGTTAAAATTCTGCTTCATCGAACCTTTTAAAAAAATGTTTAATGCAAAATAATTAATTTGAGATAATTGACATCTATAATCTTTATTTTTCTAAGTAAATGTTTTAATTTCAATGTGAATTTTCGTAAACAATATGAAATTATTTTAATATATTTAAAAATACATTAAAAAGGTATACAAAGATATCAATATTATGAATTATCACTTCCACACAACTTACGTACTAATTAATTACTCTCTGCAGTAGATTTTAACTCTAGAGATTCTAGGAATCTATCAGCATGTTTTGTTTTTTCACCCGATGATATGCAATTTTAAGGTCACCTTTAAGGTAGATTGTCTAATGGGTGTATCAGTGACACATTGACCTAAAACTTTATAATAATAGTTTGTAGCTTTCCAATATGTGCAAATGTTGTTTGTCAACTTGTCCCATCATTTTGTTTTATCATTATTAATTTCATTATCCCATTAACTACGACTTAGTGAATGTCATGAACACATTCATTTCCGTATGAAAACGTAAATTTTTAGCTTTTGTTAATTTTTGTTGCTTGTAAGTTAATTTGTCTCACATTAATTGTTTATGACTATCTAATAATTTTTTTTATCTTGATAAACTTGAGTAGAAAGCTCATTTTATCGTGACAAATTTTCTTGCAATCATCTTTAATGGGTTCATCTTTCAATAATAGTTCAAAATATACAGAATGTGGTGCTCAAAAATTTACTTCATTTTTAAGAAAAATTATAGTTGCTTCTTTTTTCATACCTGACTATGTTTTGCTACGGAATTAGAATTATAAGCTTGGTGCAAATGTAAACCTCTCTAAACCTTACCTGGTCTAGCATACTTAATTAAAAAGTACTATGTTAAAAAAACCTAACTAGTATGTTTTTCAGTAAATTATTTTATATTCTATTTTCTAAATAAATAACTGCAACAAACTTAACACTGCTGGCGTGGTTAATCAAATTCATAAACTTGAACGAATACAAGTATTTATGCTTTCTCCATGTGATTATTCTTTATTTTCAATGGAAGATTATCTGAAACAAAATAATAATAATAAATAAAGTACATATTTAAAATTTAATGTTTTAAAACACATATATGAAAACAAATTACGCTGTATTATTAGCTATATTAATATTTCATTTTATAAAGAAAATTGTATTATAGATTTTAAAATAGAACGTTCATGGCAAATTTATATTTGCAGTAGAAAATTGAAACAGTAGTGTATTATGTATTCTTAAACTTTTAAACAACTAACAGAATGATTTTATTATACTGGTATAATATTTTAGTCAAAAGTGTTTTGTTTAAAGCAATTATTATGAGTTATGCGCCTAAATTTCATTGTATTTTTAAAGGAAGTTACGATGATAAGCATTTCCTTATGTTTGGAGATTCTATGTATTGCGATAGAAGGAAAGTATTTCTATGCCATGGTGTAAGTTGATTTAGTTTTTGTTTTATAATTATTTTCAGAACTGCAACTGCGCGGTTTGAACGTGCAACTGCACGTTGACTGCCAAGATAATTTTATTAATTAACTTTAGTAAAGTTCTACTGGTGCTAAGTGTTTAAACTACAGTTATAATTATTTTCTATAAACACTTATCCAGCGCTCAAATGAAAACCAACTCAAACAACCTAAATATCAAAAATTGCCATATCAATTGCACGTTATTTGTTAAGATTAAATTATTTATATATATAAATAATTTGAATGAACTGAAACTGCTTGAAAATTGTAACTAAAACCAACTTCAATTTTTAAGAAATTAAAATGCCGTGACAATTTTTGTAACGCCACAAGTATTTTAATCTTAACAAATAACGTGAAATTGATAAGGCTATTTTTGATATTTAGGTTGTTTAGTTGGTTTTCATTTGAGCGCTGGTTAAGTGTAGGAATAGGTCTGGTTAGGTGTAGGGCTGGTTAAGAAATATTGGAATCAGAAACATTATTACGTATGTTTTTATATGTTTAACTTCTAATAATGAAATCTAATGCACAAAATCTGTTTTCGAAAAATGAAATCAAAAAAGCATAGGGCGCTGTTAATATATTAGAATTGCTTATAAAAAAAGTGGTGTTTTTAATTAATAACCTTATGCAATGTATTCGAAAACGTTAAATTTTGATAGAAATTGCTTGGAAGAAACGTAATGAAAAAAAAAAACGTAATTTAAATTTATGGTTAAAAAGTTTTTAGAAATTAATATTAAATATGTTTTTATTGAAAAAAAAATATTTCGTAATACAGGTTTTTACTCAGACTCAACAATTTTGAACCTTTTCAAATTTGAAACCACTTTACAGGTCGTTAGGTATAATATATTTCTTGCCAATATTTGTTTATATAATTTTTGAAAACAAATTATAGTATCCTAAAATCTTGTCGGGCCATAGACTGACAAAATATTTAAAAAAACCCTCATAACTGTTGTCAACTTTCAGAAAACGTCTTTCAAATAATGAATACTGTAATCAATTTTTTTACTTAAATTTAAACTCTGACTTTAAAATAAAAGTAACATTAAATACCAGTATTTAAAATTGAAAAGTTGTTTATATATTTCAGAAACGTATGAATTAATGTAAGACACGCACAGTATTTAAAAAAAAATGATTTTCAATCATTCTCATTTATAATATGTGGGCACTAAATCAAATACATAATATATAGATAAAATTATTATTTAATGTATTAATATCTGTAGCAATCAATGCTAAACAAGTATTTTTAAGAAATATTTGTTAATAAATACGAAAAATATAAATTTTTATGTGCAAACAAATACTAATATGCTACTTCATCTATCATTTCAATGGGAAAATGTTATTCTGATTTTAGTCAATTTTTTAAGGTCTTTTTTAATACATTTTCTACTAACTTCCGTATAAGACAAACAATTATAAGTACGCCCCAAAAAGGTTCCGAGAAAATTGTAGTACAGCTTATAACAAATATTTCACCTAAACATTTCATTATTTAGGTTAAATAAACGTGAATAATCAGCATACAAACATTTATTGGATATTATAATTTGCCAAAATTCTAACATCATTATATCTACAAACCTCCATTTCTTTTAATACCTTACCCAAGCCAAAACTCATTAACATATTTAGCAACTTAGTATGCGTACAGTAATAATGTATGCAAATTTCGTATAGTGATCTAGAACTATTTCATATAGTACGCGTTGTCCAATCACATGCCATATAGAGTGTTGTACATTAACTTTATACTTTACACTAGGTTGGAAAGAAACGCCCCCAAATCCTAACATGGACAAGCATAGGCTGAATAACTTGCCATAGTAACTGGACCTATGGATATGGTTAGCAAGTTGAGCTTTGTTCCTTTTCGAATGCTGAAGTTGTTCTTTTGAATAGTTTGGGCTTTTGAATGTGGCTATGGTGCTTATGGTTTCGGCGTCCATCTGTGTTGTAAGTAACAGTTAACTTTATTTAACAGTTAACCTTTCTTACATTTTTATATGCTAAAATTGTGTGTAATGTCGTTTTTATAAAAAAGAGTCGATTTTTTCCATTTATGATATAATTGCTCACAAAATATAAATGTCATGTTTTTGATTTTGAAATTACGTTTTTTTTTAATATTTGTCAGCGTTCAATTATAATACACATTATTTCTAAACCATATGGACTAAAAGCATACAATAATTATATTAACAATTAGGTTTTTAATTGTGTTTCTGGTATTATTTTGAAAATGTTCATCGATGATTAAACTTGTTTTTTTTTTATTATTTCATTGTTGTTAATTTTTTTGTGCATGTTTTAACACGAAAACTCTTACACTTAACGTCCATATGATAATTATACAAAAGAAATAAATACTTGAAAAAGTCGTCAGTACTTTTTGTGGAGATAATAGACTTATGAATTTTTAATATAAACTAAAAAATAATTCAAATTTCATTAGAAAGATTTTTATTGTATTTATAACCGATGTTGTTGATTTGCTAACGTATTACAGCAAAAAGAAATTTTAACAAACCAAAGTAAGTTGAATTTTTTTAATACATTTTAAAAAGATGATGCTAAACTTTCCAACATCATTTTTATAGCTGTTTTTATTAATTTCGTGTAATTTTTTTTTGTTTGGAAATGTTTTTAATTTGACGTTATTCAATTTAAAGTTCTTTTGGATTTATTAGAAAAAATTAAATGTATATACTTTTTGTAATTTTTATTTAAATTTCTCAAACAAAGGAACTTTGAATAACGTGATGAGTGTTATTATATAAATATCTAAACGTAAGAACTATGAATAACGTTGCGAATGTTGAAAGAACTCAATTAACTTATTTTCAATTGTGTAAAATTATAATTGTTTATTTATTTTGAAAGTAGCGTAAATATTGCAAATAGTTAAACTCAAATTTTCTATTTGCGCTTTTAATGATATCGTGATATGAGTGATAATTACCTTTTAAGTCTCATGATTGCCTGTCCTGTAATTTTTTCTATTTGCGCTTTTAATGATATTATCGTGATATGAGTGATAATTACCTTTTAAGTCTCATGATTGCCTGTCCTGTAATTTTTTCTATTTGCGCTTTTAATGATATTATCGTGATATGAGTGATAATTACCTTTTAAGTCTCATGATTGCCTGTCCTGTAATTTTTTCTATTTGCGCTTTTAATGATATTATCGTGATATGAGTGATAATTACCTTTTAAGTCTCATGATTGCCTGTCCTGTAATTTTTTCTATTTGCGCTTTTAATGATATTATCGTGATATGAGTGATAATTACCTTTTAAGTCTCATGATTGCATGTCCTGTAATTTTTTCTATTTGCGCTTTTAATGATATTATCGTGATATGAGTGATAATTACCTTTTAAGTCTCATGATTGCCTGTCCTGTAATTTTGTCTAGAATTTCTTCTGTTATTAAATATTTTTTTTTTATTCTTATAAATTAAGCCTTGTGACCCTTTACTGCACGCATTTAATTTAAGAAAAAAACTTATTTCAAATAACAACAAAAACAACAGTCTGTAAAAGCAGTTGATACCAAAAATTCAGTAACTTGAAGACGCTCATAACATTTCATTTACAAAATTGTTGAAGTGTGTGATAACGAAATTTCGACATCACATGAACTTTATGAAAACATACATTATATTTGTTACTCAATTCTCTAAAAGACAGACAATATATCTAATATACCCTAAAAGGCTATAATTTGCTTAACGTACTTTACACAAAACAAATATTTTAAATTTATCTTTTCATTTTTCAGCGCATCCCAAATTTATCTCCCCATCTCGACGCTTCATCTTTTGTGTTCTTAAAAGAGTACATCTGCTCATTTACATAAAAGGCCCGTTTCTTGCGCAATTTGATATCTTTTCTTTCCATCTCGCTGAGAGCCCCTTAGAAAACAACCTTTGTCCGTCCTTGAAAAAAAAATCAATAGACATTCCCCGAACGCCCCCCCCCCTAAAAAAAAGTTCTTATGCGCCGTTATATACGAAAGGGGCAGTTTAATTTTTTGTAGAGTTCTCCTGCCGCCTATTTATGTGCAAAGAAATCTATCCCATTTTATTTCAGCCGAGGGAAAATATTGTAGGATCTGTAGAAAAGCGTCCATAACTTACGGGCACCGTAAAACATTTAAGGTATTTTTTCTTCTTAACTGCCTTTGCAGCAAAATGGAATATAAAATGGGGGGAATGTCCAAATTAAAAATTAAAAAAGTAATTTGTAATTTTATTGATTAAATATTTATGTCCGCTAAGCAAAATATATCTAAACGTATTAATGCATACGGCCCCTTCATCCCTTGAGTGGGTCGATGAAATGGGTACCAAGCATGCTTGGGAACTAAACACTGGGGGTTCCGCGTGAGGCTGACCACATTACCGGGATATATGCCTAGCACCCCAGAGCCCTATTTCACGAAAGCTGAAATGGACACGGCAGGCCTTGGCCCAGTGATGAGCTGTTGCGCCGATGAGTTTTTTATTTATTTTTTTATTAATGCATACGAGCAAATGTCGAGCAAATGTAAATGTAAACGCATTGACATTTGCTGACATATTTTAAATTTTAATAATGATTAAATGCTTTTTTGTATATAGGAATATATTTTGTTTTAGATTCGAAGTCGATAATTAATTTTGATTTCTTAACTAGGAATTTAGCACATTTTAACAAAAACTTGCTAGGCTAAAAAATGTGTATAAATACTGTGTACACTAGGGTAGTCTCTTTTTTGCGTATTGCATTATACATTTTTTAAGAATTTAAGTCAAACAATGATTAATCTGGTTTATTTCAAAGAAAAACAGCATTTTCAAAGTTTTAAGTAAATAGAACATTCATAATTTCAGAAATTTCTTAACAAAATTAAACATGGATAAATAAAGTATAATTTTTTATTCATCAAAAACAATAAGTGTTATTTTAATTTACCTATTTCATACTAGTAGTCTTTTGCATTCGGCTTCATCATTTTCCCTCCATTGAATTTCTAAAATAAAGTTAAAATAAGAAAGTTACGAAAACCAGATCATTTGGCTCATATCAGAAAAACAAAATCAATTATATTGTTAAACTTTTTTTTAAAATTGTTTTTAAGCATTATTTTTTTTATAATTTAACATACCATTTGTATGATGTACCCAGAAGGGCAATCAATCTGTCCAGATTTCTTGCTGATGAGTTGTAAGCCATATGCAGAATTTTGAAGGTACTTTTGCTTTATATAAAAAAAGTTCGTAACCCGAGTTTGCATCATAGTGTACTCTAAAAATAAATACAAAAATAGTAATTAATAAAAGTTATGTATGCAAAGCATTAGACAATATTCCGAATTATGTAAACTGTTCAATTATTAATTAAAATCAAGCTTTTCTTAACGTTATTAAAAAAAAACTTATGTGTGATTTTATTTAAATTTAAAAATAATTTAATTTAATTTAAAGTTAATAATAAACAGTTATTTCAGAAATAACATACTCAAAGAATACTGAATTTTATGGTTCGTTAATAGACTGTCATACATAAATATTGTTACAAATTATGTGTTAAATGAAAGTATGAAATTAGTTATGAAATTTTAATATATTTGTGAATTTGTGTTAAGGTTTGCAATGACAATATTGAATGGAATTGATATGAATTTGGCGATTCATCATAACCTGTAGAAAGTGTACGAAACATGCACAAACCGGAAGAAATATATGAAAGGTAACAATGGTATACATTATTATTTTACTAAAAAATTTAAGTATTTCCCCTATATTAGCTTTAAAATGGTTGTTAATAGTTCAGAAACTGCGGCATTCAATAAAAATGTTGTAAGTTTACATTTATTTTGCCAAAATATATTGGTAATACAACATACAAAAATATTGTGAATGCAACTTTTATATTCTAAATTATATCTTACATCAAATAAACTCTCTAAGAAAGTTCTGAAATTTAATCAAAACCAAATTTAGCAAAATGAGAAACAAGAAATAAGGTTCAAAGAAATACCACCATAAAATTTTTCAAAGGGCCCTTGCTGCAGCAATATCGATTCTCTTCACTGTTGACGTCATTGGCCCTTACGCCCATTGGCCGAGCTCTCCCGCCTGCCTCCAAGAATCCTTCATCCCCATCCTCCCAGAGAAGGAACGAAAGCAGTTCTTTTCTTAATAACAGCTGCGCTAGATTATTGCTATTTTTTAAAAAAAATCTCTTCTTTTCAGTAAAAGTATCGGTTTAATGCATGATATAACTGTGTTAAGCCAGCTAAAAATCCAAACCTATTAAATTTTAAAATGTTTTTTGGGTAAAACTTTTGATGACGTAAGTATAGACATGCAAGCGCTTTCATGAATATAACATTAATTGTAAATTGAATATATAAGATAGAAGCCCTTTACTTCATACTTACCAACTGCAATGGGATTTGTTTACAAGAAAATATACAAAATAATGATTATAATGTACAATATTGGAAAATGAAAACAAGATTTGAGTTTGATTCTAACTCTATGAAAATAATGTACAAAACAATTTCGTATAAATCCTAATTGTAATGAATCAAATTTGATTTTTTGGATAATTATTTTCACAACATAAACAACACCACTAATTCTACATACAGACTATTACTGTCCGTCAGAGGAAAGAAATTTCCTTCAAATTTGAACCGTGGAAATTTCCTCACCAAAATTTGAAATAATTTGTATAAATTTACCAAATTCGATATTTTATTTAAAATGTCTTGTTTTAAAAATGATTCAAAATTGTTTTATGGCAATAATAGATGTTTGTTTACAAAAAAAATACTATCATTCAAACCTTAGACAGACATTAATTTCTGAAACACCAAAACATTAAAAAGCCAAACATATTATTTCAAAAATAACAACATAGATTTTTTAATGTTGAGAACAGTCAGTTCCTTCGTGTAAAAAAAACAGGCGAAAACAACCACGGCGTTCCATTCTTGAACATCTTCTTCCCGGAGTTAAGAGCGGAGACGCAATCTGCAATGGCTGCACTCTCCATTGAACCTTTCTTCCGAATAGGCTCTTCGCAGGAGTTCATCTTTTGAGCTCTGGAAGATTATTCTCACACCATAAGAAGAGCTTTAAGAAAAGAAAAGATAAGGAAAATCTCTCAAATTATGCCTCGCGTAAGAAGGGGATAAGAGAGAGAACGAGTTTAATAAACGGAGTAGCTCAAGTGGTAAGGTAGTATTTCATGGAACTTTGAAAGCTGAAAATTCTTGGTAGTTTAAGAATTCCCCATAAGATTTATTTTTCCGAAATTCAGATAAAAATTTAATAAAATAAATTAAAACTGACACAATTGAAAAAAAAAATGTTTTCTCATTTTGTAGTTACTTTTCTATACAAATGAAATACTATGTTGTTTTTACATAGTACTTTAATGCTGAAAAAAATGCAATTACAGTTTTAAATTTGTATGAAGTATAATTTTAATATCTAAAACTATTTATTTCTTTCTTCAGCAACACATTTTACCCATATACTTTCATTTAATTTATTTGAAAATAAATGTAACAAAAAACACCCTTGTTTTTGGTTCACTAGAGTTAGTGCCATTTAGTGAAAAATTTAAGTTATTATTTTATTAAATGTTAGGCACGTATCTGAATTTTGAGACATCTGGATATCTCTCTTAGTTATAGATAAATCAATCGTTTTGGGGCTAATTGAATAAACAGAAAGTACATTTCTCCATTTTGATTCCTATAAAAAGTAATTTAAGTGTCAACTTAAACAACATTAAAAGTTTTCCAAACAAAATTTTCCCAGAAAATATAACGCTGTCTACTTGCACGCATTCGAGTAAGTTAGGATCTATACCATTACCGTATTAATGTAGAAAAATCAAGATTTACTACTTCACAAGAAACGCGGAAAAGTGGCGCTTCTCACATTAGGTTGACATGACAGAAGCGTCTCTTTTCGTCGCGCACAGTACAATATTATATAATAACCCCAAAAAATTAACTCCTTTTAAATAATCTCACAGCACTCTTTTAAAAATTCTCCCAACACGAGAACAAATCTCCGCGGCGACATAACACGAGTTTCATTCCCACTTTTCGCGCATTAATCCCATAACTCCCGAGATCAGAATAATTACTGCAACCTAAATCGCAAAATACGAACTCGCGATAACAATAGGAAACATGGCATGCAATTAGCTTTCTCGGAGCCCGCTGCTTTGTGATTTACTGTTAATTACGCGCCCAGCCCATGTTATGGACTGTAAGCCCTTTCTGGGCACAATGAATACCTGGCTGCTAAATTATTAAAAACGTTGCGGCCGGTATCTGCAGTTTATCGAGCAATAACAGGCGTTGTCACGCCTTTGCGCCAAAATGTGACGTCATTGCAGGAAATCGATACAGTTTCAGGTTACTTCCGAAAGAAACGGCCCATTTCCAGCCAAGAGTGCCGAATAATGGTCGCCAAGTACCCTGCCCCAATCTTTTAAAACCCGAGATTTCATGTCAAGCTCTAAATGTTACGTGAATGTTTTAAACAGTTTATGGGGGGTCAAATTAACTAACTTTAAAGCGAATAGTTGTCATTTTAATTTTTTGAAAATTTAATTAACGTATCCCTTTTCGACACTTTGAGTCAATCTTCTGAAGTAAAGAAATCACTTAATAAATGTTAAATGACGCCTGGATAGAAACAATATTTGTTTTCCCATTCCCCTACGTAATCAAAAATTTGACAAAAAAGTGTCATTTATTGCTTTAAAAATTTATTTTACTTCAATATGAAACCATTTTATTTACAGTTTGTGCAAATATATTATATTATTGGTGTACTTAGCTTTTAAATATATAAAATACGATCTGGTTTTAGTTGTTCAGTAGATAAAGGATTAATCGAAAATTCTTGATTTCTTTTCACGTAATTATTTTTATAAGCTTTTAATAATTGACATTCCTATACCGTTGGCTGCACATATAACATTCTAGTATTTTACTTACTAATATTATTATTCTTCAACGTTATTTTACTTGTGCAAGTATAGTTTCTACGTCACCCAAGTCTCTGGCGTAGAAAACCTTAAAAATGAAAAAAAAAATTGTAATAATGAGACACATGTTATCAATCAGTGTGAGTGGTCAGAGCAGTCTGGTATTTTGTAATCAGTCCAGAATCTCACTGTAAAACTTTTTACTTATTCAAATTGAAAAGTTTCGGAAACTGAATTGTTAAGAAATATTAAATAAAAATAAGATCACGCAAAATAAAAAGAACAAGTGTCAAAAGGCATTTTTTAATGCATTTAAACTAACGTTCAATATCAAAGTTTATTTATACCATACATCGCACACCAAATTACCAACAAATGATAAAATTCACACTTTCCTAAGAACTCCAAATGTAGCACCACCTTTCAAATACGTATCTATTCTGAATCGCCAAGAACCGACTAAATAGCCAAAAAGGCGGTATGGAATGGGCACTCCCAATCTTCTAGTACTGCGTTCCATCCCAGTTATCGATCAACAATACCCTCTTTCTTATCTTTTTTATTTTTGTTTGATGTGCTCCTTTGGTGATAAGACCAGTTCCCTTTCCTTTCAGCTATTGCCTTTTATTCCGCCATGTTTTTCTCCTTTTTTTTTATCTTATGTAAGTCTTATCTAGAGACAATGTTACGGAACTGTGCAGGCAGCGTGTATAGAAATACTTCTTCAAAAGCTGGGAAATGGTTGTATTTATTTCGGTTGTAGTTTTGCCCCTTTTTTCCAGTTCGGTGTTTTTAATCTTGTTGAGAATGTTTCGACTTTATGCGTTGATAAGGAAGAATAATGTACTTAGTTATCTCAAAAGAATTTTTTTTCTTTATATGTAATGAAAGGCTTTTATTATTTTTTTTTTCATTTTAATATATCACTTGTTTGAGTTTTTTTATACAATTTTTTAAGGTTTCTTCTTAACTTTTTTAAAAGTTGTAAAAGGTGCAAAATATTTGTCAAAATTCAAGTACGCAAACAGTTTTTATAAATTTTTAGATATGCAAAAATATTCAAATTGCTAAAATATAATTATATTTCATCGTTTCAAAAATGTAATAAACTTTTAGTGTATACTTATTACACAGCCTCGTTAATACGGGGGATTGGAAGGGACAAGGCACCAAGTTTCATGACAGTTAAGTAAATCTCACTGCACAACAAAATACTATAAAGTGCACTCTTAAAACAAACGAGCGGTTTTAACTCAGTTTGAGTTAATTTCCACTTCTTTCCGTGCCGAAAATGCACTTCCCCTATAGGAGTGGATTTCACTCTTTTTTCGGTGTGGGTAAAAGAAATAAAAGAAAACAATCTACGTCCTACACTCTTAAAACGAGCGGTTTTAACTCAGTCTGAAATAATTTACACTCCTTTCCGGTGCCGAAAATGCACTTCTCCTATAGGAGTGTATTTCACTCTTTTGTTTTAAGAGTGTGTGTTTGGTGAATTTCACTTACATATGAGAGAAAGTATGCTGACTTAGTCAATTTCCAAATTAAATTTAAAATTTATAATTTTTTTTAATTGCACTTTACTTACACTTACAATTTTAATTTTTAGTCAATTTTAAAATTAAATAATAACTTGAATTAAAAAAAAAACAGAAAGAAATTAAATTATAAATTTAAAATCGGTCTTGCGCATTGTCGAACAAACTGTGTTTTATTAACATTTAATTAAATATTATTACATTTTTCATAGATTTTATAAGAAAGAATGAGTTACATTGAACATAAGTATAATAGTTTAAACCATGATAATTATTTAATAATAATTATAAATATTATACATTTTCTTTTTAAAAGATATTTTATGCTGTGTTAATTAAATTCGAGCTGTTAACTATTTTATATCTTAATTACATATTAATGATAACTAATTTTTTACAGGTACTATGAAGAAAATTTACTTCAGAAATGGCAGAGAACAAGAAAAAAAACCTCAAGTATTTAATTAATTTGAATATGGTTAATAGTAATTAATAACACAAACTTCTTATCATCAGTAGCGTAGCCAATGTTTTCCAATTAATAAGATAATAAAGAATATAGGACAAATGAAGACTATGGTTCTGAAGAATTTATATAGGATAAATTAAGTTACACGAAAACGAATAAAAAAACTGAAGTTAACGTTTTTATTGTTAAGTGAAGGAGTTAATGCAATTAACAAAGTCGTCGATGATGGGTTAATAAACATTTTTGATAACAATTAAATTACTGTCATTAATAATCAACTAATAATAAGTCATAACCAACTAATTAATAGGTACATTCTAAAAAAAAATTTGCAATAATTCAATTAAAAAATACTGAAAAAACGGTGGATTCTCCGTAAACCCGGAGGCAGCACATTTAGTCTTCTGCCACCATTTTTATGGCGTAATATTCCATAGATTGTACTTTAAACTAACTCCCAATGACTTGCACCCTTTGCTAAAATTCATCGACAAAAACCAAGTTTAAATAGTAACTTGTGGCTAGTGTTAATGATTTAGAATATAATGCCAATTAATTACATTAATTCAGCAATCACTTCATATATTCCAAAACTTATGTTATTTTATTAATATTTTACATCTAGAAGTAATAAATCAAACAACCTTCAAATTGACTTTTCCTGGAAGATGTGATATTTCACAACTTAACAACTTCGTATCTTATTACCTTGGCTACGCCACTTGATATATATTGAAATATATTTCTTTGAATTAAAGCATATTATATTAGTTATATTTTTTTCTTAAAATAAAACTAATACAATAATTTACTTAAGTAAAATAATTCTGGCATGGCGAGTTATTTTATGAAATATTATCTTGGGACAAAATGTTAATTTCATATTAAATTTGGAAATGTAAATGTAAAGAGTGAGGCTAGATGCAAAATGTGTAGAAAAATTGTTGAGACAGAATGTCGAACAATGGAAAAAAACCTTATGTATCTAACAAATTAAGATAATTGGTTAGGATCAGGAGTAAATGTCAAATTGGTCATATCAAAATATTCATGTTAACAAAAGCAATCTATAAATTGTCCACAGACACCTTAAATCAATGAAAGGATGGATACATCTTTATTTGTCTAACTTTGCAAGACATTTTGATCTTAAGAACTAAATAAATTTTTAATTTATCATCAAGTATAATAAAATCGAAACACATTTGAAATTGTAGCATAACTCCTTCATACTAAGCTCAAATTGAAAATTACAAATGCTCGGCCAGTTTTTACATCAGCTCTTCTATAGTATGAAGTTTCACTAATGTCATATACACTTAAAAATTATAATAATTTCTTATCAAAGAAAAACTGTATTCCTCAGTGGTGTACAGTTGAATTAAAATGATATTCATACCATTGATATTTATACTATCATCGTTTTTATTCAAAAAATCAAATTTCCAACACAACACATTTGTACATCTCATTTCAAGTACATCATCTAAAGAATTTAATAAATACTATTAAATGTTTACAAATAAAATCCATTAAAAAGCAATGAAAAAAATAATTTATTTGTCAAATATTTTACCTTTTTACCCTTAAACATTTCCTCGGTAATTTGCTTCTTTTATGGTTAATTTGAATTCTCTTATAAACCTTGCATTTTCTAAAAACAAAATAAAAAATTAGTTGATTCTGAAATTGACATTCTGTACCTTATACATGGCAAAATGGATTATTTTCCCCGTTAAATAAAATCAATATATTCATCAGAAATATTTATTTTTTTGGAGAATAAATTCTTAGTATACAGTTTGTTTAGAAGAGTTTACCAAATAAAGACTAATATGTGCAAAATTGTTGTTTTGAATACCACATATTTTAACTTTATTGTAATAAAAACTTTAGGAATTAAAATCAAATATATATTAAAATATCTTAATTAAATATAAAAGGCTACATAATTATAACAATCATAACACTATGTTATTTTCTTTGTATACTGCAAACTGTGTTCAATTTTTTTAGAAGGGAAATATTAGTAAAATACAAAATATTTAGCTTGTGTTACTGTTTGTAAATTTAAAAAAAAACCCGATATTTCTGTTATTCAAATATTTCTTTATTTTTGCAGACTGTGTGCTTTTTAAAATGATCAACACAACTTAAAGATGAAAAATAAATTAAAGTAGACAACTTTACTGGTAAGTTTAATTAAAAGAGACCATACTTTACTGAAATGTTATCCTTCTCAAAAATTTCAATGTTCCTATTGCTTGAATACTAATGCATATCAATTCATGTACTACTTCTTGTCAATTCATATAATGCTTCATATTCACACACACAATTCATATCATACTTCATATTCTTCATATCATAGACTAATTCATATCAATTCATATACTACAACGATACGAACATAAAAACCTATATGACCAAAGTCAATGTAAAATTTTGCTTTGAAAAAGTATCTGCCCATTACCATTCAAGAACTGTACTTTTTTCGTACTATTGCTTTACATGAAAAATAAGGTGTAGTTTAAAATGTAACATTCAGAGTAAATTAATTTAATCAACAATTAAGGTATCCGCTCACATTAAATGTTGTATTTTCTTAAAAACGTTAGTTCTTAATCATTAATATAGATTTGCTACACATTTATGAATAAATTAAAAGGAAAAAGTTTTACATTAATAAAATACAAAAATCCTTTTTATTATTTTTCAGCCATTACATTAATAAAAAATGTTTTTTTTTGCCTTGTTTCATAAAAAGTGCCTAAAATATTTAAATTTCCTTCTTACTTATTTACAGTGCAAACCATTTTAACCCCTATGAATTAAAATCTATGGGGTCATTTTAAAAGAGTAAAAACATAGTAATTTAGGAAAAATTTATAATTTTCAAAAATCGGCTTTTAAACTATAAATTTACATTTTTTCAAGAAACATCTTATTTTATTTACATAAAACAAGATAAACCTTCAAAGTAAATAAGTTTAAACAAGTTCAAGTTTTACATCGATTTTCTTTCACTCAAAACGAGTAATATTATGGAGGCGTATATCTAAAAAGGTATTTTTTTTCTTTAAAATTGATACCATCCTTACAATTTCAATATTTGAGAATTTTATTACCTCACCTGAACACTTTATACTACTCAGAGGTATTTCACTTTCTCCTTTCTACTAATTTCTTAAGCTTCTTATTCATTTCCATTCAGCATACTTTTTTTTCTAAAATTAAAACTTCAGTTAGTTAATAAAAATACTAATTATTCATAATTTGTTTAAATATGAATGTGTTCTGATTATTTGCTTTAGAAAATATGTTTTATTTTTAGTAAGCAAAAGTGAGATTATTTACTATTTTCTTGTTCCATTCACGAATTCCTTGAATGGCACTTTTGCAGTAGAATGGCTTCTTTCAATTTCCTCTATAAAGACAAATAAAATTGATTTTAGTTATTAAAAAACTAAATAGCATTTTTTGTGTTTAAAACTAAATTAATTTTGTTTTATGGGCAAATAGTTTTAAATTATAAAATTATTTATTGTGCCTTTCCATTTTGGCTTTGATAGTTTAAAAACTTGATATTCAACAATTTAGCTAATGAAAAATGTCGGTAAATTGGCTGTTTAAAATTAAATTTTCGACTTTAATCTATGTTAATTTCAACTATAATTATCATTTAAATATTTATATACTGCATTAATACCCAAAGATTTATTAGTTAATTTTAAAATAAATTAAAACCAATAATTACATGTTGAATCGTTTCTACTACTATTACCCTTCCCCAAATAATTCCATAATTTGTAAGAATTAAATCACATACAACTTCATTATTTTATAAAAGTTGATAGTAACTAAAAAAAAACAATGATGCAGTAAAAATATGGAACAGATAATAGTCAGACACTATTAGTCAAATAGTATATATATATTTTTTGCACTTTTATTTTTATTATAAGATGGAAAATAATAATTCAAAATTTGTGAGGTGAGAGGAAGTTTATATGTTAGTTAAGTAATTGTGTTATTCATAATAAGTATACGTTAATCAAAGTAAGTAATAATATTCACGAAATTTAAAAAAAAATTAACTATATAATCAAATATCATTTTAAATAAACTTTCCCTTTAAATGTACTTATTAAAAATACAAATTATTCATGTTATTTGATATTTACATAAGTCTTTGAAGTAGTGAAAACGTTCTTCTATTTCGGTAAAAATTATTTTTACATAGTATGCTTTAAATGAAATCAAATCAAATATGTAAAATAAAATTGAATTCACATTGGACATTTTCTTTCTTCAATTTTTTTCCTCCAAAAATACATTTATTTGTCATATCATTATCAATATAAATAATTTTATAACTTCATTTAGTAGAAGAAATATTTTTTTATTAAATTATTGCGCATTTCTTTTCGAAAAATCAAAAATATATATATATATATTTATTGTAATTTATCACAAAGAATGTTTAAAGATCGCCTATTCGTTGAAATTGTTCACGAAACACTCGATAGATGGCGCGCTCACATTTTCCTATTAGTCTGTATAACTGGTATATATAGAGTATAATATTTTACTCTCCTATCTACGTCAAAATTTACCTACACCGATTTCCATATAAGTATTTCGACATAACGTACTAATGTGTATGTACGTATTTATGAATTTTTAATTAATTAAAAAAAGAAGTATTTTGAAGAATATAAACAGTTCTAGACTTGAACTGAGTTACCACACACTAAAGAGTAAAGTCATGGCATGGCGTATCATTTTATAAAAAAAAATTAAATAATTTGAAATAGAAGATAATTAAAAAAAAATAAAAGCGATATTTCAATTCATTATGATTGTGTTTTTTAGTTTATGAAAAAAATAATTCAATTTTTGCACAAAAATGTTTTTATTTTTCCAAATTTTTCCAAATTTGCCATGCTTATGAATGATGATGTTTCTATAAAATATAGCTTCACGTGTACAAAACTTTTTCAATATATAATATTCCTCAAACAAATCTTATTATGACAATTGTTATCAATACATGTTCTTAGATGTAAGTATTTTTCTCTCATTCAATACAGAACAGACTAAGCTCGTACTTAAGCTTAATTGAAGCTTAAAAATCATTTGTTGATATGATTTCTATGCTTATATACTTTAATGAAAAGGGCACAATATATTGTCACACACGACATAGCCAATGGAAATCTTTATGAAAAAGTGGTAAACCTTATCTAGACTAATTTAATATTTAATAATCTCTACATAAAATGATTAATAAAATTTGATATAACACCAATTTGGGTTAAAAACAACAATAACCAAAATTTCATCGCAAAAAATGTATTGTTAAATACTAGTTTAACAGTTATAAATATGTATACAAAACGTATATATTTTTATTTTTACCATTAAACAAGCGGTGTTTATGCTTATGATTGAAGTGCAATGTCGCGTGAGATGAAATTCAATTGCTGGGATTTAAACCTTTATATACTTTTTCAATTTTATACAAATAATAATATTTACAAATGGGTTGTTACTGGGTTAAATTTAAGTTGCGAAAATAGAATTTAAACCTTTATGTACTCTTTCAATTTTATACATAATTTATTTAATGCCACATTCACAGCCTTTTTAACTCTATCTTAACGTAAAGTTTAAAAAAATGAAGTTGTTAATAGTATTTACAAATGGGTTGATAATGGATTAAATAAAACCACGTTGCAAAAAGACGTTTTCTTAAAAATTGATTACACATTGGAGGACCTAATTACTCTACATTAAAAGTTACAAATATTCTGAGTCCCGTGTTATATAAGGTTTTAAAATGCATTTTAACTCTTGTAATGATGCATTCAAATCTTACAGAATAAATATGTTATATGTTTGTTATAAATTCTACACAGCGTTTATTTCTTTTATTAATTGTCATGAACTGTTTACTTAATAATCTCTACATAAAATGAATCATAAAATTTGATATAACACCAATTTGGGTTAAAAACAACAATAACCAAAATCTCATTGCAAAAAATGTATTGTAAAATATTAGTTTAACAGTTGTAAATATGTATACAAAACGTAAGATTTTTTTATCGACTGAACTGCGTGGATTTTAAGCTTTATGCAGCCATACAATTCACTGTATTTTCCTTTCTGCTCCATTCCAAGCATCTTTCCTAAATGAATCCAAGTTACAAAAAGAACGTCTCTTAAAACCCGAGTACCCATTGGATGATCTGATTACAGCCGCCAGTTCGAGCCCTAAACATGGAAGCTGCTAAGCAAAGAAGGTCCCCTAATTATATTCAGCCAAAATATTAGCCGCTACTTAATAACGTTGGGCCCATTAGGCCTAATTTGGCTGACCGTAACCATTCCCATTCGAGAGTTGCATTCTTTCCAAATAACGACCGTTCGAATGGGGCTTTTCTACAGACGTTTTCCAAAGTTCAATGGGTGCCCTGATGGCTGTACTTAGGCGCCGCTACTTCTTTGTGTCGGCAAAAGCTTGGCTTCTAATTAAAATTTCACGCTGGCGGATATGGGCTGTGAAGAAAATTGATACTCGCCCTGAAGAAACGGTTAATGAAGAACTCGAGAGAGGTTTTTGTGTAGAAGTGGGTATAAGCCTTATCTGGGTGGGAAAATTAAATTGGTGGTGGTGGGCTTTTAGAGTATTAGTTGGGAACTGAGTCGCCTGTTGCACTGAGTGGTTTCTAATATTGTAGAGAGTATTGTTTTGTAACTTGCTGTTATAAGGTTGAATTGAAAAGATTGTACAATGTATCGGGTTGTGAGGGAATTTTTTACTTCTGTGAAGAACTTTGATACACTCTTAAAACAAAAGAGTGAAATCCACTCCTTTAGGGGTGGTGCATTTTCGGCACCGGAAAAAAGTGGAAATTAACTCAGACTGAGTTAAAACCGCTTGTTTAAAGAGTGTAGGACGTAGATTGTTTTCTTTTATTTCTTTTACCCACTCCGCGAAAAGAGTGAAATCCACTTCTATAGGGGAAGTGCATTTTCGGCACGGAAAGGAGTGGAAATTAACTCAGACTGAGTTAAAACCGCTTGTTTGTTTTAAGAGTGTAGATGATTTTAAAAGTAGGCTTAGCTTTATTTTTATGTGGGAGAGCAAAATTACCCATTAGTGGTTTGAAACGAAATATGATTTTCACAAAACAGTAGAACCTGGTACTTTGTTAATTCTGCTAGGATATAACTAGAATAAGACTAAATTTGATGAATAAAATAGAAAATAATATTTAATTTTCAATATGTTTATTGGTGTTATAATTTCTATTTGTCATCTATTTAATACATCTGAATTAGTTTATACGAATTGCTATGCTACATAAAAGCTGAAAAAACATTCCAGCTGTATCAGATATTCCTTTTATGTCCATTTAGTAACATCTAAAGAAAGTAAAACGGACAACCTTCTTTGAAATATCTAAACTCTAAATTACCATCTGAATAGAGTTTTCGTAAACTTTTCCTAAAATAATTGCGCTAGAAAAATGCAAAAATCTTTATCTGAAAAATTAACATTCAATGTATCACAACAGCACAGCAAGCGTCAGCTGCACTTATGCCCCCGAATTGGATCATGAACACAAAATTATCCAGTTTCTTTTTACCTGTACTTTTTACTCACAACTAGTGAGTTAGGGTTAGTTTGAATTATCGTCGCACTAGAGTTACCACGAGACTTACAAATGGTATTTTCCTGAACCTTAAAAGTGCTGTTCTTTTGTCCATGTGTTATTTCAGACATTTGCTTCTAAAATGTTAACTTTTTCTATTATACGTTGAAATTATTTTATTTAATACATACTGCATTCTCTTTGATTTTGTATAATTTGCTGTCTTATAAAACGTTAACATAGTGATGAGACTAACTTCTAATTAATCTAGTAAAAAAAAATTGTGAAGTGGTCGATAAATTTAAACCTGAATAATATTGTTTATCTTTTAGTAGATATTTCTATCAAATTAACTTCTACAGTAACACTTATACTCTTAATATAATTTATACACATTTTTGGTTTCTTAAATTTATTTGAAATGATATTTGTTCTTGTATTGATAGAATAAAAGAATGTGATAATTCTTAAACATCTGTGGAAGTAAGGTTATTGTTATTATTGACTAATTTTTATATTTAATATATCATTTCTAATAATTACCAACATACATATAATCACACTAAAAAACCTGTCCCGTTAAAAATAACAGAAATTGCATACCGACTACCCTCCAAAGAAAATCCCAAATTCTATTCTGACAGATCCCATATTAAAACTAAGAGCTCTTAGTGCAAGTAATATTGTTCTGTAAATAAAAATATATCCACTTAGCTAGAAATATCAATGATTTAAACCGACACATGACTTCTGTGTATAGTTGTTTACTGTAAATCTGTAAATGTTAATTTGTTATTTTGTCATAAATTGTTGTGTTTTCAAAGCTGCTGAAATTTCAATCGCCATTTTTGACGTTTGCTATCACACTGCCAAAAAAAGGTTACTTAAAAAGCAGACAGCTGAACTTTCCAGGTTTGTCAAGTAACCTGCCTAAACTATGGTTATTTTTGGTATATGGTATGCATAATTTACACATGGGATGGCGCCACTACTTTTTTGAACTTGTAACTACGGGTAGTTTGGATTCGATCCGCCTACCTCAGGTTCCAATCTTAATACCCATTCGATAACTGCGTGCTACGAATCGCAGCCATAATTGCTTGTAGATTGAGAAGCAAAGTATTCAATTATTAGGAAATATGTTCGTTAAATGGCTTTATGTTTCTGAGAAAAATCTAAAAATCCTATAAACTTATCAAGAAGTGATTGAAACTTAAAAAAGTCAAGAAATTATTTGGTATACGTGCGAAAAGTTATGATATTTTTTTACAGTGAGTTTTTTTTTTTACAATTTAGAAATACAAACAGACCTTATTTACTTTAAGCACCTCAAATAAGTCTTCCTAATTTTTTTTTGTTAGAAGCGAGATTTGATAAATACAAATGTTTATTTTCATGTGATTATTATTCAACTGAGAACTTTTATTGTTACATTTTTCCACGTAGTCTATACGAAACGTTTACCTTCTTAAAAAAATCTTATATTCATGAAATCCTAACTTATCGCAAACAAATTCTTTTTGTATACATTAAATGTATGTTATTAATTTATTTAAATGAATTAGAACCCTAACAGATTGATTAAACCCTCCATTTTACAATATAAACTTCAAACAAACATAAAACATTACAAACCCCCTCTTAATTTCCAATAACCCCAGGTTCGCACATAAATAGCACCTTAACCTAAAATATAGCAACTTTTCTCTACACCTAAGCATCAATAAAAACAGTGTTGCATTTAAGTAAGTAGTAATAGTAAAACCAGAGGAAGAATCAAATTCAAACAAAGATCGCGGTTGTTACACGTTCGGTCTCCAACCGAGTCAGTTCTCCCTTCCAGCTGAGATTCTATGTTCTTTTAAGTGAATGCGAGCTAAAAGAAAATCTAGTGATTTATATCTTCCTTTCAATCGCATAAAGTATTCGGTGCCTGCTGGTTTTAACTATCTTGAGCGTGAGTTATGTGGAGAGAGGTATTGCTGTATGAGAGATTTGTTGCCGGGTTTCATTGAAAAGTTGTGTAAAGGTTTTTGTTATTGGGAATTGAAAAAAATGACAGAGGGTTTAGAAGTTAAGAATAGGATAGTATAAAATATGTTCACCCATAGCGATCTTTTAGGATTTTAAATTATCACGTTACACCTGCTAAAATTTTGAAATTAAATGGTTTTCATAATGTGTTTTTTATTATAAATAATGATAAAATATTGCACCTGAAAATTAACTACCTTCAGATTCAGTGATCCTTTTTTTAAAAAATTAAACTATTTGCTTAAAATCTACAGTAGTGATGGGGTTTTAAAGTACAGAATAGGTTAATAGAAAATATTTTCACCTATAGCAATATTTTAGTATTTAAAACTTTCTCATTTCCTGCTGAAATTTAGAAATTAAATTGTTTTCACAATGTTTATGATAATAATTAACAATAAAAATTTCCACTTGAAACTTCTCTAATACAGTGATACTTTTAAAAAAAATAATAAACGTCTTGCTTAAAATCTGTAATGGTAATGCATTATTCTTTTCAGTACTGAAAAATTATTTGGATCATATTATTGAATTTCTTACATACTTGTATAATATATAAACTAAGCTTAACTCGACTTAACAGTGACATAGTATTTATTAAAAGCTGCCATTTCATTTCGCCCTAAATAGGAATGTATCAAAAAAAAATTCCTTAAATGAACAGAGCATATTTTCAATAAACAAATATGTATTTCTTTTAAATATAAATATTGTATTATTTATGTTTTCAACAAGCAAATTGTATATTTAAAATTGCAATTGTTTATGTATGCATAACTAATAATCATTCTAGAGCAATTTCATAAAACTTTTATTAAATAGTTTATGACTAAAATTATATATTATGCTTTATATGAGCAATTCAGTGGAGAGGTTGAACTAAAACACCAAGTTTTTTCTACTCAAGTTTCGAAAAGTACATTTTCTATGCTATCTGCTGTGCTTTAATAAGTAATACTTATACTTCATATACATAATTTATTTACTTTGCATGCATATTTAATTATATAAATGAATACAATATCATAAGTTCTATGGTTAATATATTTAATTTCATATTTCGGTCAAAAACGTTGCAAATAAAACAAATAATAAGAATCACTTTTTTTTATCATGTCTGAAATGCCACAAGACTTACACTAACTTAAATACAAAACTAGTAGTATACCTTATTGTAATATAGTATAGTACCTGATTAGTACTATACCTAATATAATTAAATATGTATTTAATGTTACTAAATACAAATTCCCATGACGCCTAAAACTAACAATAATTGTATGCCATATATTATAAGGGGGAGGAACTTGGAATATTTTATGCTCTTTTTATTACACCACACAATTCTGCCACAGTACTCTAATAATCGCATTTATAAGTTAAAAAATCAATAGAACTAGTTCAAAATATCCCCGGTTTCCAAATATATAACGAAATAAAGCCAAAATGTGCTGTAAAGGTTCGTTCCAACACATACACAGCCGCGTTCGAGATTCTTGTTCCCGCCTACTTTTATTCTGTGAGCCTATTAGGTTGAGTTTCCCGACCCCCTTCCCCTAGAGAACTCGGGGAAGAAGGAAGAAGATTTTTGCCAAAATGGCGGACATTACGCTTTTCTAAGGTTGTAAACGTTTTCCTCTGGATATATGGACATGTTGAGGTTTTTGAGACTGTGTTTTTCAATTTAGAAAGAGGGGAGTGAGGTATACCTAATTTTGTCTGTTAAACAGAGGGAAATATTTTGAACACATTTTGCTTATTCATGGATTTGTTGATGAAACGTATAATAGTTGCTAATACATCAAAAACGTAACAATAGTTGTTTATGCATTAATTTTGTATGAATAAAACATAGAAGATCAATAATAGAAGTAAAATGCTTTATTATTCTATTTGAAATCACATTTTGCATTTATTACATAATTAATGCTCATACATCAATGTTGTAAAAATAAAACAAAATAGATCAATAATAGACATAAAATTTTCTATTATTCTAATTAAAATTGTAATTTGCATTAATTTACATTCTTTTATTTGCCATAAACGCAATTTTAATGGTCTATTGTGAAATAACAATTGCTGTAATTACAGCAGTCATTAATAGTATATAGTTAAGAAAAAACTTATATTTTACTCGAAAAATACTACTTTAAACAAAATACTAATAATATTAGAAGTACTAAATTTTCAAAGAGTTTGAATAGGTAAGGTTAAGTTGCTGTAACGCTGTTTTCCATATTTATATTTAATGAATACTCTTTATTTCCTTTTTTAATAATGCACCCAATCAAATAAATAATACTAATGCAAATATACATATAGATCTAAGTTAATGTAGTTTCGATAGAGGTAAGAATTTTTGTTAGACATTTGTATTGTTTTTCAAAAACAAAATCGCACTTAATTCAATTATACACACATTCTATAAACTTTCAAATTAGAGTGAATAAATGTTGTATGGAATGCAAAACTGAAGGACCAGTTACAAAATCAAAACACAACTAGATTAGTCTCTTCTATAGTCAATTTACTACATCGTATTACTTGGTCCAAATTTTTGTAAAACAAAACTACATTATCAACACCTATACAACATCCTCAGAAAGACCATTTTATTTCTCTATCTTTTTTGTTTTAGAATCGTGTTTTCTCAAATCTTTATTAAAATGTGCTTTTATTATTTGTAAGCTGCTTAATTCTAATGTAGAAGACTTATGAAAGTTTATTGGTTTAATTTAACAATACTTGCTCAAACAGTTTACATGAATTAAGAAATTGGTTATTTATATTTTAGTTAAAGTATAAAAGTGATGTTTTTTCTGTTTTCCAATCATTACAATACAGTATTTAGTCTATTAATAAAAGAAATATTATAAAAATGTAATTTAAGTGACAAAACATAACTTTTAATAATATTTTGTCCTAAAGTTCTACATAGCAATACTTCAAACACATGCCAAATAGATCTGTATTATTTCTAGAGTCTATAGTTGTAAATAATCTTAAGTTTATTTATGAAAACTGCTATAGTTAAACTCATAGTTTCCTTGCACAGAAGCCACGACCAGGGCGGAGCAATCAGATGAAGAGGAAATTTCAGTCGTTTTATTTTGTCTTCATCTGATTGCTCTGCACGTTTTATAGCTCCGCCCGTGGTCATGGCTTCTGTGCAAGGAAACTATGAGTTTAGCTATAGAGCCATTTTCATGAATCTTGTTTTAGTATGCACCAACACTCATTAAAGGTTTTTCTCTCTGCATTAAATTGTCCTAATAAATATTTATTATTTGTCTTTTTGTATGCACCAACACTCATTAAAGGTTTTTCTCTCTGCATTAAATTGTCCTAATAAATATTTATTATTTGTCTTTTTGTATAGGAAAGAAAATAACTATTGCATTATAATGGTACTTTTAAGACAAAAATATATTAAATATAATGCACCTTAAAGTTTAATAATTTTATTGTATTATTTGTCAAAAGTGTCAAGTCCTATAAAGCCTAGTAGATTTTTATTTAACAATTTTGTTTTCATCTTTTTTTTCCTATTCTTAATCGGTTTTAAGAATCGTAACCTAGGTGGCTCTGAAAGCAGTCTCGTAGAAAAGCGCATAGACACTTTACTATGTCATAGCCATGACACATTTTTATTATTATAGATTTTGAAAAACCGTTTTCATCCCATATAGCGTAAAACAAGAAATACTTAATTTAATTTGTGGAAATGAATGAATGACCACATTATTTTAATATAGTACTAGTGTAGTACGGCAAAATTTATCGTAATAGTTTTAAATCCTATCATTCACAAACTTTGTTAAATTGTGACTTTTTTGTCGTATTTTATATTAATGGAGACGTTGTGTTTCCATTCAATTTTTAAATGGTTTAAAAAGTACATGTATACTTTGAATCCTATCCTTGAGGAAGGGGGGGGGGATACACAATCAAAGTCATAATTATTAAAACATTTCAGGAATTTAAAATTGTGCGAAATAAACTTGATTCAGTAGAAAATTCTTAAATATTTTTCGAAATCTATGGATTAATATGGCTAATTGAGGGAAGAGCATGTAATGGATACATGACAATACTGGACTATACTATATTATAAAAATATACGAATAGACATGAAAAATTAAGCCCATATTTTTTTTAACGAAAAGGTAATTGAACTATATTTCAAACATTGTAATAAATTTACAACATTTTTGCTATTAATATTTAATCTTGTACTTAACAGTTGCACTAATAAGCTACTATCAAACATTATAAAGAAACAAATTACAGGTATTTTAGTTAAATTTTCATTAGTTTTTATATTTTTATTGGTATAATTTGCTTTGCAAATTTTTCAAAAAAAATGACATTTGACAAATACATTTTTTTCAATCATTGAAATGGAGTGGAATAGATGTATTGGATGTAAATGGACGTATCATCATGTGTGTACTAATCTATTTAAATTTATCTTAACTTTTCGTTAATATAAATTTTACTAAAATTTTATTAAAATTAAGAATTGTGGATTGACATTTGATCATTGATTTTGCATGGTTTCACCATGATATTGGTTTCTTTCACCATGATATTGGTTCCTAGTAGCTGCAACGGTTGTTTGGTGCAATGTTTCACCTTTTTTCGGTGTTTGGTTGAACCATTTCTCAGGTTTTTGTTTCTAATTTCAGAAAATGGTTCAACCAAACACCGAAAAAAAGGTGAAACATTTCACCAAACAGCCGTTGCAGCTACTAGGAACCAATATCATGGTGAAACCAAGCACACAATTTTTAACAGTGTGGTGTAAGGTTTGAAAGTTTTGAAATTAATGCCATACCTGTGTCTTCTTTGAGATGGATAGTGTTTTTTTTAAAAAAGACTTATTTTAATCTATTTTTAAACTTTTTTACGAGCTATAAGAAGATAAATTCTATTGTAAGATATGCGATTGCGATAATTTGACAAAAAGCGAAATTAGAAATTGTCTTGTATGTGTTTGTACAATTGTGTTCATGTGTGTGTGTTTGGGATGTGGTATTAGTTTTATCCATCTAAATTTCTTTGATATTTGGGTTTGAAACTTTCTGAAATCTTAGTAAGTTTCTTCTATTGAATTGTTTAAGGGGATACGGTACCCAAAAATTGGTCAAAATATCGATTTTTCAGTTTTTACTTCTTATTATTCACAATATCTTTCTGAACATTTGAGGAAAGTTTCATAATGATATCTTTTGTAGAAAAAAAATTTTATTTAATATTTTCTGGAGTCATTCCTATAAGTTTGAATATTTTGCTAATTAAGTTAGAAATTTTGAAATTTTTTAACCTGTGTTCTTATATATAAATGGTGCACAAATTTGTGCATGGAATAAGGTCTACTATGTATTGTTTTTTTTTAAATGTTAAATTCAATAACTGACATTTTTTTTGTGATTTTCAGTATAAATGCATGTTACTTTTTAACTGTAGCTCACATTTTAAAATCCATGCACAGTTCTTGAACAAATAATTCTACAAACAAACTATAGAAGTTTGGTGGAGTTATTCTCAAAATTGAAAGAGGAGTAGCGTTTTTAAAAAGTTTAAAATTTTGACTGTTTTTTTAAATGAAAAACTACTTGTAAATATTTGATTTTATTGGTAGAAAATGTTTATTTAGAGTGAACATTATATAAAAACACTATAATTTACAACTTTATATTATTATTTCTAGAAATAATGTTTTGGGTACCGTATCCCCTTAATAATAAATAAGATAATAAATTTCTAAAAAAAGAATAAATCTATTTTTTAATCAAGAAAACATATAGAAGATTCCTAAAAATTTAAGATTCATTTAATGAATCTCAAAATAGCAATTTATCATGGATATCTAACAATCAGGTTCAAACGAAAAATCAAGACGAAGTTAAAAAAGCAAGCACGCAAAGAGAAACTAATTTATTTCTAAACACTGATTACTATACTTTCTTTATTTTTCTCTCTGAAAGCCAACCCACTTCGGAAAGCGATTACAGTTTGGATGTTCTTAAAGAAAACTAACTTAGCTTCGAAAGGAAAAGAAATCGCCGCAGAGATAAAAGGCTACATCGCCACTCACACTTAACATAGCTTGATGAAAGCGAAACCACAGCAAAGCTAAGCCAGAGATTTGAGTGAAATTAACTTCTTGTTATTATTTACCTGCTATTGAAATAAAATAGTCGTTCAACTATGAAATACCATGCTCTTATGAAAGAAGATGCAAGTTGAAAAACTATGGCTTTTGCATAGTCGGCATTTAGTGACGGCTCTAACAATTTAACCTTGATATAGATAGATTTATAGGTTTAGTGGATTTAGCAGTGTATCTGGTAGCCCTAAAATTAATTCTATCCTTATTATGACCATATGTTGAATCCTCAACTTTCTTGTCAAATGAGCTCCCTATATGGTATTTATTCATTTTACATTTATTATCTTTAAATTTGAATTGTTTCTTTCAAAGAACTTTCGTTCCAAATTTTAAAAAGAATTTCCACAAAAAAAAAAAAAAAACTTTGAATATTTGTCATTAATTCTTGAATTTAAAACCAACCTCGTATTACTTATGTGTTACAAACTAAGAAATTGCGTTTTTTTTGTATGAATGGGATACATAAGGCAATACATATAATTACTTATTATTATCAAATTTGTTGAATTGTGTAAGATACCCAATAAAACTTTCGTTGTTAAAATCTGTACGTTCCGGGATTCTGTCCTCGCCTTCGATACCCTATGAAAGGATAGTGCAGGCAGCAACCATAAAAACCCACCAATACATAGTGCCCTGTATATGTGAGACTTGTGTGCGTTAAATATAAGGTGGTACAATGCACGCCACGTACATCTAAAGGTGCTTTGAAATGTTGATGTCACTGAGGGTGGAATTCACACTGGTTAAATACGCGTTAAAAGTGTAGACGCAGTATGTCTTAGTTGCTTTGAACTGTAAATGAGTGTTGCTCGTCATTTCCACGGGTGGAAATGCACGAGTTAAAAACCGGTGTAAGACGCGTACGATGTCGCTATAAGGTTGCTTTGAATGTACTTGTTGAATGTCAGCTGAGGTGTTGGCTTCGTAATTCTACCACGGTTAGGAATCACGACGTTAAATATAAGGTGGTACAATGCACGCCACGTACGATGTCGCTATAAGGTTGCTTTGAATGTACTTGTTGAATGTCAGCTGAGGTGTTGGCTTCGTAATTCTACCACGGTTAGGAATCACGACGTTAAATATAAGGTGGTACAATGCACGCCACGTACGATGTCGCTATAAGGTTGCTTTGAATGTACTTGTTGAATGTCAGCTGAGGTGTTGGCTTCGTAATTCTACCACGGTTAGGAATCACGACGTTAAATATAAGGTGGTACAATGCACGCCACGTACGATGTCGCTATAAGGTTGCTTTGAATGTACTTGTTGAATGTCAGCTGAGGTGTTGGCTTCGTAATTCTACCACGGTTAGGAATCACGAGGCCGGTCGCAAATAGCCCTCTCTTGCGACGTTAATTCAACCCACAAAACCAAAATTCCAACAATAACTCTAACCTAAAATAACTAGTTCCGTAAAAGTGTCTGTCCTTCCGCCAGTCCAAGCCTGACAATCCCCAGACGAAGTTGGTAGGTGGACTCCGCAGTCGCTTATCTTGGAACCATTAACGTCTGCGGAATGTCTCCCCCCGAAACGCCATTGGTGCACTTCCAGATACTCCGAATGCCATTATTCGCGAAAAAAGGGAACACTAATCAGGGATTAGGGGCATTCCCTGGGCAATAAAAATCACTGTTATGGCCGCAGCAGAAAGGGCAGTAACTACGAAACAAATATACAGAAGAAACAAGATACGTGCTGTGATCATGCCGCCATGATGAACGCAGCTCAAGAAAAAGAATGACGCTCAAGAAATTGAGCCGTTTATTTTGCAGTCGAAGATATTGGTAATGAGCGATGACCAAGAAAGCGGCTTGGTCGAAGAAAGATTCCTGGAGTCGAAAGCCTAAATAATGTACGCCATTAGAGGAATTGTTATTGATCGTTTGGAGATTTAACGAGCTTAAAAACGGGATTGGATGGATAAAATATTGATTTAAAATATAGATGTTCATGTTTTTCCATGAAGAATCCATCTTATGTCCCAACTACATGGTTTAGATGTTGTTACGTATTCATAAAAATTTATTGTAGGAATCAATCATATCACAAAGTCATTCCTTTTAAGCACGCATTTTCTTCAAGTTTGCCTCATGTTTCAAGTGGTTAAACATGGGAAAGTTTCTTTTGATCTGGAGAACTGACAACTTTTTTTGTGGCTTTACGTTCATTTAAGAGAATGATCAAAGCATTCTAAATAAAGTATCTTTGAGGAAACTGATGGGCAAATTTTATTGTCAAAAAATCAATAGAATCTATTGAAAAGTTTGGGGTTGAAAGATAAAAATATTCTTGCAGCCTTCATATTCAAATAACGCATGTCATTTATTATAAATATTATTATAATGATCATTAAAGTTTCGAAAACAGAATGAAGCCAGAATCATGAACATTCTTGTTATATTTTTTCAGATAGTTAGAATCTATATGTTGCTTTGTCAAGAAGCTTTTTGAAGTGAAATTATTAATAATATGTCATTCATTAAAAAACTTTATATTGTGTTTTCTAAATAAAGTGAAAGTTATTCGAAAATGCAACGTAGTTAAATCTAAAAGTCAAGTTAGTAATCAATTTAAAAATACAGGATTGTTTAAATTGAAAAAAAAGTATTCTGATGATCAAAAATTATTGCAGCAAACAATGCCAGCACAAAAAAGTTTTGAGTCAAAAATATTCAAAAAGTAAAGTATGAAATTTATTTTATTAAAAATGAAACTATTTCTTAGTCGGTGGAAAACTAAACAAGCTAAAAAAAAAAATACAAAAATATATAGTAATAATATGTTGGGGATTTCAAACTTGTGCTTGGGAAAATAAAAAAATATTCGAACATTTTTTTCACGACTAAATAAGCAACTAATATCTATTATCTTGTGTATAAAAATTAAACTAATGTTTATGTAAGTTCTTGTGAATCGTAAATAAAGCTAGCATATAGTAACAGTTTGTATTACAATCCGTATTTTAATAAGATTTTCTTTCATCGACGGCTGATATAGGACTTGTTTTCAAAGGACTGGCATCTCAACAGCGATAAAATGTTCTTGAACCTTTAAAGGCCAGTGGCGCTACAGACCGATAATGTTATGATAATGGTGAATAAAAAAGATAATGGTGAAAGAGAAGCTGCTTAAAGAGCTTCTAAAAATGTCAACCTTATGAGATTTATTGAGAGTTAGCACGCCTAAGTTTATTTAGTATTATTTTGTATGGGAGTATATTCTGTTGATTGCCCTTATCTCTTATCTTTTTAATGAGAAGAAAACACGGAATTATTAAGTGTGATTTATTCACATATTTTAATGTCGTCAGAAATTTCCGGTATTTTTTATGTGTAAATTACTGCTGGTATCTTGATTTTTTATATGTTTGCATTTGGTGTTAATCTTGATAATTGTTACAAATTATATAAGTAGCTCTATGTACAATCAGTGCTCGAAAGTTAATTGTTTACCCTTTTTTACAAAAATTTATTATTTACAAAATATGAAGATACATTCAATATTAGATTAAATATAATGCAAAACGTTTATAATTGAATTCAGTAGTGTGATATCGATTAAATGAAACATTTCAATCCATATAAAAAAAGCGTATTCTTCACATAAAAACATTAAAAAAAAGTTATCATTATAAAAGATTTGGATATTGACAAAATTCTTTTTTTTTTAGAGTTTTACACAGCAAAAATTTAGAGTAACGTTACTCCACATAAAACTGGGTTAACAGCACGTGCTACCTTATATTAAGCAGCCAATATTATTACTTCATTCGCAAACTTACTGGACAACAGTTTTTCTCATTTATTCTCTTTTTATACAACAACACAAAATTAGGCTTATATTTCCATAAAGCGATTTTCCAACCGTTTATGTATATCTAGCAATGTTTACACCCAAATATTACAGTGTAGAACTTAATAGAATTCCGACTAGAAAAGATGATTTTTATTGATTGCAAAAAAATATCTGGTGATGGGTCGAATAATTTCATAATTTTCTGGTTTCATACACGTTTGGTGTTCATTGATTTTACTTTTAAATTTGCAGCTATATTTTATTTTTTTTCAATTTCTATTCCGTCACCAATTATTGTTTTTATTTTAACATTTAAAATGACTCAGATAAAGAAAAAAAAAGCTTAACTGGCTAAGAAGTTGCGTTGAAAAGCTGACTTTTAAAGTTGTAGGTTAAGTAGTTTTTAAAAATCGTATAAGAATTTCCTAGCTATAGTAAAACAAGTAGTCAGTCCTCGCCAAGGCTGAAACGGACGTACGATAAGCATCACGTCTTGATGTAAGCCCCAACTGACGATAGATGTAAGTTGCGACCTGAAGACTTTTTCAGAGACGTCTTGACAGTTGTATCAGAGGTTCTTGGAATATGTTTAGTTGTTGATGTGTTTACGAAAGTCTATTTGGGTGTTTGTGAGATTTTTTGAAGATTTTCTCATGAAACGAATGGAAAGAAATTGTACAATATGTTACGAAACTGTATGACTATAGCTCTAAATGTTTCGTAACTTCCCGTCAACTACAACGATTGTGAATTGAAATGTAAAATGAGCTAAAACAACATATTGTGTAGGTTTAATTTTTAAAAATTTTTTTTTTTTTTTTTTAAAAATCGAAATTCTTCGTTTGTTTTTTTTGTAATTATGAAATCATTTTAGTGTATATTTGTGTAACTTATATTTGTGTAACTCTATGGAACATAGGTATTTCTAAGGAACATATTTATGAAATCGGAAAAATTCCATTATTATTTTTTTGCCTTATAGTAATTTAAGTAAGGTGGGGTAAAAATAATTTGTAATATGGATCATAAAACAAGCTATAAACAATTATTTTTTAAGCATGTTGTTAAGCAACAATTATTCTATAAAACTTTGTAACGACTCACAAATCGTGTAATGTAAAATAACTATAAAACCCATTAATGTCGGTTAACAAAGTTAAAAATAATTGATTTATTAACAATTTTGTCCCACCTGACCCTTATATTGTATCACAAAAAATAATCGAAATTGAAAAAAGTTTGTCATTATTTTTTAAAATGCTGAAAACTTAATAGGGTGACACTGGGTAATTATTGGCCAAAAATCAAACTTTTACCATAGCTCCCACATTTTTGTAATTTTCTAGCTAGTAATGTTTTTCGTTATGAAAGTTTAATATATATGTCAGACCATTAGTGAAATTTACTATTTCCTCTCTAGAAGTTAAAACAAAAATTGTGTCCAAAAATTACCCCGCCAATTGGGGAAATTATTGGACACAGTGGGGTAAATATTAGACAGTAGCTTTCAATCTCTTCTACACAATATTTGGACTAGCTACGAAGGGTAAATTGTGAACAATGGGTGTATACTATAGCTACTGTGTATGGATGTAATTATTGAACACCATATGGCTTCTGTAAAAAATGTATAACAGTGAAATCTAGTTAAAATTGCTAAACATTTAAATTTTTCACAGACAACTTTTTAATAATTTCTTCTTTGTTCAAGTACAAACATTGCGTGGATGGTGTTTTTTAATCACATACTATGACGAGTAAATTTAAGCATATTGAGATGATGTCTGTCGCCAAACTACAATTAACTGAACTGATTATAACTAAATACAGTTAAAACTATAAACTAACTACAAAACTTTACTTCATCATTACAAGTTATGTTAAATGGATTAACTGATATTTTTTAACTGATTGGTTTGCACAGGACCATAAAGCATAGACAGAGTTTTAACAATTTCAGTCTGTGGTTAATTTTTGCGAATGATTACTGAGATTTTAATCAGTCATAATTTAAATTTCATTGATATATTGTTTTCTTAAAGTTGTGAAGCCCCACTTTTCATTCTGATTTTTGTTTAGCTGTAAAAAAATGTAACTCATTGCCCTTATTCTCTAAACCTAATACCAAGTTTCGTTACCAATAAGTTTCGTTACCAACACTGTAAAAATTTGATTTAGCATTACTCGATAAAACTGAAGGCAGCCTAACCACTGCCTCCTCAAGTATGGAGTAACATTACCCCACAAAATAGGAGTAACATGGCATACACCAAATATGATTACGCTTGTAGGTTATACCAATTTTGTGGTGTAACGTTACTCCTCACCGTTGGAGGCAGCTAGGATGCCAACAATGTAATAGCACAAGTTATACCAAATTTTTACGTTGTAGTTTTTCCCTCAGTATTACTAAGCATGACAAAAGACGATCATGATAATGTGCTGTAATTTTTTATAAAAAAATGTACGTTATAAGTCGTTGTACTTGAATTTATTATATTTTTTTAACATAATTTAATTTTTTAATTAATCCTAGTCAAATTTACCCATTTAAAACATTTAAAACACTTTTTAAAGGTTATTGTACTTAAATTATTCTTATATTAGCATTTATATTGTAAACTTTTTTTTTAATAAAGCGAGATTAGTGTTTCCAAATTTCAAATAAATAAATTCATTTGTACAGTAGTCTTAACGAGTATTTTTCTAAAAAAATTGAACAGAAATATTCTTAAATATGAAATAGTGTAAATTTTTTTTATAAATGCTCTAAAAAAAATCTTGAATCGAATGACTTTAAACGGGAATTAAGGGGTCGATCCAAATAGGTAAGTGCTTTTATTAATACTAATAATATAGGATGACAGCATATGTACAGATAGTAAAAGAATATTTTACGAGTGGTATTATCGGGTAAGTTATTTTAAAATATTTTATTATAGAAAATGTTGAGAAACGGTTTGGTATTTGTTTTTTATTCCTAGTAAAATTTGCCGAGCCTTTTATTGAGTTGATTTAAAATCTACAATGATTATTTCCCGTGCAAACGTCCTCCCGACATTGACTAATTTTTTTTTAGATATTTTATATAATTTTAGTTTATTTCGATCGAAATTTTCCTAACTATTAGGGAAAAAATTCAATCAGTTTTAAAATTAAATGGAAATTGGTTGCATCCCCCCCCCCCCTCTCACCAAAATTAAATGTGAATGGTCTATTTGCAAAACTCATATTCTTCAATGTAAAACTAAGATATAAGAGCCGGGTCGATCATTTGCAACTTTGTTCAATTAAATTTACAATACTTAAAAGTCTCCATTATCTCCATTAGTTATATTTTGGAGAATGTCATTTTTGTATTTTGTAACTACACCCTTTAAATGTTATAAAACTTGGTATGTCTAGTTGGTTGATACATAATTCTAAAATAATATAATTTCTTATCAAAATCTTCACGCCAAATCTTCGCCAAAAAACACCTTTCCTCATTTGGCCCGTTTTATGGCTTTTTCAGTGAAATTAAGAACCTACTTGGCCAGAAAATAATGTTTTGATATTTAAGTTTTTGGGAATTTCCGTCGTAATCTCTACTGTCATCATAGTTGTTCGATGTTCAATAAGTTTGCTTAGATAAGTTTGCTAGTGATACATAATTGTTAAGTATAGGGCTTTCTTAAAATTAAAATCTATGCTTAGAAACACATTTGGTGTATTTCTTTGATGATAATTTGGCGTTTATTTGGACTTCAAATAGTAAAATAAATATAAAAATACTGTGATATATTTCAAGTGTTATTTTTAAAAAAAACTACAAAAAGGTTTCTTAGAGACAGACGATATCAATAATAAACCAAAAGAAATTCTTTTTTATATCAAAATTTATAAAATAAATAATCTTTCCATTTCTATGTTAAAAAATTATTTATGTGTTATAAACATTTTCAGTTTTCTTTTTCTTTTTTTACGTTTAATTTAATTTTTTCAACACGAAAAAAAATTATCACCTTTGATCGAAAGTGGTGTAGTTTTGAGCACTCAATTCGAATTTTCTCCTAAAATAAAACATTTTATACTCCGAAAGCTCAAATATCATAACTTCAGTATAAACCACATATTTGTGTTAAGTAACGACGCAAGCGGATGTCTAGTCTAACGGACTCTCTATGTACAAACACATACACACAACGTTTATTATTTATTATTATAGATATTTGAAAATTTGGAGCTCAGGAGTTAAAAGAAATTATTTTTATTATAACCACCAAAAAAATTTTAAAAAAAGTATCCACACATTTCTCTACCCCCGAGAAAAATCTTCTTGCCATCATTTAAATCTTGCCTTACAAAACAAACCTTAAAAAAGAGAAGAAAAATCTATCTTTAAAAAAAAACGCATTCCACAATGTTTCGACGATTCCTGTGTCAACTTCCCACTGATTTACAGCGCACATTATGCTACCATAAAGCGCACAGGTAAAAATAAACACGACATAAGCGTTGTAACGTCACATTTCAGACTAGCGTAACCGTTTCAGACAGGCCATTGGATTATTCATTACGTTTTATATACGATACTGCAATTGCGTTTTTATCGTCTTTTATCCAGCGGGATTTTAAGCTGTCTTTAATTGACGGAGCAGTGCCGTAAATGCTCATTGATATGATGTGACGGTTGTGTTGACGTATCGTGAAAGGGTTTTTTGAATTGATATGGCGGTGGTTGTGGCGAATCGTGTCGTAGTGAAAACGGTGACGGAGGGATCGGTCTTTATTGTCCGAGGATCGTTTTGGATGGGGGAGTGGATCGTGAAGGGGGGCATTCACAAATTGGGTTTGAGTGTGTAATAGTCAGATCAATGTTTTTAATTATAGTCGTTTTTTAAAAGTAGTTTGTTTTCCTTGGTGGTTTTGAATTAGTTAATTTGTGTCAAGTTAATTAGTAATAAGATAAATTTGTAAATTCATTTTATTTAAAATTTAGGAAAGTTATTAGTATTGAATTAAAACTTTTTTTTAAATATTCTGGCGTTGGTTTGAGTGTGAAATAGTCAGACAACAATGTTTTAATTAAGGTAGTTTTATGAAAGTAGTTTGTTTCCTTTAGTTCGAAGGAAATAATTTGTGTCAGATTTATTAGTAATTAAGTTGAATTTTAAAATTAATTGTGCATTTTAAAATTTAGAAATGTTATTAGTATTTAATTCATCTTTTTAAAACAATACTTTGGCATTGGTTTGAGTATGAAATAGTCAGAGAACAATGTTTTAACTAAAGTAGTTTTGTAAAAGTAGTTTGTTTTCTTTAGTTTCAAAGAATTTAAAATTTTTTGTATAGAGTTGATTAGTAATTAATATATATTTATACAAATTAATTGTCTATTTTAAAATTTGGAAATGTTATTAGTATTAAATTTAAACTTTTTTCAAAAATGCTGGCATTAAAGTTTTTTATTTTATTTTATCAATTGAAATCTTAAGTTAAATGAATTGTTCTTTTATGCATTCTGATGATCTAAGGTTTTTTAGTTACGTAAACTTAACACATAAAATTTAAATTTCGTTTAATGTTATTTTGATTAAAGTAAATCAAATTAATGTAACGACAAATTAATGCAAGCAATAAGTATAAATGATGGTTTATTGTATGAAAAGTTCTTTTTAATATAATGAATTTTTTCAAATACAAAGCCCTTTGAAACTGTCATATTTGTATTAGTGATAGCATTTTATTTTTAGTTTAATTCAGTTTTTAAACTTTGAAATTATGGTTTGTATGGCATCAGACAAACTAAAAGTTTAATTGTTTTCAAATAAGTGTCATCTCTCCGATATAGTTTTAATATTATGATATCAAGCCGACAGCGAGATATGATCACGCGATAGCAAGTTATACGAGAGTTTAGAAGTAATTTTAATTTTTGCGTATATTTCTATACGTAAAACTGTACATGCAACAAGAAAAAAGTTCATTCACATTCACTGCCTTTTTGTCAATTCAAACTTCTGAATTATAGATGAGTTCTTATAAATGCAAAAATCTTTTCTTGTCACATCCAGAATGGATGGGTTTTAAAAATCACATAAATATTTCATTAATATGATGTAATTAAAACTCTTTTTCTTTTCTAAAATATCGTTTAAATAATTTCATTAGATTTTGCAGCATTACCTACTTTATTTTATTACTATCAAATTTTTTATCTATCGTTTTTAAGCCCCTTTACACTGATATTTATGGCTGTGAGTTGTAGAAAATAATTTTAAAAAAAAGTACAATACATTTTGCAAATTAAGTAGATGCAAAGAAAATACCTATTTTAACAATTTATTTAATATTTTAAAAACTAAACCGTTACAATGAATTTAATTTGCAACATTTCAATTATACACCATTTTTTAAATATTTGTTGCCTTGAACAAATGCTCCTAAAATTTTACAATATTTTTAAATTGTTAATTTTAAATTAAAATTATAATGAATTTTTTTAACTATGTAATAACAAAACAAAAAAAAATTATTTCGAAACAACAACACACACACTTTCTAATTTACAAATATTAAAAAAAAAACTATATAATTGAATTAATTTTATATTTTGTTTTTATGAATTTTTTTTCATTTCAACAACGTTTTCTTTGAAATTACAACTTTTAAATCAGGAACATGCGTATCCCTTATCCAAATTTATCAAACGAAAATAAAACCACTACTCCCCTACCATTCCAATCAGACAAACAAAACAACCTATACCTACCAAACCTAAATTTCAATACGGTCCCCTACCGACATCCCTCGATGTCCCATCTCCTTCAAAACCGTCTCTTTTACGGAATAAAGCAGTAGTCGTGTTTATTTAACTTGTCTGAAGTATCCGAGTAACTATAAAATATTCAAGGTCTTCCTAGTCCCCTTTAAAGGGGAAATTTAACTAGGAACTATGTTTATCGTGGAAAATTTGGCGGAGGTATACGTTGGAGAAAGAGAGACGCGATTAGGTCAGACTATGATGGAGGAGGGGAAGGGATGGGAGGGGGCGATTGTTTTCGAATGTTGCGCTGTTTCGAAAAATAGGAGTGGGTTGTGTTTTAGAATAGTGTATGATTTTTTTTGTATGATGACACTGATTCATTGCTGAGATGAGAAGTTTACATGTTTTACTTTTTAATCTAAGTTCTGTGTATAAATTAAAAAATTTATTATTCTTCTGATATAATTATATGAGACTACTAAAATATACTGTTTTGTTTGTAGCATTGCAATCATACAAAATAAAGCAATTTTTTTATATTCTAAGTAGACTTCAAACTCATTTGCTTTTTTTCGTTTTAAGTAAATATAAATAGGTAAAAATCCAAAATTTTAAAAGGTTCAATAATTACGGATACATATTAAATAGTTTTATCAACCAAATATAGCAATAATATTTATTTATTTATTTAGAAGTTAAATTGTTAATATCCATTACTGGAAACCTTTTATCTATTTACTTAAAATAAATATTTATCTAAATAACCATTCAAAACACGTAGACAAAAATAAATTTATTGATAATACTATATTCAAAATAACCTACAACAAATTGCTTTTGGAGGATATTCACCGTTAAAAAGCTTCACTGCAACTTTTTTTTTTCCTTCGTAGATTATATGTGTTTGATATTTAATACATGTTTACTTTACAACTTTAAAATTTGTAGTCGTATTTATTATTTCTTTTTTTCCAACATATATGTGCTAGTTCAATGTTTTATTTTATTATATGAGTTTTAGAGATAAAAATTTGTTTAGCACAGCTCGCGCAGTTTAAAGCTTCAAAATTGCACATAATTTGTAAGCCCTAGCCCTAGAGTGTAAACCTTCTATATTCTTACACAAATTTTGGTTTCATGTAATAATTTTAACTTCTTCTGTCTTAGTGATTTCGAAGCAAAAGTGGTTCAAGTTAAATATTACCTAATACGTTTACTTTCTTGGACTTTAGGCTGACGATATATATTTTATTTTTAAAAAAAGGTCTTAAATTTTTATTATCGTTTTATTATCGTTGCACAACCATTGGTTTCATGTTCAACCTCTTCCTATATATGGGCTTATCCTACTAACATGGCATATACGTTGCAGAGAAAACTTATCTAGCAATGGATGAAAATAATCTAAAATACTATTTTATTCGTTTTAAAATTTCTTTGTAAATATGAGTGTTGCGGGTTTTTTTTCACACACATTATGTTGTATTTTTTTTTTGTTCATTATTGTTACAAAGATATGAATATTATTTAGACAACATGTACATTGACTTTTCCATCTTATATTTATAGTCTATAAATATAAACATAAGTTCTGGTAACATAAATTTCATTTTATGGAAAATTGAGAACTGAGTTACTTTTCTAATCATTAATTATTATTAGTAGTATTGTCTTTGATTATAATAATAAACTCATCTTTTGTCCTTACCCCATAAGTGCTCTTTTCCTCAAAACATGGTTTTGAGAAAAACAGGGAAAACTAATCAATGGTATCGTTTTATTTTGTCAAATAGAGCGTAATGTTGTTTTCCCCTATTTATTTAAACACTAACTTAATGTTATTATTAATACTTATTGTTAATTTAAATCACTATATCTAAACATTTTTAATGTTGTTGGATTGTATCCATTTTCCGAACTCTGTGTAAGATACATATTTTGGCCTTTTATAACAGTAAAAACATAAATCCTGGGGGAAACAGTGTTTGATTCGTTCTCAATAGTAAACAGGCCAGTAAGTATGAGGGATGACTGTCTCTAAGTCAAATATTAAAAAAATACTGAAAAATGCCACCATTATGGTGTTACTATGTCATCGGTATGCCAAATGGATATCTTATGTCTAAAATCTCAAGTTAATTTGGAATTTGTTTCCTATTAAGGAGCTGTTAGGATTGTTTTTAAGGTCCTTCTTTTCTCAGACAGACAGTGGTATCTTTAAATAAATATATACCACTGCTTTTGTTTTCTAATATTTTTTTAATGATTTATCGTTATTTTGGGCAATATTAAATACTTATTTTCTACTACTTTTTATTTAAAAGTGTGTGTTAAGTTATTGCCAACCAATACTTTTCGATTTTTGTTGCACGTAACAATGAATTTTCTTTTTATTGTTGTGCAGTGTAAAACAATGAATTTTCTTTCCATGCAACTCTTCATCCTGCAAGGAAACTTTTCCACCTTACATAGTTAATTGAAGCAGGAAAAACCTATGCACATTTCGGTTGTGGGAATGAATAGTTTCTGAGGGAAAAGCCAATTGACTGAAGTGTAAACTTATTTTCTCTGCAGGATATTTCAATTTAAATCTTCAACTAATCAATTTAATTTCTTTAATTGTATTTATGCAGCATGATTATAAATGAGTCATCAACACTTCAAATTCTAAAATTTAGTAAAATTAGAAATTTTATAAATTTTTAAAAGTTATGTATGTTGCTGGAAAACATGACATTCATTTGACGGGTTTATACGTCAGTATCCCGGGATATATGTATCAGGGTTATATTCTTTTATTGAAATTGTTAAAGTCTCTTAATATCTTGTAATATCTCATTAGTGATCTAGAAGTGGTAATATATTTTTATTACTTATTTTATTGCTGCTGCAACATTCCTCCTTTACTATTACCCACATGTATAATTTTCCTTCTATAAAGATTTTTCATAGTAGGAAAAATTTGAATTGAGTATTAGTTCGTAATACACCTATAATGTATATATTGAGGAGTTAAATTTATTATTTTTATTTGTTTTGTTGCTTTTTTTCTGTACTTATTTCTAATCAGTTTCTATTTCTTACTCCTTAATAATTCCAGCTTACTGGTAAGCTATAAAATATTCAAGTACCGTTTATATTTTAGAGGGCAATGTTTTTCTTTGTTTGTGTAGAAAGGGAGGGAGGGTAGAATATAATATATAATCCACTCTACCCCAACCTGAAAGCGTGCTTTTCCTCTTCGCAAGTGTGCTTTCCTCGAGGAAAGCACACTTGCTTGAAAACTCTTGTATATTATTTCATTGTTTCTAATTTTTATAAAAGAGAACATGATTAGTAATCACTAACGTTTCGAATCGCAATAATTTTTAATTTTACAAATTATTGTTGTTTAAAGCTTTGGTTGAATTGTGTTTATGCATCATTGAGTCGTTTTATGCCAGGCATATTTTTAAACAACTTATTTATTTCAAAATCTTCGTGAAATTTTGAAATCTTTAAAAAAAACTGAATCTCGTCGAAATGCAATACAAAAAGTTAAATTCATTCAAAATTTAAATATTTAAAAATATATCTGGAATTGTGAAAATGTCACTTTTTTAAATAAAAAGCTGTGTCTGGTTTCCAAATAAATTGTAGCTGCATTTTAAAAAGTTAATCACTTACTATAATATTAAATGAATTTTTAAAACAATAAGTGCTCTTTATTTTCATTAATTGGTTTATAAAGGTAATAGAACTTCAAACTTTTGTGTACATATCAATTTCTAGAATTTGAAAATGATGTAATCAAGTCCCCTTTTTTATCCGTTTCTAAACTTAAATTGTCGTAGTTAATTTTCTTATTTATTAAAGTTAAATTTTTTACAAGTTTAAGTTAGGTTTTAATTTATTTAATTCAATAAAAAGCAATTTCATTTAATTTAAAATTAATTATGGTTCAAATTGCAATTTTTACTTAATACTCGTATATAGCTATTAATTATAGATGAATTAACAGTTATTACGGTTAATACATGAATCTATCTCAACATAAAATGGACATAACAATTTATAGAAAACTTAAAAAGAAATTAAAACTTTTGTAAGAGTAAAGTATTTACATTGAATTTATATTAAGTGGTATAATCACACGATGTATGTTAAATAAGTCTGAAAATCATCTACCGTTCGCGATAACCAAAAATTATTACCAATTATAATATTAATTCAAATAATGTTCAAAACAACTATGTGATAAATTGAAATAAAATTTCTTGAAACAACATTAAATTAAATAATAACTAATTCATTGTTATTGAAATGTCTGCGGCGTAACTCTTTCATTTGAGTTGTATTCATTGTATAATCACATGATGTATGTTAAATAAGTCTGAAAATCATCTAGCGTTCGAGATAAACAAAAACTATTTCCAAATATTATATTAATTTGAACAATGTTCCTAAAATTTTCAGTAATCATTTTTAAATGAACGCAATTAAAGTTCGGAGCTCTTCGTTACCCTTACCTTTGAGTGCTAGAGTACTGCGGTGTGTGTCAGTACTGTGCACACTCCGAGCGGGTACTGTGTGTGCAAGAGGAGAGAGCATGTGATGCGGATTCGCGCTCTCTCGCGGCGTGTTTGTGTCGCGCACGGATACATTCCGGCCCTCTGATTGGCCCGCTTCCCTCTCCCCGAGAACCACCCTTTGCGTCTCCATGGAGAGATCTCCAACACATGAGCACGCTCCTCTGATGCGGAGAGAGGTCCCGCCATGAACAGCTACTTCGAGCAGAGCGGCTTCTACAACGGTCAGACCGCCGCCGAGCAGTCGTACCGATTCCCGCAGGGCCTGCTCGTGCCGCCCTATCCCCCGCAGTCCAGCCGCGCCCCGGCCCACGACTCCGCGGCCTCAGCCCCTGTCTCGTACGCCGCCGCCGACGCCACCAATGGCGGCAACGCCGCGGCGTCAGCCACCGCCGCCGCCTGCAAACTGTACTCGAACTCGGTGGGCGAGAGCTCGACCCTCTTCAAGCCGGAATGCCTGGCTAAAGATCAGAACGGCTTCAACCAGGCGGTCAAGGAGATGGCTTCGTGGCCGTCGAGCTCCGTGGGCGGGCTGAGGCCGTCGATGGGCGCCGACGCGATGCGCCCTTTCCCCGGCGGGGATAACTCGGGCGCTGCCGCCGCCCCGCGAGTGACGGACGCCTGGTCGACCTGCTGTCAGAGCACGCCGCCCATGGCGCAAGCACCTGCCAATGCTTTCTACCCGTGGATGGCCATAGCAGGTTGGTGTAAGTTAACCTTTCGATACTACTCTTCACCCCGAAAAGAAAGGCATGACAACACCGGCGAAGAGCTTCCAAACCAATTTTAACTTACCAAATTTATCCTTGGAACGAAATGTTCATTTTATGAGTATCCCAACGCTTTCTAAATATATCTATCATAAAAAAAGCACTTTTCCAGTTGATGTAGAATAACCTATCGATACTTTTCCCGCTCCGATACTGACCGGAAGACATGACAACTCCGGCAGACTTACAAAGCCGTTCATTTTTTACGACACCCATCTTACCTAGTCCCGAATATCTGAACTATTTACCTATCAGATATGATATCCATCTTATTTCCATAGCTGTTAAAATTTATTTTTATTTTTAATATTGACCATTCTACTATAATAATGAGCTATACAATTTCAATATTCTTTCTATGTTTCCATCCGATGAAACTTGATTAGCATGACAACACCGACAAAAGATCTCTGTTTTGGTTTTTACTCGAATGAAACACAATCTTGAATTTTTTCCAAAAAATTCACGATTTCTTATAACTTCATATCTTTTATTATCGGCATAAATATTTTTTACCGCTTTAGTAAAGCACTACTGCAAAACAAATGCCATAACTGTCTGAATTGGTTTAAATAAATAATATTTCTGGTTTTCAAAATATTTAATTTTCATGAGACCAAATTTTTTTCAAAACTTTTCCAAGTTTCTTTCATTCGTTAACCTCCTTTGTTACAAGAAAATCTTGGTCAGCCGCATTTTTCTTTTGAAAAAGATATAATCCTCAAACATTTAATCACCGAAACTATGTTTTATTAACGCTTATACAGACAGAAAAATAAAATCATCTTATTACCATCATATACTCCAGAAAATAAGAAAAGCGTGACAGCATTAAGACAGTGCCTCACGAATTTTATGCCATTTGTATGCAGTCCTAAAATAACGCTCACATTTACACAACAAGGCTTTTCCTTTTCATTATTTTAAAATTAGTTATTTTTTTTTATTTAAACTGTAAAACAGATTAAGAATAAAATCACTTTTAATGCTATTAAGTTTAATTAATCAATGCAATACAAAGTACAAGAGTTCAAATACTATTTTTTCAATAAAACAAATGTATGCTTTATTTCCAAACTAATCATTTTATTAGCTATTCGTTTACTCTAACATCGACATGACCCCCATCAATACGACCAAGGTAGTTTGGTGTAACCTTTCAAGCTTCCTTTATTCGATTTTAAATATAACAAAATAGCATCATAATCCAGAACTAACAACGATTGAAACAATTATTAAATATAAAAAATGGGAATGTTTGGTTGACTTTTCTAACAACCAGATAACCAAAAAAATATTCACAATTTTACTCAAAGGGAAAAAAGCAATTCAAACAGTTTTTGTAAAGCAAATATGATTCCATTAGTACTATTTGCATGTGACCAATTTCAAATAGTCATTTTAAATATATTTGTGACAAACTCTAGAGGATTGCTCTAAAGACATATTTCTTATCTAGTTCCCAAGTATTGACTATAGGGATGAGTAGTACTGAATTATTTCATCTATTTCCACCTGTGAAGAAATATATTTTAACACCCAATCTACATTTTAATTCAATATTATCAGAAAGAAAAAAAAACTAAAGTGTGTGTGTTTGAGAGCGATACCGTTAACCTTTGTCATCCAACAATGACCGGTGAAATCCATTCAATGTCCATCAGTGCTTAACCCTCCCTCTCCAAGCGGCATTCAATCCAATTTTGCACCTCATCCCGACCAAAAGAAAACGCTTGCCGAAATCAGGTTTTCATAGCTCATTTCATGTTTTATGGAGTCAAGGAGTGGCAATAAAATCACTTTATTTTTTTTCCCCACCAAGCCGTATTTCACTTTCAAATACCTCGCCAGTAGGGGGAAAGTAGCTCAACGACTGTTTACTGGCCATGAAAACCTCAACTTGGCCTATCCGCTCCCCAGGATTCCCTAATTAGCCAATAGAGGGACCTTTGCTAAAACTTCTCACTGTGGGGGTCCAGTGGCCATTGGACTTTTTCTTTGGTGTTTTTTTTCTTAGGTGGGATTTTAGTAGTGTGGTTGATGCATGATGTTTAAGGGTGCTAGGAATGGGGTGTTAGCACGTTGTAAAATTATTTTTATGTCTTGGTCGGGTTTTTTGTTGGTGGTGGATTGATGTCGATTGATAAGTTGTTTAATTTGGACTTTTGTTTTGCTTTAAGACCTTTTTATTTATGATTCGCAACTTATTTTTAGTTGCTTTTGGAAGTATTAAAAGAATGATTCATGGTGTTGGCGAATTAGGATTTAGGAAAAGTGAACGTGAATTCCGATGATCAATTTTCTACCATGATGTACTACCATGATGTTTTCTACATCTATGTTACGATGGATAAAGATCATGGAGTTTATTTTTTTAATGATTTGAAAATGCCGTTTAAATGTTTTAAATTTAACAAGGTTGTTCAAATCAATATCTAGTTTTAAAAATATCCACTGAATGGGAAATTTATATTTGCCACTTATTTCAATTAATTTTAAATAATAATTTAATTTTACTTCATGAACAGTTTAAACGTGCTTTTCACAAGACTTCGCTATTTAAAAATCACATCTTGTTGACTCATTTAATTTAAAACAAAAGGAGCATTTTATTTCGTTTCGAATTGATATAAATAATGAACTATAACATTTTCAATTTACTTCAAATGCAATACTTTTTATTGCAGTTGTGTCAGCTACACTTGGCTTCGGCTATTCAACCTATTCGAAAATACACGCTGAATCAATTTCTACGTAACCATTCGTAAAACTCCAAACGAAATATCTTTGAGAATTTTAAACACCACTACGTGACAGTCCTGTTACAATGTCACATAATTATCACCAATCCGTATCTTTTAAAAAACTTTAATCTATCAACAAATCCGAATCCATTATCTAACGTCTCATATCAAAAATGTATGAATAAATTGATGTAATTCCATAATAATAACCGGCATTCATAGATAGTATTTGAAAAATTTCAACAACATTTGCGCAACCACAGAATCCATTAAAATTCACTCAAGCACACCACAAAATAAGAAAACCTGTCACATAATTATCAGCCATCGTTAAATTTTTTACTAACTCTACCTGCATTTTCATTTTGGTGCATCTCCCGATATATTCTTCCTTTAAAGGCAACACATTTTCTAACGCTTAGTAGAAAGTCCGGATAGATGTATATCACTTCGGCCTGCCATCTGAGGACGTGACTCAACCTTAAATGTTCCAAAATGGAAAGAAGGGAGAACAGAAAATATCGATAACAGCCCGGAATATACCGTAAAATTCTTCCCCGAAAAAAAGGTGAAAATGGATGTATTTGCGTCGCGTTTATTTTTTCGCGCTGTGCGAATCGATAGCTTTGGCAGTGTTATTCAGCCTCTAAAGTCTGCGGCATAAAATAAAAATGGCAATTAAAATTTTGCTTGAAGTAAATTATTTTAAAGAAACGTCAAAAATTCTTTAAATAATATTATCGGAAAGTTCAGTGTGAATGGATGCATTTGCGTCGCGTTTTATTCTTCTCACAGTACGAATCGATAGGTTGGACAGTGTAGCTTGTGAGTATTTCCGCCTCTAAAGTCTGTGGCATGAAATAAAAATGGCAATTAAAATTCTGCTTGAAGAAAATTATTTTTAAGAAAGATCAATTTTTTTAAAATAATGTTATATAGGAAAGTTCAGTGTTAATGGATGCAGTTTTTTTCTCGAGTTTTATTTTTGTCACAGTACGAATGTAAAAAAAAAATATGAGTAATTCTGTATCTAAAGTCTGTGGCATGAAATATAAATTAGAATTTTGCTAGAAGATAATTATTTTAAAGAAATGTCAAACATTATTTTAATAATATTAACCGAAACTTCAATAGAAATTCATGCATCTGCGTCACTTTTTATTTTTCTCGCTGTACGGACCAATAGGCTCTCAGCTTGTTAGTAATTTAATCTTATAGTCTGTGGCACGAAATAAAAATGACACTTTCAATTTTTCTTGAAGAAAATTGAAATGTCGAAAAAGAGATGTCGAAAATTCAAAGAAATGTCGAAAATTCAAAGAAATGTCGAAAATTCTTTAAATATAATTATGGGAAAGTTCAGTGGGAATGGATGCATCTGGGTCGCGTTTGTTTTTTCTCGATAGGTTTAGCTTATGAGTAATTCTGTATCTGTCTCTAAAATTAGTGGATAGCATTAAAATAAAAATGTCTATTATGTTCTTAGGGCTTTAAAGATAATTAAAGAATTTAAATAAGTAGTTCAGTTTCAGTCTCTAAAGGGCACGAAATATTAACTACTAGTATTAATTTTTTTAATGGATGTCTTACATATTTTGTCTTATTTATCAAAAACAATTATGGACTGACAAATATGTTTATATAGATTTCAGTTTATGAGTAATTGAGTCTTTAATTCAAATACATATATAAGGCTTGCATTGGAAGGAAAATAAATTGGTGTATGAAAATTGTTTTTAATAATAAGTTTGTAATTATAAAATGATAACTATATCCTATTTTGATTTTTTTACGACTTGTAACACTTGTTTGCTGGTTAAAATAAGAACATTGTTGCGCAAATAATACATGTATTAGCGAACAATAAACTGCCGTAAAACTGTATTTAAACTGCCGTACATCTGTATTGTATAAAATGGCATTACTGACATTCATCTGCATAAAAAAGTATCTAAGATTTGTACTGCTAGTTGGTCAATAAAGTTTATCGTTTAAAATTTAAATTCTACATTTTTAGTTCATTTTATTTGTTATATTTTACAATTATCTGCATAAATGCTAGTTATTTGGTTAGTTAATATGTTTTTAGTTATTTAGTCACATTTTTAAATTTAAACAATATTTAATATTTTTATTAAAATTGATAATACTATTGACATTTTAGTTACAATTTATCATTACTACCATTAAAATTTATTTAAAAACACAAAATTATTTGACTTATTCTATCACATCAAACAAGATACCACCGAAGTAATAATTTATTTCGTTTTGTCAAATGTTTTTTTTTTTTGTAATTATTTTTAACTACTTATGGTGTTGTAAAATTTAGTATGAACTAGTTTATAAATTTTTAACTATATATTTAACTCGATATTTCGAATTCAAATGTAGAGAAGTATAATCTCTTACACAACATGAATCAAAGATTTATCACATTTTAGTATTGCACACTTCTAATCAAACAATCAAAACATATCCGGTGTTATAACATATTGTTCATTTAGTAGCACTGTAATATTCAGTCTTTAGCCTTAAAAGGTAAGTAATGTTTTAAAATGGACCAGTATTGTATCAGATAGATTTGTATTTTACGGGGGATTTACAAGAATTCTACAATTTTCAGGTTTCAGGTAAGTAAAATTTGATCTTTAATAAGACAAAAAAAAACAAATCTAATTTGTTACAAAATGGATACATCAAAATGAACGTGAGGAAAATATATAGAAAGTGGACGTCTTCAATTTATTGCGCATCGGTAAGATTTAAAAAAAAATAATGGGCAAAATTATGTAAGTTAATTGAAAGCCGAATTAATATTTGATTAGTAGTTTTACTGTTTGTTAAGTTAAATTTGAAAAAGCTTTGCTATTTGTGAGAGGAGTGATGTTTTTAGAATAAAAGAGTATTTATTGCTAATACATGACAAATATTTTGGACATTTTATAGTGCTAATATTGTGATTTGTGCATTTTAGCATTGAAATCTATTTTAATTACTTTAGGAAGAATTTCCTTCAGTGAGTTTTTAGCAAAATAGATACTACATACTACATTCTCAGAACTAAACATTAGAAAGAATACAGCAACAAAATTCTTTTAATAAAAATACTGAGGATTTTTCACACAATAGGCAACAATATTAACTAAGAATTATTTGCAAAGGTTATCAAATAGATACTTAGGATGTTTTTATATGATATTTAATTATTATAATCACTGAATATTGATCGCAGTGCAAAAAAAAAACTTAATACGCGTTTCCGCAAAAATTTTAATTGACGTAACATATTATTTAAATTTTAAAGAAAAGATGTATTTCATGAATTTTCATGATATACAAATTTTAACTTGGCGGTTTACATATTTTATAATTTTTTTTAGCAAAATGTACCTTTACTTTTATTCAAATATGTTTCGTACATAATATTAAGCTTTCAAAACGAACGAGTTGATGACTTAACACATTTTTTCTCAAAATATCCTACAAACAAAACTCTTTTTACAAGTCTCAATAATTTAAGATACAAAATAACTAATAAAATATTAATTTTAATATCAAACTGTGTTAAATGAAGTTAAATTAGTTATACAAATGAAAAATTTTATATATCTATTATAAAGCCCTCCGTATTTCATATAGAGAAAACAGTAGGAATTGAAACATTTATAAATACACATGAATATAATTTTGTTGTTGTTTTCTTTAAAGGTTTTATTTCCACAGGCAACTGAAATTATTAGAAATATTTTCTTTATTTATGCCTCCATTAAGTATATTACTCTATCGTGTATATATTCCTAAATAAAAAATATTAATCCAAAAATAAAAGCAATTCAGAGCCATAAGAACAGTCCAACATAAATTTGTTTGATGCCATAATAACAAAAACTGTTATTTCTCCCAAGAAAACACAGAGCCGAATATGTATTTTTTTATTCAATGTTACAAAAGATCTCGTTCAGATGAATAATAGCGCTTTTGTTTTTATGTATGACCGTTGGCCTTATAAATAACTTAGAATAAATATATGACCGTTTTTAACTTAATAGACATAGAAAAATTGAGAATGAATGGACTATTGACCTCTTTGCATATATTTCAATGCAATTTAATCGCGTGTAGTAATTATTTTTTTAATGTGAGAATGGATGAAATGACCTTTTCGCACGCACTAGATATTATCGAAACTGCAAATGAATATGTTTCTTTGTGTTTAAAATATTAAGGAAATGTGGGTTAATCCTAAAAAATTAATTTCTAATATCATACGGAACACACCTTTGAAATAATGTATTTTCTGTAGTGTTTACAATTGTCCAAATTATGACTTACCCTTCAAATTATTTGTTTTAGTATTATAGGGTGTATGAAGGATTTACATATTGATGCCGCATTCTTTAAGATATGTTTTTAGATTTACAAAGTATTGTAAGGTTTTTTTCTTTGAAATATAAATTCTTATTTAAGTAAATAATATTTTGACTTTCTGCGCATTCTGCTTTTGCGTAAAAATTAGTACATGGTTTTAATATTGATTTTTTACAACAAAATATTATTGAAAACAATTAAGCATGATATAATTAAAATGTTTTATATAAATACTTAAAAACAAAACATACCCCGAATCTGTTAGCTCAATAGGATAAGCTTTATCCGTTATATAAATCCTTGAGGCACATTCATTGAAATTAATATAAAATTGTTATCCGTTTTATTAAAATCTATTATTTTAGTAGTTATCACAGCAAACATAAGTGTATAAAACATAAAATAATTAAAAACCTCAACATCATACAAGTTTATATAAAGCAAGGTTCGATAACTACACAAATACTTTTTTTACCCAAAAAAGTATGTACTGTATGCTCATAAGATTATTGTTATAGCCAAAGGGTGCTTCATTGAAAGAGCTTATCTGAATGTATGAACAGCCAATAGCTTCTTAGTATGAAGTATCTATTAAAAGATACTACAACAAAAGATAAAAGAGAGTACGGAGAGGAAAGCAACCTACAGTGACCAAGTTTATGTGAAAGGTTATAAATAATTTGAATATAAAACACTAAATAATTAAAAACCCTAGGTTAAAACCCAATGAACAATGTATCTTTAAGTATTAACCCATTAAAGGCATATTTTCGAATTATTTCTGTACTTTTATTTTGAAATAAAAACTTTTCAAAACTCGTTTTTAATTTGACCCTTAATTTGTCCTCCTACTTAAAATATTCAGTACTGCGGTCTCTATTTGTCTTTTGTTTGGTTTATTTTGAAAAACTAAAACGGAAAACTTATTTTTGTATAGCAAGTTTTCTTGTCAGTTGCCTTTAATGAGTTAATTATTAGGATATTACCCTATTCATATTTTGCATTTGAAAGTTTTTTAAATCAGATAACTGCATTTACTCGTGAAACATTGCATAATTAAAATAGTTGAAGGTTGTATAAATATATATTAGTCTTTTTAAATAAGATTTTTTAATGTTTTTCAATTTAAGTTAATATGTACAATTACTCCCTCAACTTGACTTTGAGTACGATTAAACAGTTTTATTTAAAATTTGTCTGTATAAAGATAATTTTATCCCCAGAAATAAAATCATAGTGAAACATTTATTTAAATAATTTTTGAGCGAGTGTAAATTTCTTCGAGAAGTTTTTATCGAGCTAATGTTTTCCACAAAAGTATAAATTTCAAATTTAACGCTCATTAGTTAATTTAATTAAAATGAAGATTTTGCATTAAGAAAGTACATGGGCGACAATTGTATTTTGTATTCAATTCTAAAAATTTTTTATACTTTTGTAAAATTAATAAGAATTTAAATTTCTTTAGTTAGTTAGGTCGTAGTCAAGTTTGATTAATAGGAATCCCGTGTGTTTTTATTGCATGAAAATATAGTTTCAAAAATCGACTCAAATAAATGATTTCATGATTTTTTAAAAAAGAAAACATGTGTATTTTAAATGGAGAAGGATCCTTTTACAAATTTTAGATTAATAAAACACGAAAATTTGTATATTACATTAAACGCGTTTTTTACACCCGTTGTACATTCAATTCTATTTCCCAACTTAAGAACGTATACAATAATGAAACATTTTCTAACAATGTTCAACAAATTAGAAACTTCGGAAATGTGGTCCAAATGATGTAATAAAAAATAACGAAACTTTTTACAACAATGTTCCACAAATTAGAAACTGCGGAATTGGGTCCTAGTTCAAATTAAGTTATAATACAATAACGAAATATTTTAGAACAATGTTCAACAAATTAGAAACTGCGGAAATGTAGTCCAAATAATGATGTTACAACAAAATAACGAAACATTTTACAACAGTTCCACAAATTATAAACTACGGAATTGCGTCCTGGTCCAAATTAAGTTATAATACAATAACGGAATATTTTAGAACAATGTTCAACAAATTAGAAACTGCGGAAATGTGGTCCAAATGCTGTTACAACAAAATAACGAAACATTTTACAACAGTTCCACAAATTAGAAACTGCGGAATTGCGTCCTAGTCCAAATCAAGTTACAATACAATAACGAAATATTTTAGAACAATGTTCAACAAATTAGAAACTACGAAAATGTGTCCCAGTCCAAATCATGTTATAAAAAAACAAAATAATGTTTAAAAAAAAAGGAGAAAGAAAGAAGGAGAAAGGGCACCAGGTGCGAAAATAATTTGAGATGTAATTCGGATTTCAAGATCTTAAGAATGTTCAGAGACGGATTTAGAAGGATAGGGGCTCCTACTTTGTGGCCAAATTCTCTATTTTGGTCGTTTCTTTTACTGTAGGCATGCACTTAGTACAGGGTAGTTGGATTCGGTTGGGGAAATCAATATATCTACCAAATCCTACTTTGCGCTTGGTTTTTTTTTTCAGAATCCGTTAGATAACATAAGAGGGACAAGGTAGTAGAATTTTCGAGTGATTCGGCGGTCGTTTGCTAGACCAATCTTCGTATTTGAGGAATTCGTGTATATTTGTTAGATGGGCATAAACACAGCTATTTTGTGAATTAGTATTGGGGTTAAAAGAGTAAATGTTGTAATTTAATGTTCTTAAAGTACATGAATTAAGTTTTAAAATACATGAATAAGTTTTTTAAATATATAAGTAGGACAAACTGTAAAGTATATATTATAACATTTTAACAAATTTAAATATATATCTTACAATTGTTTTATAAAACTATAAAGTTACTACGCATCAATAAATAATATAAATAAAGATTAAGATGTTTCGGCACCTCTAATATCTAAGAGATAATAACATTACTTTAATTTATTTTTAAAAAAAGGTTTTACTCTATTATAAATTACTGCGAAATATTGTGCCTCACATAGGGACTAAAAGAGCATAAAATCAGTAGAAAATGAAAATCAAATAAAGTATGCTATATTACGCTTAGTTTTAATGATTTAAAAATATAATCGCATTTTAAATCATCGTATTATATATACCGTTTAATTCTATATGATCATAATCTTACTTTTCAAATTGTAAAATTGATTGACTTATGTACATCGAATTTAAAAGTTAGAATATTATGCTTCCAACAGACTTATGCAGATTACAACCAAGTAAATCGGCATAAAAAGCAACACAAACTTATTAAATTACTTAAAGGATAAAGATAAACTTTAAAACACACTTAAGTGTTATGAATAAAATAATTGTTCAGAAATATGTCTCACAAAATTATACGTATGACAAGCCCTCTCCCTTAAATTTAAAAATAAATGGAAATATATTTCAAAATTATGTTTGGTAGTTAGTTCAGAAATACCTTTTTAAAAAGATGTTGCATTTTTAACGTTTATGGATAACTGACTTTTAGCATCCACATCATTTTTATAATTGTGCACAAATCTCTTTTACGAAAACTAAAGAATCATGATAAAGATACAAACAAATCTTAACAATTCATTTCATTAGAACCTTACAACCTGTTGTCGCAAGTGTATTTTAGTCCCGAAATAGACAGAAAAGCCAACGATCGGTGTTTGCAAACTGGTTTAGCCCTTTCCTATAAAAGCTATTGAGAATCGTTATCTGTGACTGAATCTCTTTGCAAATGAGCACTTATATAATTTCGGCAGTCACCTTCCTGTTTTATGTTGGACAAACAATGTGACTATTTGTTTAAAATGGAGCCGGATTGTGTTTGAAGAAAGGACGCTTTGTTAGTTTGATGTCTCCTAAAGGTTTTATGTATGTTTAATGTTTGTTTGAGTTGTACACATTCTTTATTTGTCAGTGAAAAGCAAATAATTGTATGTTGAAAGATTAAAGCTCTAATTTGCTACCTCTATGCGAATCAAAGTAAATAGATAAAATACGAGTTTTATTTGAGTTTCGTTAATTTTTATTCAAAACTATAATTCACTTAATTTTTATAATAATTAAACTTTTATTGTTTATTTCTCAAATATGCGTCGTACTGAGACTTAATTAAGTATATTATTTTTTAAAAAAATAGGTCATGCTTTATGTTTTGCAAAAGATTACGTATTTAAATTTAAAAAAAAACTTCTTTATTTATAAAGTTATTTGTATGTAAACAAAAATAAAAGGTGATATCCCTCAATTATTAAAAAATATTATTATTGTTTATTTCTTCTGCTTTTTAATTACTGCAACCTCAAGTCAAGTTTACTAAGGATTTTTCATAGTTTATAAGTAATTTATGAAGCAAATTATTAGTTTCAGTTTATTAGGGATATTTAATAAAGGTATATAAACGAAAAGCAATTAAGCAATATCATTTAAAATATATATTAAACACAAAAACCCGGCGTTAGCGTTTTCAAATAAACTTATGGTATTTTTTATTTGATTTTAATGAATTATTCTACCTTTTATTTCATTTCGTAAATCGAAAAACTTTTTACTAAAAATACCTCATTTGCTTTCAATTCGGAACAAAACACAGCATACTTTTTGGTTTTAGCGCCGCCAAATCGTATCGTGTGATTTCTTTGTTTCTAAAACCCGTAGTTTATTTTCTGAATACATTGACATGGTCTACAGAGTCACAACGGCAACTAATACATCATATTTCTTTTTTTCTAAATGCAAATGCACTACGTGAGAATAATAAATGTTGATATCAGTTCTAATCTTCGTACTGCGAGACGCGATTCATAAATAAGACTGTAGGTGCGTGACAAGCTGTATTCACGGAATGCTGGTTTTGCTTCTATTAGCTTGTAATGGCCAAAACTGAGATTAAATTTCGTACTATAGTCTGTTCTTCCAATTATAGGTAGTTTGTTGATAAATTGTAAGAAGTTTTATGCATAGTTAGGAGTTTAGTTGATGAAGAATTCCGTTGAGAAAATGTAGTTATTATTCTTAAAAATAAGTTTCGTATTGAGGTTCAATACGTTTTGAGTAATATATTTTGTGTGCGTGGGTTTTTCTTTAAACGTTAATTAAAAAAAAATTGGGGATGTTAAATTTAAAATTAATAACTCTTTTAATGATCAAATATTGTAATCACATTTTGTATTGTTAAATATTGTGTGTGTTTACTAAAAAAGAAGCTAATAGCATTATGTATCGAACACCGCATTATCATACAATACTAACGGTTCACACAATGATTTTCAAATTAATGTTTGTAACTTCTATATTTATATAAATACGATTTAATTTTTTAAATTCTACATAATAGAAAAAATAGTTTAAGAATAATAAAGTAAATGATCTAAAAAAGGAATAATAAAGATATTGTTTTAATTAAAGAAAAAGTAATATAAGACAATCACAGTATATATTGCCAAAATAAATGTAAAGCTAATCAAAAAGTAAAACTAAATTATTTATATAACTCATTAAATAATCACTAAATTCCAATGACCGGACTAATTCACTGTCATTTAATTAGTACTTCATCATAAATAAAGGTAAAAAATTATGTAAATAAAGTATACGATATTTCTAATATTTTAAAAATATATTTAAAATTATAGTACAATAATTTTCTTTAAAAAAATCTCCAATTTTATGCAGTTGTTTAACACAATTTAACTTTTTGATGAGTAAAATCAAAGCTAAAATAAAGATATAAATTTCTCCCTAAATAAGATTCATTCGTACTACAACCATCAAATTATTTTACGCAAAGAAAGAATTTGAAATAATATAAAACATTAATAATATGCATTATTTCCAATACTTATGTTGCAAACTATTAAAACCTATACCAAAAACGATAAATAAATTTGTTTCTGTAAATTTAATTTTAAAAGAAAATATATACATTTTTCAATCAAAACAAGAATATAGTAGGAGGATATTATTATATACTAATGCATTCAAAAGAATCAAAGACATAACTAAATACACATAGTTCATCATAAAACACGGTTTAATTAGGCAAATGTAAACAACAAGTATATATGAATTCTAGATAAACAAACATTTACATATAGCAAGATCAGTATAGAAATGTCAAAACACATAGTTTAATATACACTCTCAGAGAACTAAATTCATGCAATCAATAATATGTATATAATTCATTAAATCAGCAATAAATAGTATTAATATAATAACTCTTATAATTTCATGATTCATACATTTAATCACACACTAAAATCTAATAAATCCTACCTCGATTCAGAGGAAATCTGGTATCCAGTATCCATACATTTGCAGACTTTATGAATCACAAACACAGCACATAATCCAATAAATATCACTCGTTATACACTCTAATAATCGGAAAAAAACCCTTCAAAATACATAACTCACAATTAAATCCTAACTTAGACCTTTAGAAAGTACAAGCATATATTTTTTTCAACACGTTGGAATAATTTTTTGAAGGACCAGACATGGACTTGAAATATGATAATGAGGTATTTCTCTCTCTCTCTCTCTCTCTCTGACGTCACAACTCATTGTCCCCTTTTTTGAGAAAGTGTAAAGGGGGTGAGGGGGATTGTGGGTACAGCCAACTAGAGCTAGTCTGTGTGATATGGAATCTTACCAGGGGGTGGTTGAGAATAAGCGAATACTAGGACAGCAATAAATCTAGATCTTCCCAACCATTAATGTCTGGTAGTCAAATTGTTCAATTAAAGTAGGCTACTGTTCAAAATAACAAATGATTCATATCCGCTTTCCTCTAAAATCACAAATGAATAATTGTTTTAAAGCTTTTAAATTCAAAATTGATATTTTTCCATGCTGTATGGAATTGAACACAGTGTCCATCATTTAAAAGCCTCTTAAACTTGAATACTGCAGACATAAAATTTCCATAGCTTGAGATGAATGTATTCCTAAAAAAGGAAATAAAGAAAAAATTAATGACCAAAAACTTTTAAATGAAAACATCACTCTAGCTACTGCCGGAACTTATTATCAGTATAAAACATATAAAAGTTTTTTTTAAAATAATTATTAAATATTTTGTTTGATACAACTTTCTGATCAATATAAATTAATTTAAATGTTTTAATCGTTTGTATAGATTATTTCAAAGTGAAAATTCCAGCAGTAGATTTTACATTTTACTTTGATTTTTGACGTTTAATCAATATTTGGCATATTTTTAACGTAAATCATATAAACTAAAATGTAACATGAATGTAAATGTTAAAGATATATATAGGTTTTTAATACTGTTTTACTTTTAAGTTGGTTAACTTAAGGTATGAAATGATAAAATTTAAATAAATCCAGGAAATAATTATTTAAAATTTAAATTGACTCATTCACATTGGGTATTGCTAAAATTCAGAATGTTTAAACTCAATCAATACAGAGAGCCATGAACTGATAATAGCTTTTAGGTTGGTCTGTTACAAAAGGATTGAATAAAAAAAATACTGAAATAAATATTACAAATAATAACGACATTTTATGTATAGTTTTAGAAAGTAAAATGCTTTAATTTCAAAAGAAAATCAATAAACATAACTTTTATCGATAATTTTGTTGTTGTTGAACAATTAAAACCATCTGTTTCGTTTTAAGGTTTTGGATACAACCACAGCAGCGAAGTCTTATTTAACAATGCAAACTAAGCAACTTTTACTGATTAAAATTTAAAATATTGTAATACGAGAATATTAATATTTTTTTAATTGGTATGATATCTTGCACAAAAAATGTGATTTTTCAAACTTGTTGTTTTTGATACACTTAATTTGCAATATTGCTATATAGCTTTTAAATTTTTTCTTAATTAAGTTTATTGGATTAAAACGAATTTGCGCTGCAAATTTTTTTGGGTGTAAATTTAAATCTTTTAAGGTTTAAAAAATACGCAGTTAGTACATCCTGAAAAAAATATTTTAATATCGACTTTAATCGATTATTATGTAGTTATTCAAATGTAGGCATTGGTTATTATTGTTAGTTGATTGATTTTAACTGAATTTTATTTTTGATTATTTTTCCTGTGTTATTCCAATGCTACCTGCATATTTCTCTTCAGTATAAAAGAAACTACACAAAATCTCATAAGAACACCCACAAAAAGAATAAAGTTTGTGGGGAAAATTCGTTATATGTTATCTTTTCAGGATGGAAATATGATGCACGAAAAATTGTCTGGACATTGTCTCGTGTATGAGTTTCTGCAATGGCATTTTTATTGCTGTGTGGAGTGGCTATATTCATTCTCAAGCCGTATGACCTACTTTGTCACAGTACTGGGTTAAGCTTTTTTGGGGGAGTATTACGAGACTTTTTTTTCAGTTCAGAAGAATTTTATAAAGCTTCAAATTGATAAATGCTTTAAATATCAGGTGCTTATGGGACTTAAAATCATCTAAAAATATTTGCTTATGGAATATCAAATTATCTAAACAAATGTGGCTAAATGTTTTTTTTTTTTTAAATATGTAGCTTAATTTATTCCCTTTATTTACGGTTAAATTTTACTCTTGACTGTTTATTTTTTTAATGTTAATTCTTTTATAATTGAAGCACTTAATCCTGATTTGCGTTCAAATTATTTGTAGGTAGTTTATATTTAAAAAAAATCAAACTTAAGTTTATTTCTGATTAAATAAGATAAATCGTTATTATTATTATTTTTTTATACTTCCTTCACTAAAAAAAAGCTTTTGATATGCAAAGTATTTTAAACACTTCTTGAATTTCTTAACCGCAGTTTCTTACTGGAGATGCATAAAAATCCGATGTATGTTGCGTATCAAACCGAGAGTGGGTGTCAATCTGGAAATGGAGGCGAAATACTTCAAAGCGAATGACGGAGATAACGTTGGCCTGGCTTTCTTCGGCTTTTATCCACACTCTCAAGGTGCACTTACGACGTTTTTAGCATCCTCTAACCCAGTGGTTCCCAACCTGGGGGCGATCGCCCCCAAGTGGGCGATTTGTGTTATCAAGGGGGCAATAAATAGTTGGGGGTGATATAGGGGCGATAATTATTCAAAGGGGGGAAATTAAAGTAAGATACCTGTATACAATATAGATCTGTGAGGCGAAAATCATTTTCAAGCAGAGCGGTTCTGAGCTAGTCTAGGTGAAGCTTATGGACACTTATCCACAACTGTGGTAAAAAGCTGAACCACTTCTCAAAGTGATTTAGTTGTTAGTTTATTTTTTTCTTAGTTTATTTTTTTCTATTTTATTAGTGACCAGATAAAGCTGCTTTGGTTGTTTATATATGTGGTAGTAAGGTGTTTAAAATTATAAAACTGCTTTATTAGTTACACTTTAACTCAAATTATAATTCGACATAACATGAAAATTAAAAGGGGGCGATAGGTGTTAGTCAACCTAAAAAAAGGGGAGATGGTCCAGAAAAGGTTGGGAACCACTGCTCTAACCCTTAGATAAAATGTTGAAAAAAATGTGTTTAATGCATTGATATTACTAGGGATTGGAGTGACGCGTTACTTCTAACGCCGTTAAGGGGACAGGGAACACAACTACGCTTCAAAATATCAAATTTTCATTTTAACTTTCAATCACTAAAATGAATATTTACGAATTTTTTTATATAATACGCATCTGAATATGGGGTTGGAGTTCATAAATTTGGTAGTTAATTTCAATATAATCTTGTTTCCAGCTTCATGTGTCATTATTTTAAAACACCGATTTTTAGCTTTTAGGTACACTTTCCAGCACAACTATTGCGTGTATCTGAAAATATTTTTTTTATAGAAATAAAAAAAAAGTTAATTCAACGCAATGAACCTCAAATTTGACGATAAAACATTCATAATTTTAAGTTATTAACATAAATAGACATTTTACGCATTTCTTAAATTATAAAAATCGTCTTACTTTTTCTCATTATTTTTGGGGAATATTTTTGGTTCACTGTGTTAAATAGACATTTATACGACATCACAGAAAATTTCAACCCTTCTAGTAAAATAGAAAAAGAGAAAAGTGTACCTTAAGGCTGAAAATTGGTGTTTTGGAATAATGACATTTAAAACTGGCAAGAAGGTTATATTGAAATTAACTACCAAATTTGCAAACTCCAGACCCATATTCAAATGTGCATCATAGAAGTTTTTTTCGTAAATGCACGTTTCAGTAACTAAAGTTTAAATGAAAATTCGATATTTTGAGTGGTCGTTTTGTTCCCTGTTACCTTAACTTAGTTACTTTTAGAGGTAATGAAATAACAAAAAATTCGTTACTTTTTCGTTACTTCTACCGCTCTTCACGAATATTTTTGGCAGTTTTGTGTTCGCCTTAAATATATTACTAGGGATTGGAGTAACGCGTTACTTGTAACGCCGTTAACTTAGTTACTTTTAGCGGCAATGAAATAACAAAAAATCGTTACTTTTTCGTTACTTCTACCGCTCTTCACGATATTTTGGCAGTTTTGTGTTCGCCTTAAATATATTACTAGGTATTGGAGTAACGCGTTACTTGTAACGCCGTTAACTAAGTTACTTTTAGCGGCAATGAAATAACAAAAAATTCGTTACTTTTTCGTTACTTCTACCGCTCTTCCGGATATTTTTGGCAGTTTTGTGTTCGCCTTAAATATATTACTAGGGATTGGAGTAACGCGTTACTTGTAACGCCGTTAACTTAGTTACTTTTAGCGGCAATGAAATAACAAAAAATTCGTTACTTTTTCGTTACTTCTACCGCTCTTCACGGATATTTTTGGCAGTTTTGTGTTCGCCTTAAATATATTACTAGGGATTGGAGTAACGCGTTACTTGTAACGCCGTTAACTTAGTTACTTTTAGCGGCAATGAAATAACAAAAAATTCGTTACTTTTTCGTTACTTCTACCGCTCTTCACAGATATTTTTAACAGTTTTGTGTTAGCCTTAAATATAATTATTTAAAATTTAACTTTTAACAACGTTGAATTTTCGTTCTTAAGGGGGAATGGGCGCGCTGGACCGGGGGTCTCCAAAGCAAAGTGCATCAGTGTTAGTCCTATGGAGAAAAAAAAAACTTTTCTCTGTCACATTTTTCCGGCTGCATTGAATATTTTTGCAAGCGGATTTTTGTGTGTGATAAATGTAGCTGACTTACAGGTCACGACCTTCCCACTTTTTGAAATTGGTTTGAATATTTTTTTTTTCATTTTCAATAAATAATTTTACACAAAATATTCTAAGCAATTTCAAAAAGTGGGAAGATAGAGACCTCTAAGTTATCTGCATTTATTATTTTGAAAATAACCGTTTGTAAAAATATTCAATACAGCCGGAGAAATGTGGCATAGAAAATAGTTTTTTTTTCCCATTGGATTAACACTGAGGCACTTGAGTTTGGAGATCCGCGATCCAGCGCGCCCATTCCCCCTTAACTTGTTTCTGATATATTTCTTTCATATTGCTTCTCTTTGGAAAATGGTATAATGGTTAAATTTCAAATTTTATTATAACTTGAAAATTCTTAAAGAAAGTGTAATTATATAGTTACTATTCGTATTAAGTAACTGTAACTAGTTACTTTTTTAATTAAGCAACTGTAACAGAGTTACTTTTTTAATTAAGCACTGTAACATAGTTACTTTTTTAATTGAGCAACTGTAAAACTATGAATTGATAATTTAAATAAAGCTAATCAATTAGTCATAGTTAAAATTTACTTTTATTTTATGGAGAAGTTTGGTAGGTTAATATTGGAGGAAAATATAAACTGAGCAAAGCGGGAAAGCCTGCGTGGTTGAGAAAGCAACTTTATGTAAATGAATTGTATAGGCTAAAACATTCAGCGTTTACGTTTTAATTTTAAAATTAAGCGTTACGTTTAATTAAAATATTTGTTTTTAATTATATTCATTTATATTAATTAATAAGTTATTATGATCTGTCTTTGCACATAGGTTTTTTCAGATTTTTTTATTTTTAATCTTATTTCTAAAAAGTGGTTGCGTTGAGACCCTATTCATATGTTGTTGGCTCGTCACTTGACTGTGGTTCTTAATTATGATGCCCGTGGCCAATAGCCCTTGTGTAGCTCTAGTGCGACGATATTTCAAACTAAACTAAAATTAAAAAGTGAGCTCAACAAATTTTTCACTTTTATTATTATAAAAAAAAATCAAATTTATTCCTTCAAATATTAAGTAAAATTAAGAAGTTTTCTGAAAAATTGAAACATACTACCAAATTAATTATTAATTTTACTTTATGTAGCTTCGTTTTGTTTTTCTTTTTCATTTCCATTTAAGTAATTAAATTGTTTATTTATAAAGTAATTAAAAATACCGATAGATAATTTTTGGCCTTTTACCTACACTTTAATTTCCTAAAATTATTATTTTTAAAATTTTAAATCGGTTCGATCGGCGTTTTAAATAAAATTCATTTACATAAATGTCAGTTTTATAAAAGTAATTAATGGTTTTTAAACATTTTATAGACACCAAATTGAAATGGTCTCGTATAAAGTGTTCGTAAAACAAATATTAATAATTATTGTCTTATAATTTACTTGTTCGTATTTTCCTCTTTTCTACAACATTAATTTTAAACATGGTTCACCACAAAATATATCTACCATATAACTATTCAATAAACCATATTTTATAGGTGATTTAGATTTTTTTACATTATAATACTCATTACATTATTATTGAATTTTTCCCAACACCATTTTGTAATAGAATCATATCCAAAAACCATAGTTTTTAAACGTAATTTTTCAATGCTGGAATATTTGAGTTTAATAATTAATAAATTAAAAAATGCTAATTTTTATGTGTTCTGGCTAAAATATAAGAATCTATACATAAAGTTTAGTAACATAAATTGAAAAAATATTACCGATTTTTTTTCTAAGCACTCCGGAATATAAATACACACAGACTGCCTAAATTCTTCTTATTTCTTCTATTTCGTAGAAAGTACCTGAAACTAAGAAATTTATTTGAAACTCAACTATAGTTTTTTTTTTTTTAAACCCACTTCAATAAGATTTATTTGGCTTTAAACAAATTCTTTACAAATATTTTACAATGTAATTATAACTACGTTTATGCACATTTAGGTACATAATACTCATAAGGATGTACATTCTAAGTACGAATAACTAAATTTTGTTAATTTCAAATTAATGATTACATTATTAATTTAATTATTGTTGGTCAACCATGCTTATGTAAATAAGAAGGCGGTCAGTAATTCAAATAACAATATTAACGTTAACATGACATTCGCATTCGATATTTTAAAAGTAATTTTTTTTCCTCTGATATTTAATGTGCAGGTTTTTTTCTTAACGAAATGGTTTTGTAGTACTTTACAATTGTATTGATAATCCGCAATTAATTTGTTGTTGTTTCTAATGCCACTCGGTAACCGAGCCCGGAGTAGAGAACTACCCGATTTTAAGGCGAAGTGGGGCGGCTTCCGTTTTTTATTGAGCGCCACAAGGGAGGAAGTCCGACTTTTGCTCGCAGCATGACACATCCGTTTTACAGGAAGGTCCCTTTCACACATCCATTCTCACTCACATATCGGAATTTTGATCCAGATCAAAGGCCGATAACCCCCTGATCTGGTACCCCCAGAGGTATTAATTTGGTATGGGAACATGGAGGACTTTGTGACCACGACATATTTAACGTGCCCCAGCCACCATTAGCAACACGGCGGTCTTTAGTCGAATACAAGCGTCGACCCAGCAACCATCAGAATTGCGAGCACCGGCATTTAATTTATTACAGTTAATTTTCATGTCTAAAGTTGTTGAGTTTTGAGATCCTGATTGCGTTTTTAAACAACGCTTTATTTATAAATTGTTTTTACTTCGGTTATAATGGAAAGAGTTGCCACAGATGTCATGCAATAAGTTTTTTATTATAAAATTACTAAAAAATTTCAACTCAAAAAGCAAAAACTGAATTGTTTAAAAATTTCTTTTTTAAATATTTTTCTTAAAAACTTATATTAGTTTTTAAGAACATTTAAAAAAAAGCGAGTGTACTTCTTAGTTATTGGCCCCAATAAAAATGTGAAAAAATGAATTTTCTATGGTTAACCGGTTTTTTAGGAAACCGATTTTTTGTTATACCGGTTTTTTAGGAAACCGATTTTTTCTTATACCGGTTTTTTAGTAACCGGTTGTTTTGTTTACCGGTTTTTTATTAACCGGTTTTAACTCTTAACCGGTTATCCGTTTTCCGGTTTCTTTGTGACCCGATGTTTTCGGTATACCGGTTTTTAGTATGTTCATTTTAAAAGCTATGTTATTTTACAAAGAAGTTTCTAAAAAAAGAAATTAAATAAATCATATTTTCTATTAATAATAGTAATATTCATTTAAAATTTGGTAATAAATTACATTGTGGGGGATTTCACTAGAAAAATACTGAATATTAGGCTTTTTAATTGAATTACAAAGGTAATTTGATTTTTAGCCCTGATGGGAGAAATTTAGCCTACATTTGAGGAGAAATATTGATATTCTCAAAATAACTAAATAATAAATATTTTTGTTGATGTATTTTTTTAATATTTTATAAACTGTTCGTATAAAAGAAGTCTACAAAAAACTACAAATATTTTTAAATACGCGTACGTAATCTAATTCTTAAAAAAATATTGTGTTAACAATATTTTCTATTTTATATGCTCAACAACATTCTTTACACTATTCCTAGTAGAAATACGGGTTTTTACATCATTACTCATCGAAAACGTTGACCGTATGTTACCTTGAATACGTAAAAAAAACTCTTCTGCTTTGTTTTAATATCAAGTTAAAAAAGATATGGAAGCGGGTTCTCCTTCTCTTATACAATGCTGTACTAGATAAAAGTCAAAGAGTGTCAAATAAATCTGCTGAAGTTCGTTAACGGTGACGTTGTTATTAATTGATGTACACGCATAATTTGTATGCATTCAGTTCATTGAACGTCTAAAATATCAATATAAATATGTATTTTACATACATTTTTAAACGCATTGGGTGAATTCTAAATGTTTGAGTAAATTCTTAATGACTTTTAAGTTGATAAAAATACTGTGTTTAAATTTATATCTTTTCGCGATTTTTGTGTTGCTACTTAATAAAATGTAATCACGTAATTGAACTTATTGGCGATGAATGTCAGTTGATTTAAAATGAAAGAGATATTTGTTAGTTTTAAATTAGGCGTATTTAATTATTTTTTAACTATAAATACAAGTTTATGATTCCATTTTTTTTTCAAACAAAGGCATAATTAGGTTATTTATCATTGCGTTGGATATATTTAATAAACATTTCATCAAATAGTGTCACCCAGGGTAATGGATGGCCAAAAACCAACAACATTCTATTAGTATAAAAGCTATCAAAGATAGAATTCTAAGCTGACCGCATATTCACGGAACTTTGGACAAAAGCATCGTGAACGAGTAGAAAAAGATAAATATTATTAAATCATATTAAAATAATTATTAATAATTAATCATTTTAAAATTTCAATATCTTTCCCCTTCTGTCCGTCATGTTTTCTACCCGGCCTAGAAAGCCATGAATGCGCGGTCGATATATTCCAATATCAGCATGAAGTAATCATGGAGTAATCATAAGCCCTCCATGTCTCTTTTTGATGTGGTGTGTGCTCAAAATAAAATATTTATTTTATAACTATTTAATGAACTTAAGGGGACGCGGTACCCAAAAAATTAAATCCAGTATTTTTATCGCTGGCATTCAAATTAAACTATTTTTACAAAGAACTAACATTCAATAAACATATACGAAAAAATTATAAATATTACAACGTAAGTTTTTTTAAAAAATTAAAAAAATTTTAACGTTTTTTCAAAACGCTACTCCTCCTGCAATTTAAAGAATTTTGTAATGGATTTTTTTTCAAAATGTTCCTACAACATCTATTAATTAAAGTTGGTATGGATATTGAGCTATCAGTTAAACAAAAAAATATGTAGCTTTTTGTATAAAAATGACCAAAAAAGAAGATTTTTTTGTAAATGTTATCCTTCATCATTTTTTTTTAAAATCTATTCACACTAGACCTTATCCCATACCAACTTTTGTTAAACGCATATGTTTCAACACAGAAAAAAAATTTGGAGCTCTACATTAATTTACCCTAAAAGCCTTAGTACTTTAACCATTCACAAACTGAAAATATTAAAAATAAAAAAAATCAACATATAATTTCAAAAACCATTTTACCAAACTACTATATCATTTTCAATAAACCTCCACCTTTTTTTGCAATATCCTTAGCTCACAGCATTCGAACATGTTTAATTATTTTCTGGGCAGCCCTAAATTTTGGGTAGTGCGTAATAATTCTAATTAACCTGGTTATTACAAATCACCCCAGACATCGGGCAATTCCTGACCACTTCCGAGGTATTTTACTGGTCACTCTAGCCATATTTGATGCTAATAAATAAATTAGAGATGTATTTTTGCTGTTAAGAATTAAGTTGTAGATAATTGAAATAAATTAATTATGTCAACAATAGGGAACATAACAAGGTATAAATGGTAAACACAGCATTAACCAGAAATTACTCCATTGAGCAAGAATTACCCCAAGAACGTAGAACAGCATTTGATACACTCCTGCAAATTATTTAAAGTAGCATAAGAAAATATAAAACTAGTTTTTAGTTGCTAGAGTAGACCATAATTCACCCCCCCCCCCCAAAAAAAAAAAGAAACTATTTCAAACTTTAAATGTAGTAAAGATATTTGTTAAAATGTGTCAAGACAAAGGGCTAAGGTTTTTTTTTACAGAAATTAGAACAATCACTTTAAAAATCAAAATAACTAAACATTTAACCCAAAATTAAGTGACAATTATCACTTAATTTTGTGTTAACTAGTATGAGTTATATCTATCATTTTTTTTTCATTTTGAAGAGTTTTTAAAATATAAAAAAATGACTGTGATCAGGAATCAGCGATAACCCCCGGAAGCTCACGTACCAGGAATTTTCCCGGTTGACGCTATAACGTTTAATATAATGTTCTGTAAAGTTATATATATATATTTTTTTAAATTATGTAAGGGTACAATTGTTTTAAATTTACAATGTATCAATTTTCAAACATCAGGTAAAAATATAATTCATAAGTACACAATAATAACTTTTTAATTATTTCATTTGAAATGTATGATATAGTAAAGTGATAAAATTAATAATATTTAAATTTGAAAACACCAGCCAGCTTGTTTAGTCTCAGAATCTTTTACTCATACCCCACGAAGATAAACAGCACGTTTACATTCTTATTGTAGTCGGCTGATGGAGTAAAAATTTTTATAAACTATTAAAAAATTGACGATGACCATTAAAACATCTTTCATGAACTTCTGATCAAAAACGTTGAGTTGATTATTAATTCTATATCGTCTTTCAATTTAAATTCAGTAATCTAAAAGGGGCAGGGAAATTGTCTAGTCGCCATTAAATCGTTGCATTATAATTGTTACAACTAATATTTTTATGCTTTACATTCTTTTGTATTAAGAAAAATCTTCCACGTAATTAATTTCAAAAGTTTAACATTGTGTTGTAAGTCATTATACTAACAACGGTATTTCTCACAAATTCCTCTCTTGTGGAAGCGTTGTTTTCGTTTATTTGACGTGTAAATCAGAGTACCAAAATCGAATTAAAAATTCGCATGCTGTCATACAAATTAAATATATGCGATTTAAAAGGTTTGGAGTAATTTTGAACTACTTTTGATTATTTGAAATAGTTAGGTAATTTTTCTGTTTTTGAAGTGGTAATGATTTTATGTTAAGAAATGCTTTAAAAAAATCTTGTATTTGAAAAAAGTTTCATTAAAAAAATTACTATTTAGGAAATTTCTGTCAATATATAATGCTTTACACTGGTCAGACACCAGTAAAGTTAGGTAGGAATGACTCTGACATTCTAACAATTCACCATCCACCAACCATAGACTTAAAAATAACTTTATTATTAAAATTACTTTTTATTTAAAAACAAATATAGATTTTTAAAAAATATATATAGGTACGCAAATTAAAAAAATATCTCGCAATGTTTTTCGAAAAAAAAAGTTGTCTGAAAAACACGACTGGAATGTAATTAGAGTTAATGAAACGACTCTTTATGCTACATCCGTCACATGTAAACAAGAAGCCACTGCGGTGTTTGCATCAACACCGTGGCTCCTTTCCCAATCTATTCCGCCGCAGAAACTCATTTTGCTGAAAAATCTGCATCCCCTTGATTAAGATGCAGGGGAAAACTTGCGAAGTGGCAATTTCGCCCGACGCAGTCATCATATCCGACATCGTACACAGAATTGTAACTTAAACCATCGCGGGTTACGCTTGGGAACGCCAAACTTCCACTTTGCATGACGAAACTTTTGGAAACGCTCAATGAACAAGATTTATGGAACGCTCCTGGAGTCTCGTCACGGGTGCTGGGGGAGTCTAACATTAAGTTTTGCAATTAATACTCTTTTGCACTGAGTTTTGCATAAATAGGATTTGCTGAGTGGGATTGCTGATTGAACCTGCAAAATATTCCAGAGTCAGAATATTTTTCTACGATTCGAATTTCCGACTTCAGATATTAAGTTGAACATTGAAAGTTATTCCGTAGTGTGTTTGAAATAAATTAATTCAAGGTGTTAAATTAGGTAGCCAGAAAGATTCAAAACATAAATTTATGAACTGCAAATTGAGAGTCAATTTGTTATAACACTTTATATTGATAAGTTATGGAAATAAAATATATTATTAAATATTAATTAGTAGTAAGTTAATTTCTATAACATAAAAAAGCAATCCTTACATGTATGATGCGATATTCAGTTTTGTAAGGCATGTCTTTTAGTCATGTTCTTGAAGTTTTTCGAACTTAAGGTGATGTGATTATATATTTTAAAATAGAAAGTTTATATAGATATATTTATACTTTAGTCGGTGAAAAAAGGCAGTTGTTTATTTTGCACTGGTCCTTTCCTACTGCAGGTATGGCTATTTACTCTGACCTTGTCATAGTTAGCAAGTACATGATACAAAATATAATAGGTAATGCCCGGTTTTCAATTTAAAATTAGCAATTTTATTCATCAAAATTTTTGATTAGAAAAAAAATCGATATTTTCAAACAATAATGGAAGGTAATGAATATTGTCTTGCACAAATGTTTTATACTTACTTTTATCTATATTAAAGTTAGATTTCCAGTATCATAAACACATTTTTTTTAAATAATCAGGTTTTAGTACCTGTACTCTTTTTCCCAATAATATTACCTCCTCATTTTCGTCACTTGATAACTTGGCTGAAGGATCATGAATTTTTTTCTAAAAGTAAATTTGTAAAAAACTATATATTACAATAAATTGAAATATACAAACTGCACCAATTTTCCATGTAATTATATATGGAAGATTTTTAATTATATCCTACATACCCTATTTCAATAGAATTTGATTAAAATGTTTTAATACCTGTATTTGTTTTCCTGATAATATCACTTCCTCATTTTTGTGACTGGAGGATTTGGGAGAGCGTTTTCTAAAAGGAAATTTATAAAAAATTATCGACATATTTATGCATTCCTTCAATTGTTAACAGACAGGGATTTTTCTGCTAAAAAAATTACTTAAATACGTATTTCAATGAAAATTAAATAGTAGTTAATTTGATTATTTATTATTTGTTTAAAATAATAGAGACCAAGTAATAAAATTTTAATTAAAATCACCTTTACATGTAAATTTCAGGATCTTTGTTTTTATTAATTTAAACAAGTTTTAGATGAATTGTTAGATTTTAAATCTTTTTGTGTGAGGAAACTCAACAAAATTTGTTTACCTTTGAATTTATAATAATCCGGAGCAACATTTTGTGCTAAATTTTGGAATACTTAAGTAAATCAAAACGTAGTATTTTTTTAAAAAGTAATTATAGTAGTATAAATTTTATAGGATAGCTTTCTTGATTTTGATTTTGAGTAAATGGTACAAATATGCATAATTATATAAATCTTTATACACTAATACTAATTTTAAATATCGAATATAACGACATTGTATAGATACAATTGAGGAGACTAGAGACGACTTTAAATGACAAAAAACACTTTTAAAAAAAGAAAAAAACTAACGAAACGAAAAAATATGGATGTCATGTTTGGTAATATTATATCTAAGAAATCAATCATTCTAATGTTTTTTGATGATCTATCACATCGTTACGCAATTCCTTCCATTTTACTATCATTACTGTTGTTTTCAAACTGCAAATAATAATTTATACAGGTATTTCTGGCCTAACCTTTACACATATTCTCCTTTTATAAATTTCGGAAATTTTAGACAATGTGTGTAGCCATATCATCTATTTTGGCTACGGCATTGTATAGATACAATTAAATATACTAAAGGTGAGTTTAAATGACAAACAAGTAGGTTTGTAACAGAATCTGTCACTTAACCCGCTTCCACACAACATTTGTGTTTAACAGGTAAAAAGGCGACAAACACAGCATTGATATTCTATATTATACATTTGCATGCTAAATTTGGCTAGTTTTATTTATGTTATTTCGAAATTTCAATAATTATTACTTATCGTTTGCAAAAATTAATTTATATTTCAAAGAATAAATACGTAATATTCCTCGCTTTTAAATAGAATTAAAACATTTCATATCAACGTTCAAAGAATCTCGTAGAGAAATATATTTGACGTCATTTCAAACTGATCGATGTCGCAAAAATAAATTTATTTTAATTTATTGGCTAAAAGAATTAAAGTTTCTCGAGCGATTGTTGAGAATGGCAATGGTGATTTAGTTCTAATAAAAATGGCTTCTTATGCTTTTTAAATGAGCATTAAATGTTGAAGTTTTTTTTAAATAATTGAAGTACTTCGAATTCGAATTCTTTTCTGAAATTTTCAATGTATTATAATTTTAATGCGCTGAATTTTTTGACGTATCACACTTATCCGTAGCATTTGTAGTTTGGGCTGTGAAAGTGGGTGACGGACCGACAGAGGGACTGAACGATTATAATACCTTCCACTTTTTACGTTATAAACGTAGTGTGGAAGCTAAAACTGTATAAAAGAGGAAAAATGTAACGTATGATATACGAACGTCATGGTTTGTGATATTATATCTAACAAACAAATCGTTCTAATATTTTTTTAATGAGCTATCATACGGCTTGTAAATTTCTTCCATTTTGCTATCATTACTTCTGTTTTCAAGCGAACTGCAAATAAAAATTTATACATTGTATTTATGCCATAATTTTCACACTATTTAAACATTTACGGAAATTTTAGACAAAGTGTGTAGGCATCTCATCTATTTTGGCTCGTCCGGAGAAACATTATTTTTGTTGCTTGAAAGTAGCTTGCGTTGCGTGCTAACGATGCTATTAAAATAGAAATGCCAGAGACGAAAAAAAAGTTCCCTGTTGATTGAAATGTGTGCTACCCACTGAAAAGACGTGTCTATCATCTCATTTATTATAACTTTAACATGTCTTTCGGTCTTAAGATAATTAGCAAATTAGTTGGTAGTTAACTGATTGGTACAGATACGAATGTTGGGGTTGCTTCGTGTCGAAAATTCTCCACTAATTGGAATGATATTTTCGCTTTTTAATTAGATTTAACAAAAAACTTATTAAAACAAGATGTGAAAATTAAAATTTTCACGTAGAATAAGTTTTCATTTTTTTAATATTCACGTCAGCTGTTTCAAACATAATGACAATCGAAAAATCTATTAAATTAATATATTTTATACTATGTATCATAGCAGAAATTAATGGTGACATTTTTTTATAACAAAACCCAGTGAATATTTATCAGACTCTAACAAAAACGAAATAAATTTTTGATGGATTAGAAAATATTTTTTAATCGTTTTTTGGGGGGTTTTATGGGTATTTGCGGCAAAGGGATATTTTGACTAGGATAAAATAAACTTTATGGAAAGAAATTAACCCATTAAAACCGAATTTGAACAATATTGACACCTTTATTTACGAAAAAACGTAATTTTTAAAAATTAATTTTTCGTTTAACTTAATGTGCTCTACATAATTACTCAGGATTATGATCTTCATTTGTCCTATACTTTGTTTCTTTAGATAAACTTTAAAAAAAAAGCTCATTTTCACGTGGCATTTATTGTTGCTAATCGTCGTTAATTAGTTCACATTAAACACCTACTTTTAAATTTAATTTTTTAATTAAATGCACTCCCCTGAAAGAAAAATATGGATTAAATATACCATACTCAGTCATACGTTCTTTCTTTGTTGTTTATAATTATCTTGGCTCACTGACAGCACTTCCTTTAGAGAGTCTAAACACTTTCTCAGTCCATACACTTGAAAATCCCTCTTTAAAAACTAGCTACAATGTAAAATAACACATTTTCTTAATATTATATTTGTGAATCAAAGTTTTATATTTGATTACACATAGCACACTTTTTAAGCAATACTGTTATACGATTTATATTTTACATTGTTTTACCATACTTTACCACAAACAACCTTAAATCAACTTGAAATTAGACAGCAATTCCTTGGTATTTTTTAAGCTTCACTATAGTCTTTTTATGTTCGCATATAATGCTAATAAGTAAATTGGACGGATTTGACTTTTATGGTGAGTTTGGGGGATTTGACATTGTATTTAAAATTAATAACGGAAACATTTCGTCAGTGTTGTCATGAATTTCCTATATTTTTATATTTTGTATCTTTATATTTATATTCTTGTTTCACTGTGTATGTATTTCATTTGTCGTATTTCATGTCATGCATTTTTATTGGACTCTACCTTTGAATTTTATGTTTATTTATCTCTTGTGAGAAGAAGCTTAATGGATTTTTTTAAAGTTTTTTTTACTAAAAGGGCTGTAAGTTGACGGAATCAACAAATACTTAGTAACTAAAAGCTTTTTTGTGGCACCAGCTACGCGGTTCTCTCTACCACGTTTGACTTTCGAATTTCATTGATTTTGTACCCTTTCTGGATGTAAAGTATGGCGGGGTTTAAATTTACAGAGGTAACCCAGAAGAAGCTTTATGTATTCAATTATATTTTAAAATTATAATGTACGATTTATTTATTTTTTTGTTTTGCTGACAAACATTAAGAAATAAGTCGATATGTAGTTCTCAAAACAAGAAGTTAAAAAAAAATTCCCCATGTAATTTTATGCATTTGTGTGCTAGTTCTGGAGGATGATTGCAGAATATTTGTACTTCATACGAAAAAAATTGTTTTCATTTTACCTAAATAAAATAAAAAAGTTACAGTACAATTTTATGGCCACCTATTCATTCAACTATTCCCCCCTACCTTTGACTCCCTACCCCCATTCAACTCCGATGTTTTTACGACCCGCTGTTCAATCCGTTGGCCGCAAAAGAGGATCTATAAAAAGCCCTCGAGGGCCGATAAGGCCGTCTCGACTTTCATACTGCATCCCAACTGTTTATTCTTGCAGGCGCCAATGGATTGCGCAGACGGGGCCGCCAGACCTACACCCGCTACCAGACCCTCGAGTTGGAGAAAGAGTTCCACACCAACCACTACCTGACGAGAAGGCGACGCATCGAGATGGCCCACGCCCTGTGCCTGACAGAAAGGCAGATCAAGATCTGGTTCCAGAACCGGAGGATGAAACTCAAGAAGGAGATCCAGGCCATTAAGGAACTGAACGAACAAGAGCGCCAGGCCCAGGCTGCCAAGCTGGCTGTGCACCAAAAGTCATCCTCGACGAGTGGAGGTAACAATGCCAACAACAATGATTCCACTGCATCGGCGACAAAAACGTAAGGCCGTTCCTTCTAATCTTCTTCTTTGCGTCATTTTTTGTTTTGTTACCCAGTGTCAAACCCTGTTCTTTTAGCGGTGTCGTATGGGGAGGCTTTTTGTCTCCTCTTCCACGAGGGGCATGGTTGGTCGAAGCGAATGGATACTGTTCGAGGTTCTTTTGCAATTTTTAGGATTATTTTAGAAACTTTTGATAGCGAATTTGCATCATGGCACAGTCGAATATGTGAAAATTGGCATTTAAAGGAGGAATTTCATCTTACAAACATACTTTAAAAATTATATTTTAGGAAATAAGGATTAGAGACTATAATAACACATAGCTAATATTTCTAAAGTTATATTGTCTGTAGAATATTTTTTGCATACATCTGTATTTTTCATTAGATCGAAAAGTAAAAAAAGAAAAAATGAAGACAAAGTATCGAATAAAAATCCAATTCAAAGTTAGAAAATAATCGGTAAAAATAATATTCAAAAAATAGTTACCCCAATTGAGGGCAAAATACCAGGCCCAACTTCTGCTCGCGCGCTCTCTCTTTTTAACATACCTAAACTAAAAATAATTGGATATTTCATTCTTAATAATTAAATATAAAATTAATTACATAATTGTGTATTAATTTATAACTCTTAAAATAATACAATAAAATATTTGCAGATGAAAAAAAAATTATATCTTATTTTAATACAAATGATTAATGGTCAATAAACCTCATTAACTAATATCTTACCATACAAACTAAAATGCTTATAAAAAAAAATATTTGACTGCAAAACATAAACCTCGTATATTTTCCCTAAAAAATATGTATACTACAAAAAATACTAATACACTAAATTAAAAACTATTATGCTGTGTGGAAAAATAGTAGTTGTTTTTAAATTTCTATGCATCTGAATCAAAGCATTCATTTTATAGAAATATGGTAATAGGAATAGAAAAATAAATATTAGGAGTGTGTATAACATTCTGTTACTTATTTAAGAAATTAAGTTTTGCAATTCAATAGCAATTCTACCAAAAAACATAAAGCTCTTCCTTAAAAGGGCACAATATTTTATTTAATGTCATGTTACGCAAAAATTTATAATCCAGCTAACTCTAATTTAGTTCAAAATTCAATGTAAGATAAGTAAAAATTACTTATTTTGGAAAACTTACATAATAACATAAGAAACATTACATAATTAATCGTTGTAAGAATACATTACATTTATTAGTTATATATAATTATTTTCTAAGTGAAATAATTATTATAAACATAGATAAGTTTTTCTGTGTTATTTCCATTTGATGTTTTCAGTAACAATAAATTTTGAATTTGCTAAACTTAGGTCTCAAATTAAATAAAAAAAAACAACCATAAAATTAGTATGTATACTATTTCTATAGCATAATTAAAAATTGTTTATTTATTATTCTTCAATGTATCTGTATACAAGTGTTAATAGAAGAAAAAATTATGAAGTCTTCTCTACTATAGCTTGCATTTCAAAATTTAAATTTAAAAAAAAAAAAACGTTAATAGCCAAGAAATAAAAAAATACACAATCCCTCCATATTTGTAGGCATTGTGTATTCCCCCCCTCCCTCACCCCAGGTGTTGTGGGGAGGGGGGAGAGAACCAATCCTAAACTGGTCCTTTCATATAGCTGTGGGGAGGCGAAAGCTACTTTGTAGCATACATTACCTAACATTAACATAACATTACCATTTATTGAACGGTTATGCAGTAGTTTTATTTCTGCCAATTTGCTGAGAAGGATTTGGTTAAATAGTTTTAACTGATAAAATTGCATGGCAGTAGTTTTTTTGAGGTGATACTGCAACGGACTTTGTCTTTTCTGAATCGCTTGCTTTCCGATTCAGACAAAACCTGTCGACTATATAGGTATGAAATATTTATTAGTAATCCACATATACTTATACTAGATTATTATTAATATTCATTATGGCTCTGTTACACATTATTTTGAATAGTTTTTTTCTCATTATTCTTTATAGGATATTATTTTATTTATAGGATATTATAGTACACACCCTAAGTTACACATTTAAATTAAAATTATATAAAGAATTAATAAGTGATCAATTTTTGGTAACTTTTAATTATGGCGATTGGTTAGCTTACTCTTATCCTTTGTATCACTGAATTTCATTATAAGTTTTCAGTAGTTTACATTCTAAAAAATAGTGTTTACCTTTTAGAAATTAACTTAGCCTGTTCAAAATCAAGCAAAAAGACTTCATCTTTAAATAGCTTCTGCCTCACTGCTGTTCTTAAATTTCATTTCATAGGGCTTGTGGTAACACTACAATATAAAGAGAGTAAATTTTATTTTTCTAGAAAAAAAACATATTTTAATGCTTGTTCAAAGGAGTCTTAATCTTTAATGCACTAATGACATAAAACTGTATTTGGGTAAATTTAACAATAGGTTAAATATATTTTAAAATACTTATATCATTTTTTAGCTAAATTTTCATTTCATGAATTTTTAGGTAAAAATAAATAACAAAATCATTTAATTTACAAAAAAAACTAATACATTAACCTAGACTTCATGGACCAACACTCCCTCCCCCCTTTCATGGACCAACATACAACAAATATTTTTACAGCAATACACTTTTATTATTGAAAGAAGTTAACTTTTTGATAATAACTCACTGAAATATCAATTACTTTCAAATGTTACACAACATTCATAACCTCCAATTGTACCTGAAGTTGAAATTGTGTTTTTCTTGAAATTAATAAAAGTATTCATTCTCTCATGAAATCAATAAAAAAATATTCATTCGCTAATGAAATTAATAAAAAAGTATTAATTCGCTCATGAAATTAATAAAAAAGTATTCATTCGCTCCTGAACTTAGTAAAAAAAAGTATTCATTCGCTGACGACAAACCATGGACCCCAACGCGATATATTCATACAGACACAAACAATTTGAATGCAGTGAAGAATCCTTACGTTACGTGCCAATGTAGGAGTTGAGAAGGAAAGGGGCACATGTGCATGCTTTTGCTAAACTCAATTCTCTAATGTCTACGCAGCTCATGGTAATTGAGGACTGATCTTCTGTAATGACTAGTTAGTAGTACCACACTAGGACTGCAAAGTGCGTCAGTGTCATTCTAACTGGGAGAGACTATTTTGCGAACTCTTTGATGGCTCTCTCGGTTTGTCGCCTATTCTTCCCTTAAATCTCGTAGTTAGACAAAGCTTTGGTACAATGGGATTCCTGTGTCTTGTTCTGTGGCATTTCTCGTTCTTTGTGCTCAAAGTCTCATCCTGTGTACAGATGAAGGGATGCTGCATATGGCGAACTCGGCAGTCTGATTAAATTAAAGGACACCCGGACCCCAAAATCTACAATTATTTTTATAATTTTTTTTTTGTGGTTAAACTTATATTTTTCACCCCATCAACTAAATTAGTTTAAAATTATGTATTAGTGGTTTTTGCAAAGCGTATTATACCTAAAGGTTTTTTTTTATATTATACAACATTATATCTTCCAAATGTATTACTAATAATAATATTTGAAGTAATTATACACAATTACCAATACTTAAATTTCGTAAAAGGAAATACAGTAAAAATTCATAAATTCAAAATATGCGCATTCTGTTGACCAAAATTGAAATGCCCTTTTGGAACCATTTCTTTCTTCTATAATTGGGGTTCGGGTCTCCTTTAAATGTTAGTAAATTCATTTTGTAAATTAAATATTCAGCTTAAACTGGTGTAAAATACTCATAAACTCAACCGACCTATAAGTTCTCACATAAAATATATCCCTATTTTCTTCAAAATTAAAATACACATTGAACAATGTTAACTGTGTTATTTTCCCAATTATAATCGTACAAATATAAATATCCATGATTACTTTACATTTAGTATTGAATCGAAGGATACATATTTATTTTATTTTCTCTTATAACTATAAAGCTATAAAAACAGCTATACTAGGTCTATAAGTATTTCACACCCGTTTAATACTCTTAGACAATGTTGCTTCATAATTGCCCCACACTTTTCACCAAATGTTCGTGTTTTACTCATGTTATTTATTTTCTTCCTAAGTTACTTCATAGTGTCAGTATACTCACAATTGTAAATTCATTTAAACGTTTTAGCCATATATGTTATTTGTTTTTAGGCTGCCGCGTTGCTAGATTTAAAAGTGTTTCGCATAAATTTAAAATCCCCATGCACTTTTAGTTTTGAAAATAATATTTTGAATTTTGATAGGAAAATGTAGAAATTATATGTTATTTTTTATTATATTTAAATCACCTATATAGAAGCTTGACTCTTAATAACTGATCAGCATTAATGTATATTCGATAAAATTATTCCTTTTTATTTTTCTTGAAATTTAAATAAGTGGCATATTTCCTGATAGTGGATGTTTAATTTATGCGAAACACAAATAAATAAGTCATTAGGGAATGTGATTTTGTAGAGTATTTCATCATTTAGTGCATTCGCAAAATGGAATGAAAATATTTACTACAGAGAGAATTATGCGTTAAGTAAACTTAAACCTGCAGAACGTGAAAATAATTTTTGATACAAGCAATTCAACACATCGTTACTTATGTAATATATTCCCCTAAAACGGTGTGTTGATAGCTAAATAATGGATTTAAAAAAATTTTAATGCAATTTTTTGTGATCATTTATACTGCACGCTAGTTATGATCATTAAAAGTTGCACATTTGCTAAACGTAACTTCTGTTTTTGTTAATATTTAATAATCAAATTGTACGATGGAGTTCGTATGAAAATTTGTTGTACTATTTAATTCAATGGAAATTATGTTCTCTAAGATATGGATTAAAGAATGGCTATCGCGAAAGCGCGTGCAAGTCATTTCAAGTCCATAAGAAAAGATGTTATTGATATCTTAAAATAGTGATACAATCGCATCAAAATAGCCTTGTATGAATATAAATAATCTTAAATTATCTTCGCGTTCTGCTGTGATGCATGAATTCTTGAAAACTTATGTTAACTCATCGGTCATTGAACAAAACATCATTCTTTATACGTAAAATTACTATTGTCGAAATCACGATCTCAAAAGTAGCCGAAATGGTGAAAAAGTATACGTAATTTACATGTGTTTTACTTATTTGTGTTTAACGTTCACAATTGTTGTTTTTTTTTAAACTGTGTTGTCTGCATTATATAAACAGTGCCATTCAAAGTTGCCAACGAGGTAAGATATATATACATTATTATTTTTTGAAGTGTTGAATTTGTTTATTATGTGCATAATTTACAGGTTTGTAAAATTTGAATACCAAATTTTCTCTGAGATGTTGAAAATGCGGGATTTTTTTTTCTGTTGATATTTTTATATATTTGATCACAGCTTGTTTACATCCGCTGTTTAAAAAGTTTGAAGATTATTAAACAGGCAAGTGCAATTTTGTTACTCTTAAAATATTTTGGTAGTGGAATTTAATTCGTTATCTTTTCAATCAAAGTTATGAAAGTTTCCGATTTTAATGTAAAATTAAGATTTCAACTGTTTTTTGCGGTTTAAGTATTTTTTTGTATCCCATATATACTATAACATTTTTAAAAATGATAAGTAGTGCGTATAAAGTACTATTTTTATCAAAAAAAACCATACATCTTACAATAGTATAAATTTTGAAGTAGATTTAAATTCATTTCGCACTTAAGTTTAGTTCAAAGTTAACGGATATCCTTGGGCGATACATATTACTTGTATTTACATATATTCAAATGAAAAACATTTCTCAAAAATGACTAAGTAAAACAAAATTCCATAGTCACCTTATTTAGTTACCTATAGTAACATGTAAAGGATTTTTATAAAACGTAACTTTAAATAAGTATTTTAAAGAAAATGACTAGCAAAACCTCATCTAACAGCTGAATGAATTCGGAAGCAAATCAAATTTCTCATTTTATGATACTTTTATGACATTGTTAAATAACTTGCTTGGTCACATGATATACGTATCTTATAACCACATTATACGTAAATTTATAATATATCTAAATTATATGAAAATGTTTTATATACCTTTATTTGTACAACACCGTAATATACGTAATAAAAATGACAGCGTGTGTCATTTATTACCTATAGGGATTTCATTTGTTGATATATAGGAAATACTTAATTTTTTTTAATTCAGAAATACTCATCAATAGTTTTCTATTTATTGATGGGTGATGTTTATTGTCTTTCTTGTGAATCTTAACTACCTATATGTTGAAAGTAATAAGGTAAAAACTGAATTGATTCTGTTACTGGATTTTTAGTGTCAGTTTTGATGTTTGCAAACAAAAAAAAGAAACTAAATTTTAGAAATATTATTCTTCAATTTTTGCATCTTCCATGAGATGTACAGTGTAAATGTTAACGTACGTATTTGTGCCGTGAAAGAAAATATAGACTTTACTTGACTACAAACTTGTCAGTGTCAATTTGTTCTGCCTCTTTTTACTACATATTTACCTATATTCATTCCACCTCACGACATTTAAAAAAACCAGCGATAAATTGCAACAAGCAAAATAAAGTGCTCATGAAATAGCTTTTACATTTCGATATGGAGTTGGAAAATAAATTTTGTTTTTTATTTTAAACAACTTTTTTTGACAAAACAATTGGACAAAAGATCTGAATATATTAGCCTTTATTTTATTATTGATAAATATTTGCTTAATATTAGCTAATATTTTATTGTGTGCTAGAGACCAATTTATTGGACCCTCGATAAAGCGTTCATCGTATTTCCGATTTACAACCTAATAAGTACAATTTGCCAAAATGTAACTAAATCGCAATTTAGGGAGGGTTAATTTTACTCTTGTTCTACTGTATCACTGTTAACTAATGTTTTGTGATACATTAGAATGACTATTAAAATCCGTTAAATGATTATATGACTATTGGCAATCATTAGACGGTGATGATTTTATCACTTTCTCTATCCCCCTACTTGCCATTAGATAAACAGACTATTACCGCCCGTTAAAATATGCGCTAAATTAAAGAGATTCTCCATTAAAGTAGCCTAACATTAAGAAATCTACCTAAGAGGCAATACCTAATCACAGCGTGATCGCAACATCTAAGAGAAATCGATGTTTTAATCCCAAAGTGGCCATTGCGTCCAACATACAAGAAAAAGCTTTTCGCCTTAGCAAGGGTAAACGCATCTTAACATGCCATCATCATTTCTAGGTTCGTTTTCGAGATAAACCGCCACAAGTTTCTGATTCAGAGTGGCGTTTCCTATGCGGCTAATTCTAGTAATCGCGCTAGTGCGAAAATTAAAACTGAAAGTTATGCATGCATAGATGGGTCTTTGTATGGATAAGTATCCGTATGTCGAAAAAGAAAACATAAAATGAAAAAAGCCCGAGTTGGGGTATAATTATCTCGAGAGCAGGAAATAGCCGTCATTTTATCAGTAAGGTTAGGGATGGAAAAGAGAAAAACTTACTGTTCGTTTAGACGTGTTCCGTAACATGAACATCATGTTCTTCAATTCAATGAAAAAAAACCTACCCGTTAAAACTTAAAAATGTTTTCAAGAATTTTTTTTTATAATGCAGTACACTTAATTCTTGTAAATAAGTATTTTTCAATCAATTTAAATAAAATAGTTAAATAATAATGTTATCATTCATTGAAACTCAATTAAGTCGTTATGTAATGTAATTGTATTTGAAACAATAAAACTGCTTCCTTCTGTTATGCTTAAAGGATAGAGAAATATAATGTACCCTAAAAAAATTGTGTAAAATTATCTTCAAAGAAAAGTTTTGAGGGAACGTAAGCATATTTAAACTACTATTTAAAAAACACGTGTTTCTTGTTCCTAAGTATGGCTCTGAAAGTTCTCCGTCAGACAGTCACTTTTAATTACTGCATTAGGCATTTATCTATGATTGGTATTGCCATTTTAATTAACGATATTAGGTCATTACGATGGGGAGACGAAAACTTCGAGCTACGAGTTGCCTTATCGTGAAAAGTTGTTTTACGTCATAACTATAAAAATAAATTTTTCCCGCTTTGTTTTAACTTGATGATCAATCTGTGCAATGGGCAAATTGATCGCGCAATGCTAATTTGCGACGATGAATTAGGGCTGAAATATCTAGGTTGTCTTAATGTGAGGAATTCATTCCTAGGTTTGGAGTTGGAGTAAAATTAAATTGTCTCATTCTAAATTATATTTAATAACGAAAAAAGTTTGCTTAATAGTTTTTTTTCTGTTTTGGCAATCGCAGTCGAATTTTGGTTGAAATTTAAATGTACAGTCCCTGGACAAATTATTAGACGCAGTGTATTTTTTTTTAGTAATGATGGAAACATACCAAAGAATGCCACATCATTAAAAAAGATGTCGATATATGTATTAAGTATAGCAGATATAGTATTTTCTATTCAATAGCTTAAGTTTAGGAACACTAATGTCCAAAAGGTATTTTGCTCATCATTGATTGATACATGAAATCTTGCAGTGCGTCTAATAATTTGTCCAGGGGACTGTATATGATATTTTCAATGGAAAGGTTAGTATTAAGAAACATTGATAATATAAAAATAAAATCATAACATTATATTACCCCCTGCATTTATTACATGTATAAATAGCTTTTTTAATACATATATTCTATAGAAATAGTATGATTCTAATTGGTTTCGTTAAAAAAATGAGTTAGTTGTAGTACTACTAAGCTATATAAACTATTTTTTAAATACCTATTGTACTATGTTGTGTAAATATAATGTATAAATATGCCACCATTATTGGGTTTATGAAAATTTACCTACTAAATACTTTTCAAATTATTCCTTTATTATTCTCATATGACCTTTCTTTTTCTTAAAAGAAAATCCACTTTCCTTTATGAGCCTTTTTTTCCTACTTCTAACAAACTAGTCTCCATTTGAGTTTTATTCAAGACAGACACCTATAAGAGAAATAACAATTTTAGAAAGAGATTAAAAAACGCTTACATTTTCACAAATATGCCCTAATTACCATATTAATTAATTAAAATAATCTATTAATAAACCATTAACTTTACAAAATCAAACAATATAGTAATTTCTTTATAATTAGACCACTTCTCTCTTGCTGTAAATTTCATTTCAACAAAAAAAAAGTATTAATAATTAGTCGAATTATATTTTGTAGACTTAGTTGAATGACTCTTTTGAAGGTCTTTCAACGAAAAACATTACATCAAACAAAATAATTTCTTCATAATTAGACCACTTCTCTCTTGCTCAAAATTTCATGCAAACAAAACACGCATTAATAATTAGGCGAATTATTTTTTTGTTGACTTCAAGATCTTTCAACAAAAAAAACATGACATTTTAGTTATTCTCGAGCCTGACTTCTACAATCAACAACGACCGGACAAAAAATAAATAAATAATGAGTCCGCGAAAGTTAATTTCTCTGAGAGCATCTTTAATAAGCATGCCTTTGTCACCATTAATATTAGCTGGTGCAATTTATTCCCCTTTATTGGTGACAAGCTGGTGATAAAGCATTCGAAGCGTATGCTTTTAATAAGCTCTCATACCGTATATAAGGCAGGGAAAGAAATTAAAATTCCAAGCCTTTATGGCAGTAAATTGGGGAATAAATTTAGACAGTCTTTATGACAGATATAAAGAAAATTTGAAGTTTTAATTGTATTAAATGCCTTCTTAGTACATGTGGAACTAAAATAAGTGTAGGTTAATAATAAAAATTAACATGATTATAATTATCTATATTGTACACATAACATTATTTATGCAGTTTAAATATTTATAAATTGTTTATTAGTTTAATTATTTGTGTTGGGAGATGAATTGGGATTTTGTTGATAACAAATATAATTTTAAAAAATAAGTATAATAAAATGTTTATTTAAACATTGATAGTCTAGAAATATTTTACTCTATGTAATAATTTTTTGTTCGTAAGTACTTTAGATTATACAAATGAAAATTGAAATGTTAAATACAATAACCTATGAACATAATTATGAATGCATGTTTTTCATTTCAGTTACCACTTAAGTACCACTAAAACCTAACTATTAAATAAATATTTTATATCACTTATGAATGTTAAGAACTTTTGATAACCTTCTAAAACTTACCTTAATTTTATCAAAGAAAATTAAAAGGCATAAATATTTTCTTGCAAATTTGAACTCCTTTTTTTACTATATTTACAATACTCTACAAGTTTATACATGTATCGTTTTGTGGGTAAATTTGCATGAAACTATGTTGCTTCACCAGAATTTTTTACTTCCATATCACTCTTTATAAACGGCTGACCGTAACCGATTTAACACGAGCGTAGCATGATGCTATTACTGAAAATATGGTTCAAACCGTCACATCCATAGCTTGGAGCTATGTAGAGATGTGACATTCACATTACTTCTAGATAACAGATTTTTTCCGCATTTACTATGTTCTTTGCATCTTGAGTAGTATTTAAAGGTAAAAACATTTTCTTGGGGTCGGAGGGAATTTAATTAATTAAATATAAATATCTGTAATTAATTAAAAACGAACTTGTTTGATGAAATTAACGTAATAACGATTTACCTGAAAATTGGCCTATATTGAATCCTTCGTAGTAATACTATCCCAAATTGACTGTAAACCTATACTTTTGTTTCACATAAGCTAGAAAAATATATTTTAAACTATAAAACTTTTTAGATAAATGTAATTTTTAAATCATGATTTTGATACGTTGTTAGTAGCCCAGAATGATGATGGACCTTACTTTCAAAGCTCATAACTTAGCGGTATATATTGAATAACAATATTATTCGGAAAAGGGAAATATTATTCGGGCCTTAGGTCCCAGCCGTTCATAGTCAGGCCCTGTATATAAACCTGGACAGAATTGAATAGTAACAAGAGGATAGCTGGTTTGCAAAACAACAACTCTGTATTTCTTTTACATCTCCCGATCTCCACAATATCTCCAGCCTCTGTCAACTGCTTCTGGTCTGTGCTGGAGGTTATCTTTATTTATGAAGCTGAACAATAGAGGCATATGTCTCAGCCAGATAAGCTCGCTGGAGGTTCCACAGCCAAAAGGGGGCTTCCCGAACAATACCAAGCGAACATAATTGGATCAGAACCACCCCTGCCATTGCATACCACGTGTGCCAGTGGATTACCAATCTCTCATTTGCTGGGACTGGCTATGACGTCAGCGTATGCAGGCTCAGCTGGGTCTTTCCCTGTACTCTAATACCTCTAATGAGAGCCCTGTGCCTTTATTACTACAGGGAGCTTAGAATTAATTTAAACTAATGGCTGATGCGGAATTGGAGAGTGGATTCTGTCCTTTGGAATAATTCTGATGTGCCTGTCTTGGTGTTCTAGAGTGGAAGAAACTGAAGGATTATTGTTGGGGTTAATTTGTTAGTGGGTGAAAAGATTTTAAAACTAATTTCCATGAAGGTTTATCATGGAATTCATAGTTCTTCGAGTTAGTTAGGTTTCAAACATGAAAATATTTTGGTCCATTTGTATTCGAATTAAGTCTTTGATACTGGAATGGCATCGTTTTATTGCTTTTTATAATAGACGGAAGCCACTCAACTGTAACTCCAAAATACTTTTTGAAATCTAAGTCTGCTACATCCAGAAGCTTGGAATTCTTATAAAATCATAGAAAATGAAAAAAAATATAGAGAGAATGTTTACTACAGTGCAAACCATCGTTTGGCTAAAATCGAAATGGTCATCGAAATCTACATTCAAAAAACACAATTATGCATTTTGCAGTTTCTTTAACACCAACACACATCTAACCCTAATACAAATAATTACATAACAAAGACATTTTGACGAAGAAAGTCCGTGACGAATATAAAAAAAACATAAATAAAAAAAAACTAATCTGTCTTTTATCGTAGAGGAAATATCACCTTACAAGTAAACAACGGCTCATACTGTATACTTATCGGATTTTTATATCAGCAGTCATTAATTTGTTCACAGTACATAAACCCTTTTACAACCTGCAATAGAATTGATCGCCTGTGGTGTACGTGCCATGGCAATATGAGTCATTATGGCCCACAATTCGCAACAAAAAGAATCGGATTTATAACTTGAGCTGAGAATCGCGTGTTGGCTGTGAGAAATCTGTTCAATATAATGATGTGAAAGATATAGATCTTTGTTCCTTTTAAACTGCTTTGTTATAATGGGAAAGGCCTGTTCCTTAATATTAAATTGTCTAGTGTTTTGGTCAAATTTTTTTTAAGATATTTGTTGTTCTTATTTATTAGGCAAATTGAATCAAAATTGAATTGAATTGAATTAGGCAATTGACTAGTTTAAAATCTTATGTAAAAACGTCTTATGTAAAAAAATAATTCACCAATTGTAAACCTCAACCCTTTGTTAGTTTTCTCTTTTTTTACGTTAAATAAGTTTGGGATATTTATTATTGTCATTTTAAAGCAAGAAAAACCTCTATCCATAACGTTTTGTTGTTGTCTGTCGCTATAGAAACTAACTTTTTTTGTAAGCCTGATTGATTTAGTGATCACGCAAAACTTAAAACTACATATATATTTATGTGTCACCTACTTTCAGTACAATCAACATGAGTTTATTGATTTCGATAAAGCATTGTCCATTTACATATTACCTCCAGAACCAATATTTTCCCAATCCCTTCACTTCTGAAAAAAAAGTAATCGAAAATAAAAACAGGTATAAAGTTCACCTGTTCTCGCAACGTGGTATAAATGCCTTGGTTTAATGTTATCGCTGGCTATTCAGAGGTCATGTTCCACAGCTCTCTGCTTGAATGATGCGAGTGGGTAACATATTCTTTGGTCTCGATGGTAAATGCAAAAAGTCACGCTAGAGTGAAGCTGGTGTAGCTTTCTCAGAAAATGGCTGGCACATGTTGGAAATTCGTCATGAATGTATGAATACTTTAAAGAGTTACTTTTTATTGATGATACATTTAAATAGTTTTCGAATGGTGATTATTTAAAATTGAGAGAGTCAGTTGACGCTTTGTTTTTTTAAAATAGCTTCTGCTTAAATACACGATTACTTCACGAGGCATGAAGACAAATCCTTAATGTATTCTTTACAAGTAAACTTTTTATCGTGTAAATAAGTAAAATATTCTTTGAAATATGCATAACAATATTTGTTTTTAAATCTCAGAACAGAAATTTGATGACATTGTTTTTTTCCCATCTGATAAAGGTAAATATTCATATTACTACTACCACTGTTTATTCGAATTTGAATAATTTGTCGATTAACTATACTTTTTTTTTATAGTCTTTCCAACCCACAAAATACATTAACTTGTAACAAACAACATTTTGGAATATTAGTTTGATACTTTTAATATCGATCCAGATTTGCCGTTAATTATTTCGTTTTCGGTTTCCCGATTGACAAAACTAAATCATTTTCAATCTCATCTAAAATTCACCAACTAGTTGGTACCTTTCTCCCTAAAACCATCCCAATTGCTATTTGAAGAAGAAAATAAATACAAACACCAAATCTATTTAAATACAGTTATTCAATAACAATCCCACTTATTTACTTTCCTTTGTGATCATGCCCGTAAACAGCATCATTGATGTTTCCTCCCCGATTCTTTGCGCAAATAGAAAATGAAGTAACATTGAGCATAAAAGAGCAAGCACCCGTGTATATGATTTAATGATATCGCGAACAGAAGCAAGATTTCCCTACCCGAGTATACTCGGGGACCCGAATATACTCGGGCAGGGAAGAGTTTAACAAGTTATTTCCATAAAACTTAGAGTTGGCACTAAGTGTCTTTGGAATGAGCACTTAGCGCTAGATAGAGGGACATTACCTCTCGATGTTCGCTTATGCAGGCGATATTTGTTTAGTAGATTCTCAGTCCCCAAACGCACGTGACTAAACGAAAGTGGGAGAGGGGATGTCTACAAATTTAAATAAAGTATTTAAATTGTCGGTGCCTAAATTGTTAATGCAAGCTTTAATCTTTTAAAGTGAGGATATTTTTGTGAATAGGTAAACTCTTGCAATGTAAAATTTATTCTGCTTCTTAAGTCTTCATTATTTTTGCTTTAGTTTAGTAAATGGATACTTTGATCTTGGCCGTTTTACGAAAGGTAATGAAATATTTATTTTAATTTTTAAGACTGATTTTTTCCTTTTTTGAGAAATATTTCATTTTTCTAAATATTTGTATACTTCTATGTTTATTTTTAATGACTTTTGCAAATGTAATGGTATCATTAATTTTTATCTCAATATGATTATCATTTAACGATTTTCTACTGAAAATTAATAGATGAAAATATGATTCAATATTTTAAAAATTACGGCGTTTATTAAGTTTTATCGTTTCCTATTTTCTCAAACCTTTGCACGTTAGCTTTTATTTTTTGATTACACTGCTTAGTTTAGTTTTAACTTGTTATGTTTCCCCTATACTACCTTTAACACATCGTATACCTCTCTCTTTGAAACACATGTATTTATAACTAAACGAAAATAATTACCTTTCCGCATAACTTTGATAAAATATTAAGGGCGAATGATATGTGAACGTTGGATGATAATATTTTACTATACTGAAAAAGTTGTCCTATAAATAGAGTATGGGAAATAGTAGACTTTTTTTTTTAAATGCTCAAAAATGTTTCTGAATATTACATACACCGTAACTGCCCTATACATCCAGAAACGTTTCTGAATTGTTTTACAATGCAAAGATTCCATTTTGATTTTTCATACATTTGTATTACCTTTTATCTTATTAAATATTACAGTAATTAGCTTTCGAAATACTAGGATTTTTTTCTGTAAATTACATACACCGTAATTGCCCTATACATTCAGAGACGTTTCTGATTTTTTTTTTTTCAATGCAAAAAATCCATTTTGATTTTTCATACATTTTTATTACATTTTACCTTCATCCATCGAAAAAATCCCCGATCGATTTCTTTACGTATCTATCCAATTTAGAAAATATTCAAAACTGTTATAATTCTTGCGTAAATAGGGGAAGCCTGTGTGTTATTCCACGCGTTCAAATGGATCTCCAGTGGTGATCACAGGCGAGTTCCACCACAACAAATAACGGCCGTTACGGGCTGGGCAAATCCCTAAATGCGCCTACGGATCTCGCGACATTCCCTTCAAGTGGGAAATTTGCGACAGTTTCCGAAATAGGGGAGTATTTTGCTAAAGGACTAGGGAAGTTAAAGAAATAACTAAGTGTTGGTTTTTATTTAGTGTTTTGAATGGCTAAGAACCGGTGGTTATTGGGTTTTAAAATGTTTTCTGCATTGAAATTGAGTTATTTGACACATTTAACTTTAGTTTATGGGCAAGCAAATAAACAAAAAATTTTAGTGTCATGGAAAAGCATTTTTCCTTTGATTTTTGGATAAAATCATATAGTGTCTTTTTCACTCTATTGCTACGTTTTCTTTGTTGCTACGTTTCAACAGTTCTTCCAAGCCTACTTCTAAACTTAAACTATTTTTAAACATACATTTTTTCGTTTCCTCTTGATTCCTTTTAACTAACCTTTTTTAATTTGATTCATAAAACATTTGCTTGATTTTATATTTTATGAAAAAAAAGAAACATTTTACTCTTTGTAATAACTTTATTAACATTAACACATGAAGTTCATCAATCTTGTTTATGTTCAACATTAAAACGAGATACTGTTTTTTTTATAAATTATTCTGAAAAATCTTTAACTTTCAATTTATTAGGCCATCAAACCCTTATTTAAATATACAATCTTTGAAACCAATTATTTTTTTAAAAAATCGAAAAAGTGTGAGCATTTGCTCACACAAAATAACTAAACTGTTAAATATGCCTCTAAAGGAGGATTAAAGGGGGACACCATATAATGGTATCCTGCATGCTGAACACACCAGGGATTCATTCCAGGGCTAGGGCTCCAGCAAAGGTAATTCCTTTAATGGTGGCCTAACTGCCGAGGCCTAGGCCTTAGTAGCATTATGGCATAGATCCAGAAGACCCCCTAATGTTTCAATTTAGTTATTTATTTAGAATGGATGGCATTGGAAAATGCCTCTTAGTTATTTATTCAATTACTATGATTGATTGTTGAAAAGATGTAAGGTATGCTACTAGTTAAAAATTCAATCTATTTTCTTATATAGTCCCTGGACAAATTATTAGACTTAGACGCACTGTATTTTTTTAGTAATGATGAAAACATACCAAAGAATGCCATATCATTAAAAAAGATGTCGATATATGTATTAAGTATAGCAGATAGTATTTTCTATTCAATAGCTTAAGTTTAGGAACACAAATGTCCTTTTAAAGGTATTTTGTTCATCATTGATTGATACATGAAATCTTGCAGTACGGCTAATAATTTGTCCAGGGACTGTATTACAGTTAATTATTCATTATTTTATATTAAGGTTTTTAACTTTTGATGGAGTTAAAGTTTATAACGACAAACCCCTGAACTTAAGTTTTATTAAACGCTTCATTAATAGATATTTAATTTTTTTTCTAAAAAAACATGAAATACGTGGAAAAATTACCCTTCTACTATACAAACTCAATTTGAAAAACACCAATTTACATTTAAAAAAACCATTTACACATTTCTGTTGGATGCACGCAAACTGCAACTGAAAAGCCCAAAAGAAACCCAATTTAAATCTAGATAATACAAATCCATATACCAACTGCAACAATTTAAATAACGTAATGTTTTATGATTATGTACACTTTACGACCAATAACTGCCACCTTGCACATCAAACTTGCCAAGCAGTCTGACTACTTTTTCGACCCCTCGCTAGCATTATGCGAGTTAGCCTGGCAGGGGGGATTTCGCTGTAGTTTCTCATTCGCCTATTCCCCTGCTACTGTATCTCTGTAACTCATAAATTAGTATTCGATTATAGATTTTTTTTATTGTTATGGGTTTGTAGTTTAATTGATTAATAGTTACTTCTGGTATTGGATGCAGAGAAATGTTGTTACAATTAAATTTTTGTGACAGTTTTCTTTCTTAAAGATTTATAGTTATTATATGCTTCCGTATTATAACATATGTAGTAATAAATTAGTATTGGTATTGTTGAATATAAAATGTTAGTTTTTTTATATACTCCTATGAATTATTTTTCGGAAAATAGTTATAATTAATGGAAGCAGTTAAATATACACTGATCATGTTATTTTTTATTTTAATCTTCGATATACGTCATTTGTTACCAGCCATGTTTACTTTTTATAAATTACTCAATTATAAATCTACTCTATAAATTACTACTATTATCTACAATTATAAATATATTCTATAAATTACTCCCTACATTCTTTTATAAATTACTCAATTTACTCTAATTTTTAAAATGTTATGTCATCACAATGTTTCTTGTAGAAAGAGCCGCCTTTAAAAGATGACAGGCCCTTTTCAAGCTTAACAGCGAGGCCTATGACTTCTGATTCGGAATTACTCAAATTAGGTTTCAGCTATTAGAAAATATAACACGTCTCTAAAACTGCTTGGCTTAGAATTCCTTTTAAAGCAAAACTATGATTTTTTATGGCATCACATTTTAATTTTTCTTACTGTTCAATCAAATTTTAAAGGAAAATGCTGATCTTTGATGAATCTTTGAAGATCTTTTTATAGAAAAATAGTTTATCCGTAAAGTTTTAGATTTGTGAGTTAGCCCAAAGCAACTCACGCACGTCCCTGAGGGTGATCCTGCATGGTGAAAATACAATAATCTAAGCAATACATAATTTCTTAAATGTATTCCAAGAAAAAACATAATCTGAAACAAAATCACTGAAGCACTTAATCCCCCATCGTTCGCACAAATCGAGACATTAGACAGCCCATAACAATAAAACACTCCCCCAGTAGCTCTAACACATTATCATAAAAAGATTCCACAGTAGCATATTAATTTCGGTGACAACACGACATCCCATAACTCTGTCAACCTATCCCATTCGGGGTCCAGCCTTCTTAGGGTGTAAACCTCGGCTATGGAGAGCCAATCGAGGACATAACTGCCTGCTATTGGGGTAATTCGAAGACACACGGCGATTCATTCGTTATCCTAGAAGGGGATCTGCTTGACAAAGACGGCCCCTTGGCAATCTGTCTTGTCGCAGCCGCCATTATGTCTCCAGTGATGACAAGCCCACATGATAGCCGACATGTTTGTTTGGGTGTTGGTGGTGCCCTCTGGACGTAGGGATGGGAAGCTTGGCTTCTCGTTTTGATATGCGAGATTAGTGTATCTATTCTAAATTTGAACTTTGGTTTGTTTGGTTGTTTCATAATGTTTTGTTTAAAAAAAATCGAAGTTAGTTTTTACTACTTGTGATTAAGGATCCGTTTTTACTGTGGCTTTGTAGGAGCAATTACTAATTTAATAAATTTAAATAACTGGAAGGTATTAGTAGTTTTATAATTTTTTGTTTTGGTTTTAAAATGCTGTAATAAAATTCGTTGAAAATATGTTTGCCTATAACTATACAAAATTAATAGTGTATTAACGATGCATAAAATTGCACTTTCGTAAAGGAGCTATGTTTCTAAAGGTTATTAATTTTTTTTCAATGTCCCTTTCTAATAATAGATGGCGCAATGCAAGCAAGGAAATAAAATAACGTATATTGCCTCTTATTAAAATATTTAAACGTTCAGTAATTTAAATCTATACAAAAAGACAAACTAGAAATGCCAAATATATTTAAAAACCTTAAAAATCGGAAAGTTGACACAGTTTTTCATGAAACAAAACGATTGTGAATCAAATGAAAGCTGTTTAATTGCAAAAGATATACACATTTAACTTTACAAATTGGACATGACAGTTAGTGCAAATGCAATTTAATTATGACAAGGCCATTGAATTAAAAGGAATTTGATTCAAAAGATTTTTTTTTTCCTTTATTTGAAATTCTAACTTCTGTGAAAGTAGTACTGTTTTCTTGCTATGTAAGCATTTTTCAATGGTTTAAAAATAGTAATAGTTGATAGAGTTTAAATAGTGTCGCTATCTGTCATAATTATCCGTAATTTTATAACTGCAAAAACACAAATAAACATACATTAAGTAATTTTGTACATAACTAACTAATTTTATCAAACAGATCTTTATTATTTCAAAAATAATGAATTTAGTCCATAGGATTGGCCATATCTCTGTAAGGTAATGTAAATAAAATAAGATAATTTTTGAAACCCTCTAACTGCATGGTGAACAATTTTCAAAACATAAGCGCCTAAATAATTTGACAATAATTGTGCAATAAAATTATATATGCTGTTTAATGCCTATGATGACTTATTTATCAAAATTTCAAGTGGAAAATATTCGTTGTAAATATATAATGTTAAGGTTCTGCGAATGTTCGTGGAAGATGCAATGAGTAATAAATATATGTTGTATATGAACTTGTAGTTTGCAAAATACACATTTCGAATGGTTTTGTGAGTTTTTTTATAAAATATTTCATCACATAGATGAAGTTGAGGTTGATGCATTTTAATGGAGATGAATATATACCAGTTAAAGCTTTAAAAAAATAGATATTTTAAGCTGTGCTTCAATGTTAAATGTCATTCTCATCAGGTACGACTGGTACACTGAATTTTTTTCTAGCCTATTGTTTTCAAATTATCATTTGGCTTACAGGTTAAAAAAAAAATCAAAATGTGAGTGATAATAATGTAGGATTCCAGAATTATACATGGTACGAGTGTTAATATGTTTCCAACGTTATAAGCTCACAAAAAAGTGATAAATTCAATAAGCAAATTATCAAATTTTGACGAGTTTATCGGTTAAACTATACTATTTATTGACATATGAATGATAATTATTATGTGTTAATTAAAAAATGTGTCTACCTAAATGATAGATGCAAGTACATTTTTAAAGGATTTTGCAAATTGCGTTTTATTATGTATAATAAGAGCTTGCATTCAAATCACAAACTATTTACCATCTCTCTAAACGAGTGATTCCACGGTCCTTGTTATTACGAACAGTAGCTTTTGTGTAATCAACATTTAGAGGACAGGATTTATTGATTTGAAAGAGTGTTTTTACTTTAATTTTTGGAGAATATTATATTAAGTATCGAAAGTGTTCGTTGGCCGCATAAAAACTCTCGGCTTTAAAGCGCTTGCTATATCCTTTAGATACTCCTGTACGATTTATTAATTGTGATATTTATAATAACCAATGTTTTATCGAAACTAAACATAACGTCCAAAAAATTTATCTAAATTAAATTCATTACAAACACTAAAATTCAAATGTAGAGTTAATATATAGTTTATACAAAATGTGACAATATATAGTTTACTAATGAGGAATACATATATAGTTTACTAAAAAGAACTTAGACAACTAAAATATTTGACCTTGATTGTGTTGTATGTGAGTTACTAATGCTTTGTTTATGAAATAAAATTTTTGAAGAATTACATGGGTTTGTGTAGGTAGGAATGAAACAATTTGCGATGTGATATCGGTAATATTAGTAAGTATATATATATGAATATATATATAATATATTATTATAATAGTTAAGTTATTTAATATATATATATATCATAATATATATATTAACAATATTGATTATATTATATACTATATATATTATATATTATATTATTAATTTAAATATAATAATATATAAATATATCATATATAATATATTTTGTTTTTTTATTGTTAATATTTTTTTTTTGTTAAAAGGCTGTAAGCCAACAAAGTCAAAGGTGTCAATTAATATTATAGAATACGCTTGAAATTTTAACAAACCAAAATGACATAATGTATTGAATATCGTTTATATGTGTGAAGTAATATAGTTTTAGAAAAAAACAAGGCAGCTATACTTCAATAAATTCTCGCATCATAAAAACATAATAAATTTGAAAGTTAAAATATATTACATGCAATTTAATGGATGTAAAAAAAAATGATATGACGTATACTAAAATATATCTTAGAAATACTCGTTTAAAAACTAAAACAAACTTCTATACATAAATAACACTTTTTATTTTGAATAAATTTGTACAACACACATCACAATAATCTGCTTCGCATAATTATAAAGCGAGCGAAAATAAAAACACTGTACTTCGAAAAAGCACGCACAGCCATTAATTTATAATTACGTGCAAAACTTGTCATAATAAAAATACTCACTTTTTAAAAGAGAGTTTTACACGTACCTAAAGAAAACTTTAAGCATAAGATTTATAATAACAAACTCACGGCAGCCATTTTTTTATCTTAAGTTTGATATATACCGCAATAATTAAGCCATTAACGGCAACTTTGTGAATACCATTAACATCTTCATTTCCGAATAAAAACTTTTTTTTTAAATTATTTTTTCGTGTAATTTAACTTGTTCTATTCGCGTGGAAAATTTTCTTGTCGATTGTCGTTAATGGGTTAACTTGTAAATGATTGTGTAGTTAACTATATCAGTAGTAGCTTTCATCAACTTTGTAGAATATTGGGAATTATCGAAGTTTTTATATAGCATGATTCATTTAGAGCAAATTAATATTTTTCGAAAAAAATTGCGACATTTAATTTTTCAATTTTAGCTTTCTGCTTTTAGGAGCTTTCTGCTTAAGTTTACCTAAATTAACAAAATATAACACAAAGTATGTTACGCAGAAAAAAACTAAAAACGTTTAGTTAACGTTTTTATTCGGAAATGAAAATGTCTTATATCGTATTTTTTTTCTTTTTCTGTGAATATGATGCTATTTGTAGTGTATTACGAATCAATATATACTTTAAAATCGTTATTTTTTAAACACACTGCTCAGAAAATCCTCTACTTAAAACAAAATATTAATAGTAGATGTAAGTTGACAGTGCAAAACCTGCTACATCTTTTTTTTTTTTAAATATTCCGCAATGTTTAACATACTGAAGCTAATACCTTTAATAATACTGTCTTAGTATTAAAAATGTATAATAAGTAAAATAACTCAACATAGTTCAAACTTATTCTACTTTTTTTTGTATATTACCAAACGTTATTTTAACTTATCATATAGGTCAACTCATTTCTTCTACTTTTATGATTTTTTGATACAATGGATACAGAATATTATTAGCTAACTAAGAGCTAAGCTGTTGCATTAAAGAAATTCACTGCGTTTCTAGAATATCAAAAAAAAACTTGGATAAAGCTATTTATGCTCTGTCAGTTGGAATATAAAGCACGGAAAATGGCAAATATTTACACTAAAATATAAAAATGGAGGTATGTTCTAAATATATCACTAACACAAATATAAATTCAAAACCAATATATTTCAACAAATATCATACATTATATAATCAGTAAAAATACATTTGTTTATTATTACTTATTACAACTATATGTTTATTATTACTTATTACAACTATATGTTTATTATTACTTATTACAACTATATGTTTATTATTACTTATTACAACTATATGTTTATTATTACTTATTACAACTATATGTTTATTAGTACTTAATGTTGGACGATGCCACATTTAAAAATTTTGTTGATGCAATTTATTATCCGTTAACTCTACATTGTTTTACCAACTAATGAATTGTTGACCCTTTACAAACCGCAAATAATTTACAGATTCTACGTTTTAATTTTTATGTTTGGTGATTCAAATCATGTAACAAAGAACATTTATAAAAAAAATGACAAATTAAACTCCATACAGGTAACGCAAATTTTTTTTTAGATATTTAATACAATACGGGAATTGAAAGATATAATAGATTCGAATTTACATTTTTTTTTTACTTTCGTAACATGTTTTATGTTCTTATACAAATTCGTAACAATATTATTTTCAAAACATAAAAGAGAAGAAAATATTATTCCATTGATGGTATACTTTTTTAGTGTCTAGAAAATCTAGTTTAGGCTATAATTAACTCTAAAGTTGAGACGATTTCAGGTAATTAAATTATATAATGCAATAAACGTTAACTTACTTTCAGAATGTTTTGGTTTTTAAATGATTGCTTTTCAATAAGTATAGACGATTAGCTTTAAATGATCAGTAGGATATGTTTATAAAGAAAATATTGAAAACTTATGCTGATTGAAGTCCATTCCAAGGCAATATTGCTTTTAAAGCTAACATGCACACTCCTTTTCTTAGAACCTTCCGATCGAATTAAAAGTTTAAAAAGCTAATAAATTGTTTGTTAAATTACTTTTAGTACTTATATTGCAACAAATAAAATATGCTACTTCAAATATATAATAGGAGTATACAAATAGGGAAAAAGCTGTGTTATAAAAAAATTATTGAAGTTGAAATTTGACGTTTGCGTACACTGAAAAACAATTTATTTGATAATTCAAATATTATGCTTTGTACAAAATATCGTTTCTTATTTTTGTTTTCAGATTACATGAAGTACTTTTGATCGAAAAATAAAACAATTTTACCTTTTTTCAGAAAGTAACCGTACTGAGAATATCCTACGAATTCCCGAACATGCCTAATAAAACTAAATATCCCCGCTTGCGAACCGTATCTAAAGTCTCGCCGTCCCCCCTGCATTGTAGAACCGTTTAAAAACTCCAAGCAACCTTCGCAAAATCAACTTCGGCCAGAACTTATAACCGGCAATAATTCTATACCAATAACCGGAAGAACTACCATCTGTGCTCATCCTCTATTCGTACACTTTGTCATACAGAAACCTTACCCCCTTTTTAAAAAAGTATTTTATTAATATTTTTCCATACGTTTTGTGTCTTCTAAATACCCATTCCCCAAACAAGCTCTGTTTTCGAATTTATGCCTCACAAAAAAGACTACACATTGGGGATCGATAATTTACCCTACGAAGCTGCCCAGGCAAATACGTTTTTCTGTCACAATATAAAGGCGCTCTATGTTTTTTATTGTATGCACTATTTCCTCTCTATGCTATCTTGTCTTGTGTGTTTTTCGAAGGCGTGATATGTATATGGAGGGGGCCAACCTATTATTATGTTTACCGACGAATCTTTTGAATGAGTGGAAATTCGCAGGTAAAGATCAACCAGCTGTTGGGGCGGAAGCCTAATACATAACACACAAAGCCCTTTAAAAAAACCCACCTAGTGCTTATTTGTGGGAACAGATAGCTCCAAAAACTATGCAATTTTGTTAAAGGTTAGGATGCCGATGGTAATTATACGACTCAAGAACATTTAGCTTAACATTAGCACAAAGCCATTAAAAAACACAGAGTGCTTATAGTTGTGAGAATAGATACAGTCCCTGGACAAATTATTAGACGCACTGTATTTTTTTTTAGTAATTTTATGTTTCTTAAGAGTTTTTATGCAATAATGGTATATTTAAACTACAATATTATTGATTTTTATTTAAAAGAATTGTTGTGGACTACATATTTGTATTTATTTTAAGATAATTATGATTAAGATTAATTTATATTAACTATTTATTAGAAGATTATTTATGTGTGGAATCATCCTCCTCAAATGCAGGAGACAGTACAGTCTTGCATTGATAGCATGCCGCGCAGAATTAAAGCTTTGATAGCGGCTAAAGGTGGCTCAACATTGACTTTTACTAACATTAATTTCACTTTTCTTTAAAACTTAATAAACTTATGCTTTTCTAAATTAATGCTGTTTAATTTATGTCAAATAAATCGGTAATTGATTGGATAATATAAAAATAAAAAACAAATCAATTTAAAATACTAAAACGGTATAATATCACCCGGTAATTAATATTTTACATGAAATCTTGTAGTGCGTCTTATAATTTGTCCAGGGACTGTAACTCCAAAAACTATTCAACTTCGTTTAAGGTTAGGATGCCGAATAGTAATTACACTCAAAAACACGTTGAAATACCGTTAAAATATAAACAGTATAGATAAATCGGGGAACTATCCAATTTTGTTGAAGGTTAGTGTGCCGCGTGGTAATTATGTGATTTAAAACCATTAATGTTAGGTTCGTGTTGTACAAAAAGCGATTAAATATAAAACGCAGTTTCGAAAAGATTTATTTCAGTGTTAATCAAAATTAAGTGCGTGTTTAAACCATATTATTCTTAGTGATTTTCAAGGAAATATAAGATTCTGAGAACGAAAGCATATAATTTAATAAGTAGAATTTGAACTGGTAACCCCTTCTTTGAAAACGGTGTTATCTTTTGACATTATATAATTATTTTAACTGTTCTCTATTTGTATTTCTAGTCTTTACTTTGGAAATCAGTTTTAACGTATCTAGATTTTTATACGATTAAATAGCCGCTTGCAAATTCTGCTACGCTTGGTAAAGAAAATGCAAATCTGTGGCAATTAATTTGTACAATTTGGATTAATAATTATGCAGGTATTTTAGAATTAATATTGTTAAATATTCCAAGATAAAAGATCGTCTGTTACAGAAGTAACATAATAACAATTGTCGTTTTGTACCTGAATTTTTATTTGTGGGAATTGAATACAATATCCTAAAAATGGCATTCTCTTTCTGCCCAGCCAAAAAAATATATTTTTAAATAAAGAAATAAACAATACCAACGTAAAGCTGAAAATACTTTAAAATTTCATGCACAAGATTTACTGCTATTATAATTTATAAATTTGAGATGGCAAGTCTTAATCTTTAGAAAATTTTAATGAATGATGTAAACACATGACACATTATTACAGGGCACAAAGCAGAAAGAGATTACTTCCAATATAAAAACTTATTACAGAAACTAAGTTTAACTCCTTTTAATTGCTGTTACTTTTGCATTTAAGAGATATTTCAAATTTCATATTTTATAATAATTGTATGACAAACGGTGATTTCTATATAATTCGGAATGGTAATGTTTAGGTTTCGGATTGGAAAATAAAATTTATATAATCATGCGGATTTGAAAAGTAATTGTATGATTTAATTCAAACACGCAACTCTCATAATGTTAAAACAACAATTTAATTAAATTGATTATTATAACCTAATAAATTAAATAAAGAACTTTTGTATTAGATATATAAAGTGTGTATCGCATACAAAAATTCAATAATTGCAAATTATTTTTCTTAAACTACACTGAAATATTAATCTTAGATGCTTACTATTTAAATGTTTTGTAAATGTTAACAAGATTATTTGCGTAAGACTCTAATGAAAAGAGAAACGTAATCGGAAATTTCTATACTTAAGACTAACTATTGAATTTTCTGTAAATAATATTTTATTTACATGTATAAGAATATATGTTAATTTAAAATGGATGTTTATTTTCTTAAGGGGCCATCAAAAAAATAATTAGAGTAAATTAAAGACAAATGTTTGAACCAAGTAATTTAGAAATACGTCTAATTTGAATGATTAACCAAATTAACGTAGTTTAATTTATTTATGAGCTTGAATTCGAATTTCAGTTTTATCAGATATCTATCGAACGATTATAAAATAAACCCTGGCCATTTGCGATATTTGTAGAGTAAATTTTAAGAACTTTACCGACTTTTTTTTTTAATTTATCTTTATACTATATAGAAGAGGAATACTGGAAATATAAATTTTCATACCGGCACATTATTTTATGGTTTTGGGGCCCTTTAAACACATTAGTTTTAACTGATTTTTTCTTTTTTTTCGCTCAACTAAAACTTTATTTGTACTTATTTGTAATATTATTTAAATGTAATTAAAAATATGCTACAATAGAACTAGTTTATATTTTTGTTTAATAGCTGGTTATTTTACAAAAAATATCCAAATAATTATTTCTTATTGATTAGGGTTTTCATTTCGAATATTAATTTAAATAAGCGTTAGGGAATATTATTTAGTTAATTATTTAGGGATTAAATTTTATGAGATCCTATATATATATAACTTATAAAATTTATATCATTCATTAAAATGTTTTAATTGTTTTCACGGTATAGAGGCACAGTTTGAAAAATTTTACTGTTTACTCAAAATTACCGAATTCAAATTATATTGTTTTACGAAGTTTGGTTAAATAATTTTTGAGTTTTTATATAATTAAACAAAAATACCATATTCAGGAGGACTTAAATTGGGGGCGAATTCAAAAATTTTAGAACTAATATTATCAGAGTGATGTTAAATTGAGTTTTTACAATTATTATATTATTTAACTTTTGAGTTTCTACTATTACTTTTTTTATTTTTTGCTAAACGTCAAAGGTATTGATACAAACAATTAATAAAGCTTATTTTAAAATTATAGTTTTTAATTGCAATCGTCTGTATAAGTCGTCTATAAATGTGTGTTTATATATATTTTTGTTATTGAATATTATCCACTTATGTTTACAATGTTTCTTTTTATGGCTAGTTTTCTATTCGAAGTTTTATGCACATTGTATTGCTTATGTTGAAAAGTTTGTTTAAAAAAAAGTATGAAAATACGATTTAAAAAATTAACTTAAGATAAAAAAAACCCGAATCGTTTATAGCAATGGACATTTGAAAAATGAGATCACGCCAACGAATTATGATGCATACCGAAACACTACAAACAATTTCTATACTCGTTTAGACCTTATTTAAAAATGACAATACATACTTTGACACAAAACACGTATTTATGCATAAAATAGCGAGCGTATGTGTTATAATTTAGTCTGTTTATAAGCCCACATGATTATTTTTATACTACAAACTACCGTTCCCAGAATAAGACACATATTCAGATATTATCGTTAGATATTTTTTTTTTAAATCATAATTAAGGTAATAAAACAAAAAGCACATATTTTGATATTAGATACTTGTGACTAGGAATAAACCTATCCGAAAATTTACCAAGCACAAAATTTTATGTTTTAAAAAACACATACCTGATTACAATCCCACTTGAAAAACCAATTTAAAAAAATCCAATATTAACCAGAAAAAAAACAAATTTTTATTTAAAAATCCTCCGTTCTCTAGTGTGTGTTTTCAGTTAAAGTTTAGTTTGGTTATGAAACGGTAGAGCACTTTTCCATGGGAAAATTGTCAACAACGCATATTCAAGCTCGTTAGCACGGTCGCAAATCTAATGGGGCCAATAAAGACATAAAATTGGCAGTACTGACAGCTGCTAAGGAGGCGGCCCAGCATGGCCTATAGGCCAAATTAAAGGACCTTATCTCGGCCTTTCCTTTTAACTCAGAGGGGGTTGTGCCCCTTTCACATATGTATCAAGCCATAAGGCCCTCTTCCTGATAGGCCCAGAACTGGTGACAATGGGCGAATGTTTAGATACAAGCATCTGCTGAGGCCTAGACTGTCCTAGGGTCCTAAGTTTGAGCCTTATCAATAGAAATCTGACGGTTTATGACTTCGGGGGAAACGGTTCGGAGGGAAATGCGTGATTGAAGTTTCTATTATGGGTTGCTTTTTGGATGTGTGTTGGAAAGTGAGTATTGAGATTTTGTTTGATTCGAACTATGGGATAGTTTGGTTTTTTTTTTTAACTAGCCCTTGCAGTTACCGATGTGAGATTTTAATAAAATAGTTGATAACTTAAAATAGTTTTAGGAGTTACCCTTACAGGTATATAAACGTTTAAATAAATCAAAAAAATAATTTAAAAATTTAAAAAATCGAAGATGTCAGATCGGTTTATCAAATTTTACGCTATTTCACAAATAATAATTTATGATAATTGGTTGATTTTTTTTTGTAGGAAGATTGTTTTGAAGACACATTGCTGTTAGTTGTATGGTTCACATTCGCAAATTTTTTTTATGGAATTTAATATAATAATTTGGTGATCTGAAGCGGATGTAATTATTAAAAAACAGAATTTGTTGTATGCTTTTAAATTTATAAATGTGGCAACGACCAATATAAGTTTGACAATGCATAAATGAGATTTAAATAAATAGAAAAAAATGTAGTGCATAATATTAATACAAGTAACTATACATTTTAAAAAATAAAATTTCACTAAAAAGGCTATCAATACTTACAAATAGTAGAATATTTTGACAATACTAATGGCAATGCATAAATATTTTAAATACGTAACAGCAGTAACAAAAAACTAAAATAACAATAACTTCGTTAAAAAAAATTGACGTAGTCATAACTACAAGTTGTGTATCATTTTTGGTATTATTTTATCACATCTTATTTTTTTTAGCAAGAAATACACAAAAAATGTAATATTGTTAATAAAATAATTTAAATATTTGTGTTAGGAAGCATAATATTAAAAAGTTATAATATGTGATAGGGTAAATATATATACAAAAAATAGGTTCGTTTTAACATGACTCAGCATATTTAGTTGTATCATACAGACAATTTAAAATAAGGTAGTACACAAAATAAATCTACTATTATCAGATTATTCTATAACCAAAACCATATCATAACTATTCTGTGAAGAACTCAATTTCAAATCATTGAAAAGAATATTCTGGGTGATAGCAGCTCTTTCTTGCAAAACCTGAAATATATGAATACAAATTTTAATTGCAAATACATGAAATTCTTCATTTTTTAGCTTTTTATATAAACTTTTTAATTATTTATAGGTAGTTGTAAATATGACCATTTTATTTTTTCTTCTAAAGATTATTGCTGTTTATATTGATTCGAGTTCAAATAAGTCAATATTATATCTTCAGAAATATTTATTTTTAAATTTTAAAATACGAATTACGTGAGTTCATCTGTTGGAGTTATTTATAAGTTTAGAGTTATTAATAAATTGGGTTTTCGTAAAATGACTTATTGCAATATAGCGCATTTATTTTAATGAAATCTTCTTAACTTATCGTAACTTTACTACCTCCAGAATTTTTAAATTTTCGACTAATTTTTTATGAATCAATCTTAATGTTGAAATTTCAGGGAAAAAGTATTGTTTATTTCTTAAACATAGAAGCATTTTAAGTGAATTTAGGTTCATATTTAGTAGTTTACGTGCAAAACAAAATTAAACTATGTATTAGTAAATTTTTATTCTTATTTATGATTTTAAATTTTAAAAAATGATTTATTTGCAACAGTTCACCTGTCAAAAGTTTAAAAGGTTACCTTAAGAAATATCGTTGCCTAATCAGAATATTTAAACAAAACACATTTATATTCTCAAGACATAATTTACAAATAAACGACCTGTCTCTGAGAAAAATTGGTCGCAGCTTGCCGCTATAATTCATGAATAAACAAAAAGACGTGTCGCAGCATTATAACTTTCGGCCATCAATAAACCTAACGCAAAACTAATCTTTCTCAGCGTTAGATTTCGACGCATCTAACTCACCCTCCCAGTTTCTTGTCCAGGAACAAATTACACCATGATTTACACCATTTCATTTTTCAATAAACATGATGGATTTTCAGTCCTCAAATCCGGGGTTAAAAAAACCATTCCTAAGTCCTGTTTTTGTATTTAAAATAGTGCATCGTGTGCCTGAGCCAGAAAAGAATGTCTTCTATCCGTCTTGTGTAGGGTTGGGGGGTATTGCGGCCGAAATTGAAGTCATAAATACAGCATGATAATTTATTTGTGGAGTATCCCGAATGCTATTCGTCTTCAGAGTCGAAAAATAATGGCTGGTATCTGAAAGTTGGCATTTCTTATATTGCGTGAGACATGATAACGGTTAGATTTTTTGCTTGGGAAGAAGGATGGGGAAATAGCTTACATGTACATCAAAACACTTGTTGGGGGATGTTGCTAATTGCAGAGATGTCAGGCAGTTTCCGACTCGTTGTAAGTTCTTCTTAATCCTGAAATTATATAACTATAGTAAGTTGTATATGAAGGATTAAAAAAAATTGAAATCAAAATTGAAAAAAATACAAGAACACTTGCTTAATGCAAATGTCTTATTTTACTATTAATTGACAAAAATACTTCTTTATGAGAGACATTTTAATCATTTGTTTAAATTAAATGCATTTTTTTTCATTTTTCACCATTTACTTTTGCAATGGCATTAAAGAAAAATATTGTTACAATTATCTAATAAAAAAATTTAATGAGTGTGCAACAAAAAACACACACACATTTCTGATATGAAAAATTTTGTTAGGAAACCATAATTTTTTCGATACCTTTTGATATGCTTTATATTGGAATGTTTATAAGAGAGAAAAATAGCCAAGTCATTATGATTTGGGTCAATTATTTGCTCCTGCACAACCGAAATTATAAATTCAATATATGACATATGAAATTATTGAGGGACTATGTATTGAATTCATACTACTAATTTGACATTTAAAAAGTGTTCCACACGAAGAAATTCGCTTTCTATATATTTTATTTCACTTAAGAAATAAATTAATAGTATACATTAAATCCCAGGTGGTTATAAATGCCCATAAATTCAAGTATTTGTGAAGGAAGTTCTGATTTCTAAAGTTTGTATAAATATTTTTACACATTACACTTATATAAATATTGGTGAAGAACAAGAATGGAAAAAAAGGACCAGGAAAGTTGGGTTTTTAAGATTAATTGATTTTAGTAAATTTGATTAGATTAACTTCGAAATATTTTTTTATAAAAAGTCCAACTTCTTCTCATTGATTGATATTATGCAATTGAAAATGACTAAATAAAAAGAAAGATTTCTTTTTACAGATTAAAAAAAATTCAGTGACTTAAAAGACAGTTATTACTAGTGGTAGGTAGTAACCTGTTCTAGCAGATTTAAAAGATGGTTGTAAATATTTTGCCACTATCTTACTTGCAAACAATTTCACTAACAATTAAGTAGAAAAATCAATGCATAATATGGTATTGATTTTTCTACGTATTTTAGATATAGACTTTTTCTAGGTTTTTAGTTCATATTAGAGAATATAAATGTCATTCAAAATTTTTTACTTTGCATTAATGCTTGTGCATTAACCAATATTTGTCTATCTAGGTTAAATGCACGAGTCAACGAATTTCTTACTTAAAACTTTAAACCAATATTGATCCCAATGTTTAATAACTGAACTGGAATTATACGGTTTGGAAAGATATTTATGTGCATTCGCTTTTTACGAACAAATTTATTGCATTGTATTTTGATACATCTTTTTTAGTTTCTTACTTAGTATAATTGATTAAATTTCTACTGTTACATTTTTTAATGACCGAATATTTCGTTATTATCTCAGTGAACAGTTTCTATTTAACGAAAATAATTTTTCCTTCTTTTGAAGTCACTTTAAACTAAATTTCAGTGTGTGCAACTTGGAGTAAAAACTATTTTTTTATAATTAAAATTTCATAAATAATAAGAATGGTGCATAGCTAACTTTAAATATAAATTTTTTATTGCTCTACGATCCCCATCTTAGCAGAAACCTCCATCACTCTTACATATTAGCAAAAAAAGGCAGGTCGGAGGAGATTTGTTGCATTGAACTTGCTGTTATTCCCAAAGCGATTTGCGACAAATTTATATTCCCTCCCCCACCCCACCAAGATATGTATGGCTCCAATCAGTTTCTTGTCACTGAAATAGATTTCATGTAGGTATTCTTATAAGAAACAGCATACTTTCTGCTGGACATGCATCAAAGCTGGCCTATCTTATCTGGAAGGCAAGACAGGCGCTGCATGGTTTTAGGTGATTGCAAACACTTCCAGAATCATGAAACATTTTTATAGGTTTAACATATCTTGGTTATTGGGAAGGGCTCAAGCTGAGATTGTTTTTTTATTCGGCCCATGCATTATTGCGTGTCGCTGATGCGATAAAATATCTCGATGCGAAATTCTTCACTTAGTAACCATTATGTACGTTCCTGGCTCTTAAATCTTTGTAAAATGTGGCTTCGCTTCGGCTTCTGGATGTGGTCTGAATCAGCCGGATCGGGATCCTTATTTATGGCGTTTGCCCGTGTTGGCTGAGATCAAATAATCGGACTACTTTGCCAGCGTTTGATAAGGATTCGGGGGAAGATTGAGTGTAATTGCGCGTTGTAAGAAAAGTCATGTTTAATTGAACAATTCTTATCGCTGATAAATTAAAGGTACTGAGGAGGATGAATGAGCTTTGGAGACAAATTGTTTGCGCATAATCTTTTGGAAGACTCTGAAACATGCTGCATAAATATTTTGGCCAGATTTTATTTCCATGAAATTAGTATGCATTTTTTTAAAATTCACTGCACATGAAGTTGTTACACGCGTGTTATAATTAGATTTTAAGATAAAACCTTATTTAACTGAACATAAATCGTATCTCTAATGCTTTAAACTTTATTAACGATAGTAAATGCTTTTGAAATAAACTGTGTAACTGATGTGTGTTCGAAGTTTTTATAAAACGGTTCGGGTAGTATTGTCAAAATAATTTTTAACAAGAAAACTATTGCGCATTTTGAGAATTATTATAGTATAGTCAAACAAAGTTGACTTATATTAAACTGGTTTTTTTTATGTTTCTACTAAACAACGACGCTTCAACGAAATTATTATCTTTTTTGAAAAGGCAAATGTAAATATTAATAATTCGATTTAAAATCTTGATTTAAATTAACAAGCATCAAACTATTCTACATTTACTTTTTTCAAAAATATTATTAGTTCTTATTTAAATATTATATTCAGAATTTCAACTAATTACAAATAAGTCAGTTACTTAATGAAAAAGTGCTCATAAAGTTACAAAATTCAACTTGTGCTTTTAAAATTTAAATCTTATAAAAACCCAAGTGGATACTTACAGTTACTTCAGTCTTCGAACCAACAGCTTGTTTACAGTCAGTTTATTTCCTACTTTTCTTCTTAGGTAAAATCGATCACAGCTGAAATCCTGGAAAATTAGAAAAATATATAATTGTTTTAACTTAAAAATAACCAATAACAATAACATAATAAATGCATCGAATCTAAAATAATTACCAGTTAAAATACATATGATCTGTCACTTAACTAATTTAAATATTTTTGGAAAAATGTTATTCTAATATATTATTAAATTACTTACTCATTTGATTTGATTGCTCAAGCATTAATTGCATTAATTATTTTCAAACTAAATAAAGATTTAAAATAAATTGCATAACGAAAAGTCTCCTTCTCTTTGTACGAATTGTTTTTTTTTTACTTTAAGTTAACTTATAAGGTAAATAATGATTTTACTTTATGTATGAAAATCAAAATTACACATAAAATATCTTATAAGGTTAATATATAAATTTTTAAAATGTAAATACATAACTTTCAGACATATCAAATATTGATATTTTAATGCAATACTGTTTAAAATGTTTTTACATGAACAAAAAATTAATTAACAATACCCCTCTCAAAAATACATCTAAATATTTTTTCTTGTTTATTAACTTTAAACTTTTGTACTTAGATACTCAAGATTTCAAGTTTCTTAAATATTTTCATGCAATTTTTCATACCTTAATTCAAGCTATTGATATTTATCAAAGTATATTTTAATCCTGCAAATTTAGGAATCCATTCTCATAAAAATATTTTTCTTCTAAATGTTTAATGGAAAGCTTTATATCTAATACGCTAAAGGATTCAAATCGTGTGCCCTTATTATAATTTCTTGATCTAAGTTAAAATAATAAGCAAAACATTACAATTTGATTTAATTTAATATTTTATCTTAACACATAACCCAGCAAGCTTAGAAAACAGTTAATAAAGTATGATCTTAATTTCTAGAAATGATAAACATTAAAGTTTCTCATCTGTAGTTTGTATAGTGTTTTAAATAAACTTAAAAAATTGCTGCTTATTTAATAAAGGAGGACATATTAAGGGGACAGAGGGAATGTGCATCAAATATATTTCATTTAACATCAGAACTCTTACGAAATATATTAGTTTGTAATTTATTTTTTAGTTTCCTCAAATGACGATACGTTTCTTTATATGTAAAAAAGTATTCTTATTATTCTTTCAATACAATCCTTATAGTTATTTATTACAAAAAGTTGTTTAAGTTCCATATGTTGAACCATTTAATTATGGTTTAAAAAATCACATATTATGTTAGGAAAAAAATGCATGCCATTCTCGAGTTTCCTGCACAAAATTTTTGAAATTCAAAATACTTGAAACTTGTTTTATATTCTTTAAAAATCTTAAAACATATAGTAATATTCCGTATAAGTTTTCCAATTTAACACAAAATACATGACAATAAAAAGCAGTTTAATAAGAAAAGTGATTAAGTTTTGCTCACATTGTTTTCTAAATGAGAAAAAAAATCATTCTATTACGCAATATAAAAAATTAGGAAAATCCATAATAAAAATATCAAAATAAAATTATGCTAAAAACACAATTTTCCCGTTGCAATAACAGTTTTTTTTAAAGATACACATTTGAAGTTAAAAATAAATAGAAGTAATTCTTAGTTTTATTTTCGTTAAATAATGAAAATCATGAGATTCAAAAGCATCTACGTGAACTCAACGTTTGATTTATAATTCCCATCTTTTATGATAACATAAGGGATACTTTAATCGAACTCAAATTATTAGATTTCGTATCAAATTCGAAAACAGGAAAAATTTTAGTGTTTTTTATGGCTTGATGTTTTATAACAACTGAATTTCTAAAATTTAAATTATTTTTTTAAAAATTACAATACCAGATTTCACAGCACTTAACTTTAAATGTTGTGATCCATAAACACAAATTTAATAAATATACTGATTAACGTGAAAACCCTCAAGTCAAAGAGACCAATGCGAAGCCCATAACATTTTACGTTACAGTTACTCTTCAATATTAAACATCCTACACCCTAGTTAAACTGAGTGGATGGCAACAACGTTATTAAATTTTTTCGGTGGATATTACACATTCAGTGAACCATCCTTTGATGGCCAAACCTTTCCTCCCAATAGGTGACAACGCTACAAAATGAGGAGTGAGATTTTCCTTGAGGGGGTTGCTCATGTAATTTTTTAGCGTTAAGTGCCTTCCATGTAACTCATAACTCTGTGTCAGTCTTAGCAACATCAGGGCTTGTCTTGATGTAGCAAATGGCTTCCAATGTCCATGCCCCCAGAGCTTCGGGATCCTTCGGTTATGAATGACGGCGACGTGAGGACACCGTACCCGTACGAAGTTCCCGGATAATTTTCAAGTTCCATTTTCGCCAGACGTGATATGCTTCCGAGTTTGGCCAAGGGAAGGGAGAAGACTCTTTAGCTTTTATGTTTTGTATGAGATTTTATGTTTCATGAATTGCCAGTAAAAAAGATGATGGCCCATGATGCGTCATCTACGCGAAAGAGATGAGTTTTGGAAGTTCGGTCGCGTGGAAGGGATATAAATACGATACAAAAAAGAAAATATATGATGCTTCCGATTTTTGGAGAAACAGTTCCTTTAGGATCCTGTTTATAACTCCATTTACAACATTTTTCCTGTTTAATAAAGGTTCAACATATTAGGATTTTCATCCTTTAATATATACAGAAATTTCTTATAAAATCATAACAATAAGTAAATTAAAATAAAAGTATTATACTTTAAGTTATAACAGATATTTCTTATAATACATAACAATAATAAGTGAATTAATGGTTACTTCAGAATTAAAATAGAAGTAACTTAATCTCTTAACATTTTTTTCCGTTGAGGTGAAGTTTAACGAATTAGGATTTTCATCCTTTAGTTTATACAGAAATTTCCTAAAATTTAAAACAATAATAAGTGCATTAAAAAATGAAGTAGCTTAATCAGTTTCACAAAGAAAATTAATAAACTAAAATGAAATAATGTGTTCGAGAAGAAAACTAGCATAAATGAGGATAATATATGTGGTTATTGGTCGTCATATCTCATTATATTAATCTATCAGAGATAATTTAATACATATACATGTAAAAATTATTAGAAAAGTCGTACACGTAGTTTAATAGGTAATACTGGTACTACTGGCCAGTGGTTTTGTCTACCATTCAAAGTGCGGAACGAATTAAGTAACCTAAACCTAATTCAAGTAAACATATGACGAAGCTATTTAATTCAATAACCAAAATAAATAGAACATAAACATATAAATTAAAAATGTTAACCCATAGGTTCGGCGAAAAAAGAACAATTCTAAAAGTTAAAAAATAATAAAATAATTCTATGAATTCTGAAGTAAACCGATTTTTTTAATTACAAAATAATATTAGCAATAATTTGTTTAGGCTTTTAATTCAAAATGTAAAAATTAGTATTTAAACAAGTGTATCTCATATAATTAAATCGGTACCAATTAATCTTATACTTAAAAAATGTAGAGGCAAAATGTTTCAGAGTTTTAAAACACATCTATAACGGCCACTACATGATTTTTGAGAAAATGTGAAATAAATTATAAAAACGTTGATATAATATAGTTTTTACTTTTTTAAGTATTTCGTTTACATACTTTCGAAAACTATTCTCATTTAACAATACTATACCCGTCTTACTATACTTTCTTGAATATGCGGTTATTTAATCACATTTAATTTTTTTTAATTAATCTTCTTCGAAAAACAAGAAATGAATATTAGCTAATTTTATTAAAATGTAAAATATTTTTAAAACGCCAGTAATTTTGTGATTTTCAAAAATAATTTAAAATGAGAGCAGGGAAATAAGTTTCATTCTTTATAGTTTTAACTTTTCTGGTTCTCAAAGTGTTAAGTTACAGACACAGAAATGGATTAGTTTAGTTTGAAATATCGTCGCACTAGAGCTACACGAGGGCTATTGGCGACGGGAGTCATATTTTAGAACCACAGTCAAGTGACGCAGAAATTGATAAGATTCTCCGTACAAATAAACAAAATTTTGAGCTTAAAAGTATGAGCTTGAATTGCATATGAATGTGAAGAAAAATCTGTTACAAAGAAACGAGAAATACAAAATATTTTTTTAAAGGAAATGCAAGATTAAATATTAAGATTTTATCTGACCTTAATTGGATTATAAATTGAGAGATCTAATGTTTGTTCATTTAATTACACTGAATTAAATAAAGTAGAGTACACAATATGTAAATAATAATCAGTGTTTGTAATCATAATATTAATATCACATAAAATCTCATTTAAAAATAAAACTTTTAGTTCAACGAATTCTTAAAACTATTTTAAGTGTAACGAACTCTTATGTAAAAGTAAATATGTTTTTTGAAAGTTTGAAAACTTTTTCAAATTGAAATAAAAATCGTGCACACGACCCATATTCAATATTCCATAAAAAAAATTAGCAATCATGTTTTTTTTAATAAAAATTTCAATTATTCATTTGAAAGAATTGTGGATGTTATTTATTGTGAATTATTTGAATTTTTTTTATTTTATTAACCAGGCCAGGCGTCCGGAGGCCAGGATTTTGGATATCAATGAGACAAAGAAAATAATAAAATAAACAGACATATATATTGTTATGCAGTATCTCTTGAATATTCAGGTTTCGTGTGTAATTTTAAAATTGCCTTTTGGTATTTTCCGCCTCATTTATAAAAGTTACAAATCGGATTTTTAACATTTTTATATTTGATTGGTATGCTTAGCATATTATGTTTTAGCGTATTATGTCATACAGCAGTATATATTATGTTATACAGCAGTATAAATTTATAAAAATAGCTATCAGTGTTTGTAATCATAATATAGTATCAAATAAAATCCCACTTTAAAAAAAAACTTCCATTAATGTAATGATATCGGTATAGAATTTAATATCTCCTGAACGATTGTTTTAATGCTGCCTGCTATGTAAAAAGTTTCTTTTAATTAGACTTTCGTTTTTACATTGTTATGCAAATCCCACACCTAACTGCAAACATAAAATATCATATTTTTGCATGTTTTGTCAAAAATTTCTAATGTCATTTTTTGAGATACCGTATTACTAGTAACAAACGTAATTCTAGACTACTTTTATTTAGTTTTTCCTTTACTTTTAAAATAACTATTGTTTACAAGATAAATAAAACAACTTTTTATGTTTTTGAATTACTTATTATGCCCATTTATGCCATGAAATCGAGACTGCTTTATTTTATACTGCTGAAGACTTTACTTGAATAAATAGACGTATAAAACAAATTTAAATGTTTTAAAGCCTGACCATCATATATGTTGCTTAAATTTCTTAATTCAATTACAACAAATCAAATCATTATATTCACACGTTATCTCTGACTCTTTTGCGTCAAATATCCTATATCAACTACAGAACATCTTTTCAAAGACGCCTTTCTCACAACATCTGCTCTTTACTCCCCCAAAACGAGACACCCTGAAGTATTTATGTCTTGAGTAGAAGGATTTGATCCTTGGGAAGGGGAGCCTATGAGCAAAAAGCAACGTCTGTTTGCATTTCTTCTGGCAATTTGACACTCCATGCCCCTTTTGCGGCTTTTCGCCACTTTGGCTTTTTGCTTTTCAACAAGGCAACAATCTGTGGTATGGAGCTGTCTCTTGGGATACGGTGTCATATGAAGGTTCCTCAATGGTTCGTTTGTTTGAAGGTTCGTTCCCACAAGGGCTACTAGTCTTCACCGCTTTGGATGTGAGTATGTCTGTATTTGTTTTAGATTGAAAGTTGAGGGGTTTTTTTTTGGGGTTGATAGATTTAAGATAAAGATAATATTCCATATGGATTTCGTACGCGGTAGAGTGACGGATCTTTTGAAACTTATTTTTGAATTAAAACTAGTAAAATACGCAAAGTTTGGAGATTAATGCAGAACCAATTTGTAAGCATTTGGTTCGAACAGTGGTGTTCAAAAAACACTGTAAAAAATTGATGGAACGTAAGTTCCTCCGATTTTGGGAAGTAAGGTTACTCCGAAAACACGATTGCAGCACATTCTGTCAACTTCCACTGTGTTTATGGAGTAACGTTCCACTATTTTTTTAGATTGAAGAATATCCTTTACTTTCCACAAAGAAAGCTTTTAACGACTTTCTCTAGACTTTAATTTCAGACGACTAAAAGCTGCTTTTTTTCTTCCAATGTGTCACTTTTCCGCAAAAAGTTATATAAGATTCGTGAAAAATTGCGTTTTATAAAATAAATAAGCGGCACATTTTTTAATAATATTTTTGTAATTATATGTAATGAAATATACTTATATATTTCTAGAAATAGTGAGAAGTATATATCTCTAGAAATAAGATATAAAATATAATTCGATATTATAATCGGAGGTGAGCTAGGTAAAAAGCTACTTTGATTAATTTTCTCGGCATTGTATCTTAGATTGTTGGCATTTTTTTTTCAACAAGGGCCTCTATTATACTCGAATTTTCAGGAAATTAGGCAAAATTTAATGGTTTGTAGTTACATGATTTTTTAATTTTTTCATATTAATTGATATGTATGGAATTAAGATAAGTTGAATTGAATTAGGCACTGTCCATATGTTTCTTCCTATAAGAACATTTTCTAATACAGCAAGAATTTGTTCTTTTGTGTTAGAATCGAATTTTACAATTTAAAAGTCAGTTTGACAAATTAACTGCTTTGTTAGAAAATTGAGAACAAATTTCGATTATCTATTTTGAATATAATTTAGATTATTTTTGAAAAAAGTATTACATTTCTTTACGAAAATTTATTGACATGTCCTTCAGAACTGAATCTAATCTGTGTCTAAAATTTTCACATTGATCAGTAAATACGCTAAAATTTACGATCAATCCTAAACAATTAAAATTTTTGCAGTGTAATACAAAGACATTGTTTTTATACATTCCCGCACCCTGTAAAACGATTCTACTGCAGTTGGAGTCTATCTGTAAAGAAAAAAATCTTTCCACGTGCACTACTTTAGCAGTAAAATTGATTTACAGGGTGGGAAAATTTCGCGAAACCTAAACTTCCTGAATTACTCATTTACAAATATATTTTTATAATATCTTAATATTCATCATAAAGTGTGTTATATGCATCATAAAGTGTAAATAGCAAAAAACTGTTATTTTTCTAACTTCGTATCACGGACAAATACTTTAAAAGTAGTCAATGTTTATTGTATTAAAGTGTAAATTAAAAACGTTTCTAGCTTAAGTTTTAGTCTTCGTTAATCAGGCTGTATGTTAAATTATATAATATGTGAAAATGTCAGCTTTTAAAATGCAAATAGATTGCCAAATAATTTTCTATCATATATATGTACGTAATATATATTTAAATATTTATAGAAGTTGAATTTATGTTATTTTTATGTTTCAAATATGTTTATGTTATTTTATAAAATATTGGGTAAAATTTATTTTATTTTATCAAGATAAAGATTCTCCTTAGACACTGAACTTAACTGCCATAATGGCATTTGATTTCAATACTGCTAAATTATCTAAGAACTATATCCACAATTAACAAATTTTCTCATCTAACCCAAAATGGTTTAAGAGAGAAGTAAAACAAAATTGTGTTAATTAGTAAACAAATTAAAAAAACTAAAACTTATGACGAAGCCCAATTTCCCTACTTAAATATCTGCAAAATTTATCATATGTTTATTTGTTTTCGGCATTTAAATACCATTAAAGCACTGAAAAAGTGGCCCGCCAGAACTACAAAAACAAACCTAAAAAACATATTTAAAATAAACACCATCCAAAAACCCAATAAAACAATTACAAAGGTAAAATTGTACCTTTAAACGAAAGTATTCATGATTTATTAAAATCGGCATCGGTTCACCTATCGTAACTTAGGGGACGCCCATACTATGACACTTATGTCCCATTCCAGACTTTTATTGGCTGCCGACTGATACAGGGAACCTGTTTTTCTCCTATTGGGTGTAAGACTAATCTTATATTCGGAGATGCGAAAACAGATTAACATCAGGTTTAGCGGCGCTGAATCTTTTTAACGGAGGTTTTAGACTTTTTTTTTACACTTTTTAACGAAAGTTTTAACTATTTTTATAAAGTTATCGATCGTTTTTTTTTATTTTTGTAAATGGTCGGGTTTGGTAAGATTTGTATTTGATTTGATGTTCGCAATAACATTCAAGTTTGCGTCAAACGGTGGTTAGGTTATTTTTTTACTGTTTTCAACAAAAGTTTTAACTATTTTTGACGACAGCTGTCTATCGTTTTTTATTTTTCTAAATGGTCGGATTCGGTGAGGTTTGTATTTGATTTTAAAGAAAAGTTTGGGAAAGTTCAAAAAGTTTAGCGCCATATGATGAATAAAAGTTATTATAAATGCTGTTTAAATAATAGTTTAGTTGCTTAAAATATTATCAATTTCATTTTGTTCGGAAGGTGTCATTAATTGTTATTTCAATACAAAATTCTGTATTAGTTATGCTTGATTCTTTAACTGTCCTTTTTGATATAGTTAACTTTTCTTAATTTCCTACAATACAAAACTTAAATTTATTAACTGTTACGGAGATTTCAAACAAACATTTGACATTTTATTGATGTTTTATCTGTAAATATACGTCGTAATTCGTATTGTTATGTTGTGTTTCCCAACGAACATCACATTTATATTATCCAGCTTATATCAATTAAACATAAGTTTCTAAGTTTAATGGAATATAAATTGTAATACCGGGGTTGCTCAATCCATTTAAGTTTAAGTGACAAGAATTTCAGAAGATTCGCGAGCAATAACCACTAATTAAATTGTTAAAAAATAATTAATTGTTAGAAAAATATAATAAATGATGGATTTACTTAATCTTAATCGCCAAGCAAAAATTTTAAAGGACTCTCTAATTGGTATATTAAGTAAAAATTTGAATAAAAATCATTAAAAAAAATTATAATAAAAAAATATTGTTAGGTATAATATATTTCAAACAAAACTGTTATTAAATTTGTATTTGGATAATAAAATTGAGCAAATCATGTTAAAAATCTAAAGATAATTTTTCAGATATTTATTATTCTTTTATGATGATTAAAATTCAAAAAGGAATTATCTGTTACAATAATTTGGATTGGAATAACTGGAGTATTTTGCCTTTTTCCGGCTTTTAATAATTGTAGAAATTTTTTAATTAATATATTTTTACTAGTTTATAACTGTGGTCTTGAAAATTTTGGCAGAATTTAGAAATATTTACTGGCAACTGCTATATCATGTTTTCGAACTGTTGTCCTAGTTTTTTTATTAATAAGTTATAAATTTTTTTATATCATATACTATATTTTTATTTTCATGTTTTATGAATGTTTTCAGCATTGAAATATATTCATACATTAATTTTAGTTTTGTTTTTGAACAATCTTATATTCAACGAGATATCTTTTAGAAATTTGTGCGTGAAATCATGATCCTTTTATAATAAAACATAACCAATTTAGGAAAGAAAAAACAGCAATGTTTTGGCCTTTTATTTTGATTAATTTTACGTAAATAATACTTTACTATTACTTTTATTAACAAACGGAGATATTTTTTTAATTAAAGTACTTGATATGAATCGAATTAATTTTATTTAAATATAAATTTCCACTGATAATTAAAAAAAGATGTTTTTTAAGTCTACACACAGTTCTAGCTTTTATTATTGATTTGAAATTCAGTTAGTTTTTTTTTATTTAGATATTGACAACTTATATAGATATAAAATTATAAATATTCTTTGTAGAGCAAAAGAAAATACCGGTTGCAATTATCTATAGTTCAGATTATTCAGTTACAGTTTATACTTAAAAAATCCTGTCATATTACAAAAAATTACTGGCAACAAAGTTGCCAGAAAATATCAGTAAGCTACGTAAAAATATGTTGAGAAATTTTTCAATTATTAAATTATTTTATTTCTTTAGTTCAGGGTACATTAAAAATAAAATGATGAATGCGTGACCCGTATGAGAACGCTCGCTCACTGCATAGCGGATAGAAAATATTATTATCGGATAGGCGCGTTGACCACTATACCATCTAATTCACGTATAAAGCTTGCATATTAAAATTTTCTTTAGTAAATTTAGTAAAAAATAGAAACGAATATTTTTTCAACAGGTGCGATTTATATAAGTAGTTATAATTTTATCTTTTCACCGGAAGCATATCTTTTGACAAAATGAAATGTTATTTTATAGTTTTGTATTTGTAATAATTTAGTTTAATAGTTTATTTTGTAGCACCACACCTTTCTAAAGAGATTAGTAATTTTCTTTTTTTCTCACACATAAAAGTAGATAACCCCATTACATTAATGTGTAATGTGATAAATCAAGTCTAGATTAATTCATTGCACCATTTAAAGACATGCTATAGCATTGATATTAGTGTCACTTTCATTATCTATGGCGATGTGTCCCGAAATAAGTAAGAATAAACATATTAAAATAATTATTTTCGCATTCAAGGCATTATTTGTATTCATAGCATTATAAACGAAACATTAATAAGCATTTATACATATCTGATGAATGATTAAATATTTCATAGTGGCATAAATTTCTTGACACTTTTATTGCTGCAAAAAAAGCATGCACAATGTGCTTATCAGTATCTGAATTGATCAAACGTATTCAAATTCAATACACACATTCTTAATAGGTAATTTTTCATTCATTGCATAAAACGGAAAAAAAGAGTCGTAATTTAAACACACAAAATAGTAACAATTATATTGTGAGTGCGTAATTTCTTTTAATTTATCTAACGCTCATTCTTGGCTTCTCGTCTATTTGACGCCGAGCCTCCCAATGAATACCGTAATTTCTTAAATAAATCTATAACAAAGGTTTTAATGATAAGAATTTTTTTTTTACACAATTAAAAAATCGAGGATAGTTAGAACTGTTAATTTAAATATTAATTAAAGATTATTTAATTAAATTAGGTTAAATATTGTATTACAAGATGATGGTTTTTTTCAATATATTATTAAACACATCATTATTTGAAATTTGTTTTAATGTTAACAATTGTACAGAAAATAAGATAATTTGAATGTACAATAAAATAAATCTAATAATCATATTTTTTTAAAAAGAAAACACATTAATATAAAACTTTAAATTTTTTTAAATATTTTAAATAGTAATTCATTAATAATAAAAATATTGAAAAATTACATAAATTTTAAATATATTTTATTAATTTTTTTAAATATTTTATTTAAAACTTTTAAATAATAATTTATAATGGTAACAATTGTACGGAAAATAAATTCAGATAATTTTAATATAATAAAATTAATTAAGAGCTATTTTTTTAAAAAAATTAACATTAAAAATCTTGTAAATTATTCATTCATTAATCCTAACAAGAAGTTATTAAGTTGAAATCAGAAATTTGTAATTCGTTAAAATAAGACGGACAAACATAAACTTTTGACTTTTCTGTAGTGGAAAGATGGCCGAGAGACAGAGTTTTATGTTTTGTTCTTAACTATAAAAAAAAGTTAATGTAAAAAAATATATTTAATGAACACAAGAATATATTTTTGTATTTAAATAAATAAAATATTTTATTATTATATTGTATTACAACTGTTTTAAGGACACATACTAAGTCTTGAAATTATAATGAGTTAAATTAATAAAAATAAATATAATAAAATATATATGTGTTATAAATTCCATATTTTAATAATTTATTATCTAACACGTAACAAATGTTTACCCATCGCATCTGCCACATATCTTCTACTAAAAATCGAAAATCAAATTATATCTGCCGCTCCTTCGGCAGAGGCCCAGTGCGAACGTAAATTTAAAAATTTCCACATTAATCAAGTAGAAAACCAAGACATCAAATTATCGTGAAATAACGTTAATGTAAAGGACCTTGTTTAGTGTGTATAATCGTGGTTTGAAAGTTAAAAAAAAATGTCATTTTAATATTTTAAAAATAATAACCGTCGTATAGATAAAGATATACTATTGTAACAAAATAAATGTGTCGTCCCTTTGAATTATTAACGTTTATGAATTATTAGCTACAGTAGATTGTATATATATTAATGTTTGTAACAAATTAAAGTTTATAATTGTATAAAATTAAAATATTGCCAGCCATTATTAAAAAAAAACTAAAATTAAGTTTCTTGGTGTTCATTTTCAATCAAGTGAAAGCAATTTTTATACATCCCCAATACATTCGTATAAGGCTATAACCATGATAAAATTATGCTACAGAAGAATTCCCAGAGAGCCGTAACGTCGAAAAAGATACCGTGGCGATTGTAAAAGCACCAATATTTTTTTTTCAATTTCTTTTAAAACTGTAATCATTTAACTTGATTGCTAAATACAATCTATTCATAATTTACCATAGCTTAAAACTTTAAAAAAAATGTTTTTTGTTCAATAATCAAGTTACATCTGCGTCTGAACTAATTCAAAAAGAAAATGTCTATGGTTGGTTTTTACGTGGTCTTGCTTATTCTAAAGTCTTTGTAATTATTTTATAATTATAAAAAATAATAAGTGTAATGTTAAACAATTATCGAGCCTTTTTTTAATATGTTAACGGGTATTTTAAAAGCATAGTTCGTTAGAAACCAATAGTTACCTTTTCAGATCATAGAGGGCGCGCTTAAAATGTTCCCCCCTGCAATAAATATATATTCTTTATATCAATTTTTTTTTAATTAAAAAAGTTACTTATGTTTTCAAAGGCATATATATTTTGTACTTACTGTATTAATCGGTATCATATACACAAATTGAATTTTTTTTAGATGCTCCTGGTTCCAAAATAATCATGGAATCTAAATTAGCTTGTAGTTATCAAAAATGACAATAGAGGACGCAACGATAGTGCCGATCATAATTACACAACTCTATAAAATTTCAATCTTTATTTATCTGATTTCAAAAGAGCCATAAGCAGAGAAATGTATCATTATTATTATTAAATATTGTTAACTGCTTAATTATTACCTTACTCGTTATTAGCATCACATATAACTCTTTATCCACTTCAGAATCCTGATATGTTCTAGGATGAGGTAGAAATGTGATCTTGTAAAGAAGATCTTTCCAGTCACTGTTCCTAAAATGATTTATAATCCCATCAGCAAAAACTTAAGATGGATGGTTAGCCCCATAGAGCGAATGCATTAGTTTTGAAAACGCAACTTCTTTGAAAGTATTGATTTTCTATGTTTTTCCACCAAGGTAATAATAATCATTATAACAAAAAATAAAAAAAAATTAAAAGGAAAATAACACCTGGTTATTTAATTATTAATTGGCAAAGTTTAAAATTTGTGCTGCTATTTATAGAATATTTTGGAGCGCCTTAAAATTAAAAAAATATTACAAACAGGATATTTTTCCTAAAAAAATGTTTTATTTTGTGGTCGTAACAACTTTCATACCTGTTAAAAAAAGCCTATAATAATAAAGCAGTACTACTACCGAAGTTAAGATTTCAGAATTAATGCATTTATTTTGTGGAACTGACCATTCCTCTGAAATGACCAAAGCATAAAAAGCCTCTATGGTTTATTTCTAAATGTCTGGTTCTTCATACCATAATTTTATTAACTATACAGTGCCTCTAATAACTTTTGGTAAGCGCTGTTTAAGGTTCAGTCGACACTCTTAAAAATTGGATTTTTGCACATTATGCTAGAAAAACATCAAATAAAATCGAGGATCAATAGTTAAAGATCTTACTAGATATCTATCTAAGGAAAAAAAAATAGTAGTAATATGATATACAATTTTGATTTTTATGAGGCACAGCACTTTCTATAAGAAATAAATATTACATTAAATTATGAAATACAGTCAGGGCATATTAATTCTTGACATTTTGAATTTATGAAATCTTTTTACTTATGAAAACTGATTATAATTTTTATATTTATAAATATAAAAATAAACAAACAAGTTAAGCATTTTTAATGCAGTTTTATATTGAAAACGTTGTATGATAACACATACCTTCACTTTTCTTACTCCAAATTCGTTTTTCACAGCGTAGTCCCCTAGTCTGTAAGTAGCGTTTCTTTTTCTATATCATAGCAAGTTCTTAGGCAATTTGTTAGACATTCCGTTGTAAGTACTCCTTTAGTTGGTCAAGTACCTAAAGTTGGAGAAGGCAGGGTAATAGTAAGTTAAAACATATTTCTTAATTAAATATATTATTTAAAATTAAAACTGTTTTCTGAGATTTAAAACATTAGTTTGGAATAAAAGAGAAATTTCAAAATTGATCTGTATTTTAGTCAGTTATTTCGTCTCTATATCATTTAGTATACCTCTAATAAAAATTATCTATGATAAAAAAAATGCATATATCCATCGTTTTTATTTACAGCAGTAAGATTAATAATTATTTTTAATAATTTATCCAAAAATATTAAACACATTAATATACATTATAAGGGATATGAATAAAAGATACATAGATAATAACGTAAAGATTTTTTTCCTAACACTTTTCAAACACTACAAACTATTAGTTTCCTGAAAATAGTGCTCGTTATTTTTTTATGCTAGTATTTAATATATAAAAGAAGATTTTATATAATTCTGCTTCTTCCATGAACTTAAACATATTAGCTAGTTATAAATAATATACTGATAATTAGTTTGAAAAAGTTAACAAGAATGATTTCAAAAACTAATTTACTTCATCAATTTCATTTAAATGAAGCGTGGCAAACCTTAAAATGTTATTTAATATTAAACCTGATAAATTTACAGACAACATTAAAAAAAGTTGAGTTAGATACGTGTGTTCCAATGAACCATATAATTTATAAAATAAATAAGTATAGCAATTAAATCATTTTAACTAACACTTACTAATTTTCTATGCAAACTTAACTATCTCGACACAATGTTAAATCCAATAACCAGTTATTTACAAGTGTCGGTTCCCGATTTACTAAATTTCCTTTTTGAGCTTGTTTTTTTTATTGTAAGTGCTTTAACTTCGTGGATCAGTCAGCTGGTAATAAATAACGATAAGTGAATGTTGGACTAATGTTGGCTGAAGGGAAGAAATAAAAATGGCTGTTTCGCCTTTTGTGCCAAAGACAAGATAAAGAAACTGTAATGGCAAAGGCGTACTTAATAGGGATAAATGTAGCTCTAAAAGTACATGGCATACTTATATAAATTGGTTAATTTAGAAAAGAACTATTGCTTTTATTTAACACGAGATTTTTTGTAATATTGAAGTTGTAATATTTATAAAGATTAAAATATTAAAAACCATTTTTGATGTCAACGTATATAGGTCAACTTTGAAACCATTATTGGAATATTTAACAGGAATATTTTGGGAATATTAACATTGCAATATATTTTTTGTTTACAAATGTAATAAGTTATAGTTTTCAAAAATTACTATCATTATTTATTATTGTAGCTATGAAGTAACTATAATGAAGTGATTAGAGAAATATATTTCTTTTAAATAATATATTTTCTAAATTTGACCGAGTGTTCTCGATACCGACCAGGAAATCTTTCGAAAATAGATTAATTAATTTCTACTCAAATTAAAAGTGTCATTCGAATGTCCTTTTTAATAGCCGTAGATATAACATTGACCTAAATAAGGTGCATACACTCTAATAGGATATTGTAAGTAATAAAAATACAATAAAATAAATCAAATAATAAACTTATTTCAACTTTTAAAATAACGCTTAAATGTTTTTTTTTTCAAAATGGCGAATTGCCGCCAAATGCGAAAACACTTGAGAGCTATGATTCTCCCGAATCGTGTCTGAGACCATATATCAAGAGTAGCATCCAATCGAAGCTAGAAAAGAAAAAGAAATACAATTCTAAAATGTCTAATGCAGTTCAAAGGAGAGAACGACAACCCGTTCTTTCCCCAATGGCGTTTTTTTCTTTCTTTTTCTTCAAGAGAGCTTGGCGTAGTTTTTTTCTCGAGAGCCTGCTTGATCGTAAATTTCTTGCTTTGTTCTTAGATAAGACGGGATCGTCACCTAGAATTGAATAAATGTTCCGAAGTATTGGATTAATAAAAGGAATGGGTCGAAAAAAATAAATGGAATTGAGTTGACTTGGATTTTTATTACTCATGTTTCTGTATATATTAATGTGTTAGAGTTTAATAATTTCATTTATTTTCAAGATAATTGTTTAAGCTGTAATACATTATTTCTTGCGTACATAAGCAACATAAATGATAAAAAATTGATAAATTAGAAATAAAATTGTTGTTTAATTTTATTTTATAAACTTTGTATATTAATTAAAAAAATGGTTCTATAACATTAGAGTTTTACTAACAGTTATATTGAAATCTGTAATTGTTAAAATTTAATATAGTTAAAAACTGCAACTTTATTTTTTATAGACAGTATATTATTAATTAAAAAATTCAATATAAAATTAGTGTTTTACTAGCGGTCAATGAATTATGTAATAATTTGAAAATCATTGATATACTTAGACACTACAACTAAATCCATCTCTTTCCATTCAAAAATTCTTTTCTTCCATCCATAAAATTGTTCCTATTGTTTTCTACGGCGTTTGCGGCTTCTTTCTTAACTATGACTAATATATAAATAGTTGGTGTTCAGTCAATATTCACCTGGAAAAAAAGTTAATTAAAAACTATAAAAGTAATGATATAGTATTTCATATCATATATTAATCTGTATTATATTTGCGGAAATATCATAGAAGTATGTTTGTTTTATATAATTTTATTTCGAAATAAATTCCTAGCCTAATCGCATAGCCCTATCCTCTTGTAAAACTTCATACTAACAATTCCTTTCAATGATCGACTTTTTAAATTCAAGATAATCAATAGACGTTAATTGAATTTAAAAGAAGTATACAACTTCTGAACTATTCGAAAGCATCATAAGTAAATTTTAGAAATGTTTAGAACATTTTTATCGATAATAACATACTCGACAAAAAGCTCGTGACTTTTACTCAATCCAATGTTACATGAATTCAATGACAACAAATAAATACAATTCTCATGTCTGTATCCATGCAAAAATACATTTAATACCACAACACATTCATTGCCCACAAAACCTATCTCCGTTACTAAGATGAACTTACCAGCAGTTGTCGCCCATGACTTTTATTCAATTCAATGTCATATAAATTCAATAACAAATAAATAAATACAATTCCCCTGTCTATATCTATGCAAAAAATACATTTAATACCACAACACATTTAATACCCACAAAAACTATCTTTACCAAGAAGAACTTGCCAGCAATTGTCGCCCATGACTTTTACTAAATTCAATGTTACATAAATTCAATAACAACAAATAAATACAATTCTCCTGTCTGTATCTATGCGAAAAAATACATTTAATACCACAACACATCCAAAAACTATCTCCTTTACTAAGAAGAACTTGCCAGCAATTGTCGCCCAGCCCCCGGTTAATGCCAGGAAAGCTGAGGAAAAACAATCCTGGTAATGGGCCAGCGCCGATCAAGCTCATATTTACGAGCCCATCGATCGCCCCCCATCTTTCCTTCATTTCATTCGCAGAGTTTCCTTATCTCTCCACGGCCTCCATTAGATGATACCTCATTGATCCCTTTAATTTCCGGGACACACATGCGATTCTTTTAAGCATTCAGTCCGAATCCCTTCGATCTTTTACCTTAACGGCGCAAGAAAGAATTCTTTTTGTGATAGATTTGGAGTTACATGGGGTTGTTGTGTATGTTAGCATTTTATTAATAAAGTTATTAAATAAATATTTTAAATAATACATTAATACGCATCCATTAGATAATATATCATATGAACTTTAGATAACTCATTGATGCCTTTAATTTCCGGGACACACATGCGATTCTTTTAAGCATTCAGTCCGAATCCCTTCGATCTTTTACCTTAACGGCGCAAGAAAGAATTCTTTTTGTGATAGATTTGGAGTTACATGGGGTTGTTGTGTATGTTAGCATTTTATTAATAAAGTTATTAAATAATTAAATAAATATTTTAAATAATACATTAATTCGCATCCATTAGATAATATATCATATGAACTTTAGATGATAACTCATTGATGCCTTTAATTTCCGGGACACACATGCGATTCTTTTAAGCATTCAGTCCGAATCCCTTCGATCTTTTACCTTAACGGCGCAAGAAAGAATTCTTTTTGTGATAGATTTGGAGTTACATGGGGTTGTTGTGTATGTTAGCATTTTATTAATAAAGTTATTAAATAATTAAATAAATATTTTAAATAATACATTAATTCGCATCCATTAGATAATATATCATATGAACTTTAGATGATAACTCATTGATGCCTTTAATTTCCGGGACACACATGCGATTCTTTTAAGCATTCAGTCCGAATCCCTTCGATCTTTTACCTTAACGGCACCAGAAAGAATTCTTTTTGTGATATATTTGGAGTTACATAGGGTTGTTGTTCATGTTGGTATTGATTTTTATAAAGTTATTAAATGTACATTAATTCGCATCCATTAGATCCTAATTGATATCTTTAATTTCCGGGACACACTTGTGATTCTTCATAAGAAAGAATTCTTTTTGTAGTGGATATACTTGGAGTTACATAAAGTTGTTGTGTATCTTGGCCTTAAATTTAAGTTATTGAATATGCATTAATTTGCATCCATTAGATGATACCTCATTGATACCTTTAATTTCCGGGACACACATGCAATTCTTTTAAGCACTAAGTCCGAAACCCTTCGATCTTTTGCCTTAACGACACAAGAAAGAATTTTTTTGTTAGATATATGTTGGATATAGTTGGAGTAAAACATAGGGTTGTTGTGCATGCTGGCATTAAATTTACAAAGTTATTAAATTACATTAAATCACATCCAATAGATAATACCTTATTGATCCCTTTAATTTAGAAAATATTGTCCGCCATGCTAGCTGAGGGGATTTTATAAACAATTGATAAACTTAACTGATGAAAACGTTAAAATATATAATATTATTAATCATAATACATCACTAATACCTTTATTTTACGGGATCATGTACGACCAACAGAGAAACTCTCTAAAACATGAGCGTAGACTGAAATTTTGACGTCACTGTTCCCAGTGCCGAAGATCGAGAAACTAGTTCGAACGCATTCGGAACCCTAAAATTGTGGTCAGCCGTGAACGAGTGGTTCCTAACAGGTTTCGAGACAGGTTGTCTTCATCTTCGGAACAACGTCACTCGGAACTATGACGTCAAAATTTCCATCCCCGAGCTTGTTTGGGAAAGCTTCTTCGGCCTTGGCAGTTGAGTAGGCCGTGGATCATGCGCTTTCATAAATATACTTTATAGTGCATGAGACACTACCATGCTGTAATAGTGTAAGATATGTACTGAGGAATTTCCTTTTCTTTTGCAGAGTTAAACTACATTAGGATAAAGTCCACATTTTGATCTTTAATATATCTTCTGCCTGTTATAGTTCCTAAAATGAATATGAAAATAGTTATTAATTTAAATGTTTAAAATAATCTCAACATAAAATATCAAATATATGATATATAAAACTTAGCTTTAAAAGAGAAATAATACATTTCTTATATGTGCTGGGCCTAAATAATTTATATGTATTTATGTGTATAAATCCGTAATAGTTATATGTGTGAAAGCGATGAAGTCACATTTATGGCATATCCCTCACAAATTTTATCTTTATCACATACTGACTCTTAAGAATACTCTGTAATGGTCACAGAAATTCGTATATCATAAAACTGAATATTAAATTATACTAAAAGAAAAGTTATATAGTTTTCCCAACAAAACGAAAACTTATTTCGAAAAAAGTTTCCTCCGAGAAGATTAAAAATTATCACTTCGTCTCATTTCAGCCGAAGAAAAATACGGCTTTTAAGAAAAACCTCATCCTCAAACACATTCAGTCGGCTTTCCCCGGGATCCCCGAAATTTGAGGAATGAGCTTTTGCGAGTCAAAAATAAAGAATAATAATGCGTCCCCTATATATCTATATGTATCTATCTCTCTATAAGCGATAAGAGCTCTATAAGCGATATCTATCTATATCTCTCTATAAGCGATAAGATTAAAAATTATCACTTCGTCTCATTTCAGCCGAAGAAAAATACGTCTTTTAAGAAAAACCTCATCCTCAAACACATTCAGTCGGCTTTCCCCGGGATCCCCGAAATTTGAGGAATGAGCTTTTGCGAGTCAAAAATAAAGAATAATAATGCGTCCCCTATATATCTATATGTATCTATCTCTCTATAAGCGCGCAGTAGATATATGTAGGTGAGCAGGGAAGTCACATTTATTTCTCTGACACATTAAATTTCTGTGAAATCCTTTGGAGCAGAAAAAATATCTGAGAGTCTCATGCATCACCGATGAGAACGCTTCATCTCTCTGCAACGGAGTATGGCTATCTCTTACGGGTTGCCACATCGGGATGATTATCGCCAAGATGGATCGCCAACGCAATCACAGAAATCCTAACGTTGAACTGGATCTAGATATGGATTACTTTAATATTGATTGAATTGCAATTTTCGAAATTCAGCGTCTTGAAGATATTTTAAGAGCTAAGTGGAAGAACCTGCAAAGAGATAAAAAGGTACACACCAGAAAATGATTTGAAATTTTTTAGTTTGCGCTTAAATCCGTCTCAAAAACTTTACTTGTATAAAATATACTAAATTTAAAGTGTATGGAAAAACTTTTATGTCTTTTTAAAAGAAGAGATAACATGCTCATTGGCACAAAAATCTCATTTTTTTCTCTCAAAAATCTCACATAGCACGTTCTCCACTAAGCTCTTTATGTTTAGGGATCAATGATATAGTGTGTTTTTTGTTGCACTAAAAGCAATCATGAGTCGAAAATTTGCTAAAGATTCTATGACTGGGCAATAGAAGGTCATGTAAATGATTTAAGTTGGTGATTAAATATAAATAAGTCATTTTTAATTTTAAAAAATCCTATATCCCACAGGTTGGAATTTTTTTAAAATGCCATGAGATTTCAATGTAGAAAATATTTTTTCCCTGCAGACTAACAAACGCTTTGAAATTAGTTTATCTGATTCAATTACTGGTTAGTTCCTTCACATAAGTTTGCATAACAATTTATTGCGTGAACAATTTATTAAAAAAAATCTTAATGCTTTAACGTCCTAATTATGTATACTTATATATCAGTCTGTATGATTCAGTTATCGATTAATTCCTTTATATAATCTTGTATTTCAAATTAACTATACACAAACTATGTTACAGAGTTATACCACCTGAAGTCTCGATTATATAAAAAAAATTCTTACATGGACAATTTTTTTAAACATAAAACTATTAACACTTAGATATCTCCAACCATTCCCAGACCGATCTAATCGCCAAGCGGGGGTCATAAAATCGCCAACATGGCAGTAATGGCTGGATAAACGCAAACCTCATCCCCCCTGCTCTTTGCTTGCTGATCCCCCCTCTAGCATTGGCTGTGCTTGTCGGCATGCCCCGAACTGTAAATCCTACACTTAGGTTCTCATTGGCATCTGGTAGATAAATCAAGGATAGCGGGGACCACGCAATGATTTGTGGGCTCAGGGCTTACTCTGCTGATCCGCATCCTCATCCCCCCATCCTCCCTAGCATCCCAGGAAGCGCAAGAGCAGTAAGTCATCCGTTAAGGTTGTCAAAAGAGGAGTTATGGGGAGGGGGGATGGAATCGGAAAAAAAGAATAAATAAAATCTTCAATTTCGGTTTTGAGTTTGTTTTTTTTAGGTATGACTCCCGGAATTGATATTGTGTTTGCTCATTAGAATTGGAGAAGTTTGGTTTTGGGGGAAGGATGGGATTGGAGAGTTTAGATGAAAAACGTGCTAAGTGACAAAAAAGTGAAAACGATAATATGGGCTTTAAAGATTTTCGTTTGTGCTCAGATATGTTGAAAACGGTACCTGTAAAGAGTAAAAACTAAACTTTAAGTTTATGAAAAAAGGGAAACTATTAAATTCGTTAAAGAAGTTAGTAATATGTTCATTACCACAAAAAGCTAAATTTTTTCAAAAATGTCACTTAGAAGGTTCTTCTACTAAGGTCTACAATTGTAGAGTTAGGTTGGTGTGTGGGGGTGGAGTATCAGTTAGATTTTCCATGCTTTATTGGGAGAATTGAACCTTTTTAACGTCATAAAAACCCATTTGGGTTGGTAAGCTAGAAATAGATGGGTAGTGAGCATTTGGCAGTTCCATCCAAAAAATGTAATTCAATCAGATCCACTCGGCTATCATCTTCTTAATCATATAATGCATTTTGCTTTTTTTTCTAACTTTATGTGGTTAGCAAGTTTATAGTCATCATAACTTAACTCTTATGTCAAACCAAAACTATTAAAACACATTTGAGTTTAGAAAATTTTCCATGTACTATTGCTGTATTGCTTAGTTATTTTTGACGACAGAATAGTGTAAATTAGATTACGGGGTTTTCTTATATTATTTATAGTGTAATTGTATAATATAATATATTTAAATTTCGTCATGATTAAAATAGTTGTATCTTTAAATTTCTTCAAGTATAACTATCTTATCGCAACATTATTTTATATAAAAAAGAATGAACTTTCGTACTATGTAACTTATTTTTTGACATTATTTATTTCACAATTAAATAGTTCAATGTATTATTTGTATGTTTTGACTAAATATATATAAACCCTTTAAATAAATACTCATTTAATTAAATTGTTCTAGATTACAGCTCACTTATAATAGAAAACAAAGCATCTTTCTTCAACAGCCAAACATCCCAACGAAACTTCCATCAATTTTAAAAGAGCCAGAAAATTACCTCCTTATACTAAATCGCCCCATGTAAAATTAATTAAATAATTGCAACTTCAAATACAATACTTAACAAAGACTCTAGAGCGTTTTTCCCTTCCATAGAGATTATCCTCTCGCTCAGGGGAAATGCGAAGTTAAATATTGTAACGTCCCCTTGAGACTTAGAACGTCTCCAACGTTAATTACTAAAGCCCCAGTTGGGAATAATAAATTCTAATAATTTCAATATTCTGCAGCCATAGCAACGGAGCCCTTTGCTAAGGGCTGCAGCTTGAGGGAACGTATACTTAATGCATTATTCAAAATTACTCGGCTGAGATGGCAGGTTTGGTAGGGTGATTTATATGTTGTAGGGTAGAACAGAATATATTAGACTGTGTGAGTGTTTTTCTCTAGGGAGAAAACAAGAAATAGTTTTGAGCGATTTTAGGAACTAAAATGACAAATTTCAATTATGGCAATAATGAAGGGCTTAATTTGTATCATGAATTTTTTTTAGCCTTACGTAAAATCGTTTTCTTTTTTGAATAGTTGCATAAAAATGTCGATTACATATTCAATTATTTTTCATCCTTTTTTCAATTGGAAAAATTAAATTAAGTTTTTTATTCATGTTAATAAAAAGTCCAGGATTAATTAATAAAGATAATTTTTTTTTAATAAAACATTGCTCAATGTCCATATATTTCAATAATATTGCCCATCAGATAAAATAAATTTTTGAATCCTAACGAATGATGTCTTTCATTTCGTACCCTTGTCTCATCTTTAAGATTTCTTTATTAATAAATTTCCAGTGCTTTACGACAAGATTGAAATTTACTCCATTCGACCACCAAAACATTTTATTAGAACGTTCCAAACTTTTGAGTTAATACCAATCATCGATACACTGTTAAAAGTTTTGTTCTTGGTTTCATCGTAATAAAGGTTCCAAGTAGCTGAAACTGTGCAACTAATAAAATTATCATGCATTAGTTTCACAGTTTCAATAATTTTGACTTTTAATTATGTTTTGATTTCATTTAATGCTTTTTGAAATAACAATTTATCATGTGAATGATTCTATACTGTAATATCTTGTTAATTATTTTATAATATTCATTTAATACATATAATTTAACTATTAATTCATTGTGTGTTCCTCATGATCTGTCATTTTAATGCTTAAACTTAGTCATTTTACCCCAGTTTAAAGTTGTTTATCACTGACGAACTTCAACTATTCCTTTATCTAAATTTTCCTTATTCTGGGTGTCTATCCGGCCTTTAAAAGAAACTCAGAACACAACGGCTGTATGGGGAAACGCTTCCCGATATTTTCAGTATTAGGTTGAACCATTTTTCAGTGAAAAAACAAAATCTGAGAAATTGTTCAAACAGAAAGTATCTTGAAATATTTCACCACAGCAACTAGTAACCATATTTTTGTTGAAACCAAGAGCCAAATTTTTAACAGTGCAGGTTTCCAAAAATATTTTTCATTATTCTTTCACCAATTCCGTATCCTAACTTTCATTCCATACCTTAAACTTGTCCATAATAAACCCACTGCCCGCCCCCTTTCGCTGCTTAGCAGAAGCGCCCAGTGTATTAAGCTTCTCGTAGTGGGCATCTAAAATAATTACACAACCTGGCGAGGACGCTTTCAAATTCCTCGTTAATTACTCCATGCACTCAGAGGAGCGAAATTCATTAGCCAAAGTCATTTCCCTTCCCCCATTCATCCCTGGGTTTCATTAGAAACACAATCTTCCTAACTCTAGGGGGAGCGAAAGAATTATGAAATATTTCCACTAAAGAAAGGTTATTAATTTTTTGCAATATAGCAAAAACGGAGAGGCTTGAGCTCCGGGGACTGCAATTCAAATGCCATGTAGCGTTTTTATTGAGATAAGCCTAATAAATGTTTTCGTTTGTGGTATTGTTTGTCGAGAGTATTTATTAAAATATTATTGTTTTCGTAGAGATATTAGATTGTTGTATGTGGGGATATCTCAACGTTTTATTTTAAATTAAATGTATTCATATACTAGTATTCATTTTTGGATGATGTTTTTTTTATTTGTTATTTGTTCAAAAAACAAGATTTGAAGTAAATACGAATCTACCTGAAAACAAATACCTAATCTTAGTTGGTTGAAGCATGCCTTCGCAATGAAAATTTCACTTACTAGCAACTCCTTTTCTTTTCATAGGCGTCCCATATTTTAAAAAAATGAGGCTAAGTAAATATTATACCATACGTAATATATATCTAACAAGCATTGCATTGCACTTGTCAATTTTAAGTTTAAAAATAGTTTTCAATTTCCTATACACAGCTTAAAAAAATTGGTACCAGATTGCAACGGCATCCAGGAACTTTTGAGTTGCCTTCGTTATTTAGAGGGTTGAATTACTATTTTTACGGTGTATAAAAAGTTATGGTTTTACCATAAATTCGGTAAATCCACGTTCCAAATAGTTGTGGCAGCTAGAAAGTTCCAGGATTCCGGTGCAATCTTGCACCAAACTTTTTAACAGTGTAGTAATTTTATACGTTAGGAGATAAAAGCCCTTCCCTTCGTTAAACTGAGATACCTGTAACTTCTTCAATCTGTTTGCGGTAAATCGCAGATTCCCCAAAAAACAGACCAGAATGAAAAATGCTTTAAGAGTTTCTAAATCTTTCCCAAACACTTCTTTAAGGGCATTTATTCCGCTTTATGGCAATCCGGGGTCACTAAAACCCCTTTCCATTTGATTACCCTTTGTCTGGATTCTTTCCGAAGCCGAAAAAGAATTTGGTAGGAAGAATTATGGTAACGAGTTGCCCTCCGGATCTTTGTCACGCTGGCGACTAAATTTCGGTTTCCGAGGGAACTCACGAATAGAATTCGTCGGATTTTTTCTTGGGTTTAAGTCTAGGACAGACTGGGTGCAAGAAGCTTGAATGAAAGTAAACCAATACTTGTATTGGTTTATTTTTGTGAATATTTTGTAGTGTTTGGAAGATATTCTAGCTGAAATCTTCTTTTGTCTAAATCCATGATTAGGGAATAAAAAGGTGGCCAAAGGAAATCCATTGCCAAAATAAACAAGGGTAACCCTCTGTATTCTGAAGCTTAGTCAAGAGGATACTTATGGAAACTTGGAAAGAAAATAATATGATTACTGGGTTTGAATGTCAAGTAATTCAACGTAAAATCTGTTCTGCTTGTAAAACATGTGATCAAAAAATTTTGACGTTCATTGTGAAATATTTATGGACCATGTTTTGTGACTTTCGTAACAATCCCTATGTTATTTTATTTAAAAAAAACTAGCATATTTCTTATATTGCTTGTTGCGCACTTTATAATTACTCAAGAATGACAATCAGTGGGAAAATATTATTGAGTATATAAGCAACTTTTATGTCGCGAAAATTAAACTTGCAAGTTGCAGAAAAATTCCTGCCGAAATTCCAAGTGTGAATTAGAATTCTCGAATGTGACAATCTCGCACTTAATTACACTCTAAAAACTGCCTCTCATATGAAATACCGCGCTTCTGTACGTCTCAAAATAAACTTTTCGTTGTAAAAGTCCCACACAAAAAAATCTCCCGCTTCCATTAAAAAAAAGTCAAAATAGATATTGTCATTCATAAGACGCCGCGCTCTTGAAGATTTATGGGTCCAAGGAAAACACGTGAATGTGTTAAAAGATGCGCGTTGCAGCTGTTGCAGGCAAAGTGCTAAAGTTGACTTCTGCAAGATGAATGCGAGGAAGGATTATTTTGCACTCAAATTCCTAGGAAAGAGCCTTCCTTGCTAAGAAAGTGCTTAGGCGAGGTTTTTTTAGTGTGTTTAAAGTCACCAAGGGAATTTATTCATCGTTTTGGTGGGAAAGCCATCGTAGTTTAAGAGGTTGTAGTCTTAAAATGTTTTTATAAAAAATGAATATCTGAACAAATTGCCACTGTATTCAGTATAAGTTGTTTATTATTGCATTTGATTTATCAACTTGTTGTGTCTAAATCAAATGTAAACGTTTGCAATTGATGTGCAAATGTGTTGAAAAACAAGTAATTTCCTGCATATATTTATAACATCATTTACTGAATTTCACATTTACATTTTCTATTTCGTTATGCAGAATCTACTGATACAAAAAAAAAACTTTTTCGATTCATTAATTCACAATTTATATACTTTTCAACCCTTTACTGAGTATCTTGAATAAGTTATCTGGAGAGTCATTTTTTTGTATTTTATGACCATCAAATAATGAGGCTATCTGTATTCAATCAATTGTTCAACAAAATCTGTATTCAACAAAATAGGCTCACATCTATTTAGTTTCTAGTCTGATACAAATAACGTTAATTGATGAATTATCTATTTTAAAAAAATATGTACTTTGATTATAATTCTTAAGATTTTGCATGCAAAGAATCGAAACTATTTTTAAATTACACCACAATCACTCACGCATACTTCATTTACCCTCCCCCACCCCCACACCCTAATACATCTTCATCAACATGAAAAAAAGCCATTCTAATCTCACATTCTGCAGCCTAATGTGCTTCCTAGACAAAACAACCAAGACATAAATCCCAGGGGTGCCAATTCCAAATGTTTTTTGATGACAAAAATTTTAAATTAAAATTTCCTTTCTTGTACCCGTTTCTCAGCATGTAGCATATCCATCATATCCCCTTCTATCATGTCCCAGTAAATCTCTACCAGGTCGTTCTGAAAGCCACAGCATGTCTGTGTTCCTGGCACTTGCAAGTGGCGGAATGTCTTGCTTCTTGTTGGAAAGTAGTTGTTTGTGGATTTTGTTGTTTTGTGAACGATATTACTAACGTTGGGGAGGAGAGTTTGGTGAAGAACAGATTTTTGTAAGTGGCTTGGCTGTTGGGAGTTCCATCAGAAAGCATAAGATTTATTTTATTTCTTGAACAAATAAACTATGTCAATATATTTGTGAGTAAGAAAATTAAACAAAATGAGACTTCTATCTTAGGTGTAGTATTTATACTTGCTTCTCATTTAAAAATGTATATATAAGACATACTGTTTCACTGTTTGGGTTGGGGAATGCTCATTAAATGCTCTTGAACAACACATTTTAAAGGAACTTATTGTCTTAGTATTGCATTATTGTGCAATCCCTTTGAAACCTAAACATACGTATTTGACAAAATTTTACTCTTTTTGGGTATTGTAACCTAACATATCCATATTTCTCAATATGAAGATGCGTTTAGCTTATAGGTGAATAATTAAACCACTTTCTTAAAAGAAATATCCAATAACATAGGTCTTATTCTAATATTCTTTAATTTCATCCCTTAAACAAGGAAAAACAAACCCTTTATCCACTTCTTTAACAGCAGTGCTAGTGGCACTCCTAAGAACGAGGAGATTTACAGTTCGACATATTAAAACGCCGCTTATTTTAGCTCTCGTCCTGTGTTATTGAATGGGCTCTGTCCTTAATGGCTTCCACAGCTGTGGCCAGATAGGTTTCACTTTCTCTCGCCCCTTGTGGTTTTACAAAGGCCTGGCCTAATGGGCCTGGAGCATGACGTCACAGGCCTCCTGATTTAGGGAGTCTTCACTTGTTTCGGGAGACTAGGACGATAGGTGCACCTGAAATGGAGGTATCCACTTGTTAGAAAGATTTTGGTTTGTGGATCTATTCGTTAGAAAAGGAGATTTTGGTTCGTGGATTCATTGGTGGAAATCATAGAAATATTTTTGATGTTAAACGTGATTTTTTTGCGGGGGGGGGGGGGAGGAGGGGGTGAAAATTGATTCATGGAAAATTTCAATTTAGGATCATTTATGTATGTCATGTAGAGTTTTCACTTTTCTTTGGAATACTAAGGCGACAAGCGCTCGTGTAGATTTTGGTTTATGTACCCACTAGTTTTATAAAGATTTTAGTTCACTAGTCCACTTGTTAATAATGGATTAATTGATCAAAATCATAGAAATGCCCATGATGTTTGAGAAAATATCTCTAGTTTCTTTTTGGTGAAACTCTAAATAAGTTTTCCCCTATTATTTGATTTACTTACCATTGCCATTTATAATCAATAGCTTTTTTATATAGTCTAAGAATTTTTTTTGTTTGTTTAGGAACCATGAAAAATAATGTAAAGTATTCATAGATGCTGCGTTTGGATGACGCAAAAAGTAGATATGACATCTATCCACTGTCGTGAATATCCTATATAGTGTTCATATCTCTTTATTTAAATTAATCTTCTTCTGAGCGAATAATTCAAGGTAGTTGGTAGTTCATGAGAAGAAAAAGAAACACGACAGAGAGACTACAAAAAATATGTATAATCATTTATTAAACAAACATTGTTGCAATACAATTAGAAATTTTTAATACATAATGTCATCTTTAAAAAAACAATGTTAATTGCTTAAGTAACAATTGCTTAAGCAACATCAAAACAAGACACTATATTCATGCTGTGAAAACTACAAATGTATCCTTAGGATACTCTTTTGCTGCAAATAAAATATAAACTTCGTTAAGAAGACATCCCGAAAAGATAATTGAAATTACTGATGAATTTCATTTAGAGCATCAATGTTATCAAATATATTAAATAGTTTTAAATTTATATAATTTAAAGAAGACGAGTGGCGTCTTATCTTTAAATGAAAGTAACTGTTTTCGGGTTATTGAAAATGTAAAACAATTAATTGCTTTCAATGACCTTTCGGTAATCTCACTGAATCCCTTTGCAGAAGCTAGTTTCTAATTTTACTCTAGTTAGTAAATTAAGGTTGCCGAAAACAAAACAAAACCACCATATCATTGAATAAGAGCACCAAGTACAGAGGCAGTTATTATTCCGATAACATCTCTCTCTAGAAAGCTCGCGAATCTAATAATATGATAAAATATCGAAAAATACTTCTATAATTAGTGCGTAATATTCACCGCGAACAACCAGCAACAAACAGAGGCTATTTATCATTAAAATAATCATCTTAATGAACTAGCTGAAGGAAGAAGAGGGGTAGGGTAATGGAGCCAAGGGGGATCCCGGACAATGTTTAATTTCCCATTAGTAGGTTCTTTACCTCTTTATTTGGCGCTAACTTCATTTAGGCCGCTTAAACTTGGCGCGTTTATCGCCATCAACTTTCCCCGCTCTTTCCGTTGCCAGATCTCTATAACAGTATATCAAAACTTGACGTAATCTCGGTTGCTGGGTAGCTGCTAGCGTGGCGTTCAATTTATTTAATTACTAACGCCAGGAAATGAAAACCACCGTATGGAGGTCTTCAGGACTGCGACTATATCGCTACTGTTGGACTGAGAGTGGGTTTTTTCAGGGAATAGGTAGTCTATGTATGAGTTCTTTTTGAAAAATATTCATTCGGAAAGTGCAGAGCCTTTCATAAACGGAATGACTTCGTAGGCGATTTTTATTTTCAGAACTCTTATTGTATTGTTCTTAACTTAAACTTAAGTCAAATTCTTTTTTGGAATAACTTATCTTATATATCAACTGAGAATAATTGGATTACAATATTTATTTTCAAGAAATGACAAGTCAAGAACTATAAAACACAGTCACTAAAATATTGCATAAAAATAAAATAAGAAATAAACATGGTTAAACCCAAACTAAAACTATATTAAAGCTTATAACATTCTACCAACCCAGCCAAAATCATATTCTTAAAATTGTCAAGTAAAATTTATTCTAATTTCCCTTACTTTCAAGCTTAATGTTTTTAAAAAAAGTGTGTATTGAGTCTGTACCTTTTTTCAGCATATAAACTATTATTTTACATAGTTTCAAAACAATATTTATATCATTTAAAATATATTTTCTTAATGTTAAAGAACAGGTACTAAATCCTCAATTTTATTTCTTTATGATCTTGGGGGACGATTTCAGAATGTGCCGTGCACTTGATAGTCGAACTAGATAAGTTCCCTCAGATAGGCTTGTTGGAATCCTGCCGATCTAATAGGGGGTCTTTTTCCTTTTTGAGATGAAAGTTGCTTTTTCGGATCAAATTTTCTCTACTTCTGCTTTTATCTGGATGGGAAATTTTTATGGAAAGAATTGCAGGAGGTGAGCATTGATAAAAAATTAGAGGTCCCTGTGTTCTCGCCATCGAAGTGTAATTGGTATTTTTTCGGTAAAATTTATCGGGATTCTTACTGAATGGAAGCAAGTATTTTGTGGGCATCTAATTTTTTTTGGAAATTTTTCTATTGGATAATGGGAAATTTGTTGTCTGTTCAAAAGTTAGTGGTCCTTCGTTTTAAATATAAATATTTGTTTATTTGCATACCTTCGATTAAATAAAACAAGTGAAGGGGGTAGTTGTAAAACTTACATTTTCCAAGGTATTAATAAGATATAGGGTCCGGAACGTTCATTTATGACTTTTAACGATTGTTAATTCAATAGGGAATTACATACTTTTTTTCTTGCTTTAAATCGACTGCATATAGTCCAAATTGTAAATAAATGTCATTTTTACAGATTTCTGAGATCCCTTTAATTTTCAATTTAAATTTTTAAAAAGCTAGTTTCGATGTCAATCTCAAACACGAAGTCACGTTATATTCTCCGAGTGACTAAGATAGTGTCCCGATTTGTAAGCAAATTGAAAGTGTTGAAGTTTGGTGAAGTTGAGTTTGCCCATATTATTCACGGGCATTAAATACGTCACGATCGATCGTTTACGGCTATTTAAATGATTTACAAACATATATAACTAAATAAGTATTTTTTAAACCAATAGTAGAATTCGAGTATCAATATTGTATAAACAACGTAAACTTTTATCATTTAACTTTTTGGATTTTTACAATTAAACAATACAAAACCACAATAATTTTATGTGGAATATGCTGTTTGAAAAAACTTTTTAGTATTATTTTACTTTCGGTTCATTATAAAATTTCAATACTATAGTGACAACTGATAATTCTTCATTACACAACATGGTTAAGCAATCATAAATTCCACCTTATCTACACTGTTAAAAATTTTGTGCTTGGTTTCAACCATGATATTGTTCCTAGTAGCTGCAACGGCTGAATGGTGAAACGTTCCACCATATTTTGGTATTCGGTGAACCATTTCGCATGTTTTTGTTTCCAATCAGAAAAATGGTTCAACCAACACTGAAAAAAAGGTGAAACATTTCCCATCAGCCGTTGCAGCTACTAGGAACCAATATCATGGTGAAACCACCATATCATGGGAAACCTAGCACCAAATTTTTACAGTGTATACGATACTTCCAAATGTCCACAAACATTTAAAAATTACATTTCCACCGACAATCCCACATATTTTCACAGATGCGGACTTACTTGTAGTCTTGGACTTAATCTAGTATACCTCTTCGGCAACAGCATACTATTCGTATACAAGCTTTTGACCTTACATATGGGTGGATTCCTCACTATGTGGCTCTAACATAAGGGCACAATATCATCCATTGGCCAACATGCCCACGAAGCTTTAATAAATGTTCCGAGCGAATAGAATTCCTCAGGCTCCGAGTTTTCCTGGAATGCATTCGCCACGCTTTACGCTTTATTAAGGTGTTAGGCCACGGATTGCGAGCTTGGAAGGCCACCCACACTGAATTTTCGTTGAGGATGTTAAATTTCATGATAACTATTATTTGACCTGTTTTTGAAATTGATTGGGAAGGTATATTTAACGATTGTGTGAGAAGGAATTGTAAATCTAAAGTTGTTTGTATGATTTTTCGTAAACGTTTTGTAAATGAATGACAATGCCATTGAAAAGAAATGTCCTCTGTAGAGAGTTCATATAACCAACACTTGGTTTAATGTTTAAAATAATTTTATCAGAAAGTTGTTTTATCTTAAGCTATATTTCAAAAATTCTGTCTGAAAAGGAAACGATTTTAACTATGTTAATAATGCTACAATATCGTTTCTTTAACTTGTGAACCTCAATATAGCTATTTCTATTTTTAAAATAACAACTTCGACTTTCTGGTACTAGTTAAGTAAGAAAATATTGATTGATTATAAATGTGCATTCTAGCAAAAAAAAAATTAAACCATTACTATTAAATATCAACAGCACTGACATATTGCATTTTTTAAACATTTTATTCTATTCAAAAGCCTCAAATAAAACATTCCTCTTCAAACAACTATTCTTACCCAAGACCAGAAACCCTACACACTGCAAACCCATGTCCAAGTTTCCAAAGGCCCCCTCTGCAGCATTTGTACGTTAATTGCTCCCTGGTATTGATTAATCGCAGCACCCATTACCACTGGGAAACGCACCCCATAACTCTAGTCCCTCCGCCCCCCCTAGGACGTAAATTTTCGTTCACCCCCCCCACCCCCCACCCCAACCTGGAATCCTTCCACCCAGAATCCTTTATCTTCCAAGATCCGGTGTCATGCCTCGCATACTGATGAAGCAATGCCAAGCGTCACCTGATACCATACAAAGGGAGATGATTCAAAGGGCTTTGAAGCTCGGGGTTTTAGGAAGTTTTTTAGTTTTTGATTATGATTTAAAGTTTATTTTTGTCCTAGAGATTATTGGATGCAGTTGTGTTGGGGTAGTTGGGAATGAGATGGACATTAATATGGTAATGGAATAAAGTTAGTTGTGTGTTAATGAAGGTTTATATTAATAATAGCATAATTAATGAAATTGTAACATACAGTCCCTGGACAATTATTAAACGCAATGTATTTTTTTTAGTAATGATGAAAACATACCAAAGAATGCTATATCATTAAAAAAGATGTCGATATATGTATTAAGTATAGCAGATAGCATTTTCTATTCAATAGCTTAAGTTTAGGAACACAAATGTCCTTCTAAAGGTATTCTGTTCATCAATGATTGATGCATGAAATCTTGCAGTGCGTCTAATAATTTGTCCAGGGACTGTATAAGAGTAATTAATGATTTTCGAAACAAGGATGGATCTATTTATGTGCCCCTGTTTTATTGCCCTAAAACCCAGGTAAATAATAAAAAAAGTAAAGATCCAAGCTCGGGATGGTACCTCCATATTTTGTGTATATTTTCGATTAATTGCCTATTCTTCATTTTAATCGTGTATTAAAACTGATTTTCTTTGTTTTGGTAAAGTGTGTGGAATAAATTAAATAATACATTTGGCAGCTTTGGTCTTTATACTTTTTTAGATCATTCAAATGATTTAAAGTGAATGACTCAAAATGATTTAAAGGAGTATTTATTTTGTATCAAATCATGGCCAACTTCAATAACAAGGCCAGAGAAGCTCTCCCAAACATGAACGTAGACGGAAATTTTGACGTCACTGTTCCCAGTGCCGAAGATCGAAAAACTAGTTCGGACGCATTCGGAACCCTAAAATTGTGGTCAGCCGTGAACGAGTTGTTCCGAATAGGTTTCGAGACAGGTTGTCTCTAACTTCGGAACAACGTCACTCGGAACGATGACGTCAAAATTTCCGTCCCCGAGCTTGTTTGAGAAAGCTTCTTCGGCCTTAGTAGTTGAGTAGGCCGTGATCAAATCCAAATTAATTCAGTGCATCCAAGTGACAATGTCATGTACTAACCTAACACTTAATTAAGATCCTAACATATCCTAACAAAGTGATTAGTATCATGACTCAGTATTGAAATTATTGTTCTGAAAATATAAAGTTGAACCGTATCAACACATTCTAATAGTGATAACCTAACGTAACTACGTTGTTAAAACTTAGCATTATTTGAACTAGATGGCGCCACCAAAACATTACCTAATAACTAGTAGAATATAAATTTTCAGAAATAGAGGCTATTACATCACTATCTATATTTGAAATAAGAATGTAAATATTTATATTTAACTCTTTTATAAGAATAAGCCTATCATACATTGTTTTACAACAATCTCTCAAAACAAACAGCGCATGATACCATTGATTTAAGAGCAGCGATAAGTTAATAATAGAGAATACACTACAAATTTGTTCATAAATATTCAATGCTTTAAAGAAATACTTTTAATTTTACATTTATAGATTTGTATTCAAGCCCCCTAGCCATGACTCATCCCGTCTGTCTAAAGCTGTAATACATATTTAATCCCTCAAAATAAGCAACAGAAAATATTGGTAGTTTGAGAACAGTTATCTAGGTATAAATAGCAGAAAATATCGGTAATTTGAGAAAGTATAGAGAATTAAATATAGATAATGCACTTTTAATTTGTTCATAAATATTAGATATTACAAATAATACTTTCTCTTGCCGTAATTGAAAATGGTAGATTTGTGCTTAACCCCTTCTCAGGGCTCATCCCTCGTTTTAATCTCCATCTTCCCAACGATGTAGTGCAGTTTAATTCGTCCATATAAACAGCAGATAATAATGGTACTTTGAGAACAGTTATCTAGTTATAAAGAGTGTACTTTTAAATACTTCTAATTGCGTATTTGTATATAGTAGATTTGTGCTTAACCCCTTCTCGGCTCATCCTACGTTTAAATCTTCATATTAATTAAGATCTAATATATATTTTATGTATCAAAATAAATAACAGATAATACTCGAAATTTGAGAACAGTTATCTAGGTATAAAGAATACATTTGTTATTTTTTCATAAATATCAAACATCAAATACAAATATACAAATACAAAAATTGTCGACCAACAACAGGCCAGAGGCCCAGCAAGGTTGGTCCAAAATAAATCTAATGACTATAAAGATTCTTCTTAAAATCTTCTACTCTCTTCGAAAACACCACATAATCTGGTAAAGCATTCTACTCATTTACAACTCTATATTGTAAAAATGTTTTCTTACCTAGAAATACTTTCAATTGCGTATTTCAAATTGTAAATTTGTGCTTAACCCCTTCGCAGCGTTCATCACGCATTTTAATCTCCATCGTCCCAACTATGTAATGCATTTTATATTCCTCCAAATGTACAGCAGATAATATTGGTACTTTGAGAACAATTATCTATGTATAAATAATGCACTTTCATAATTTGTTCATAAATATTAGATATTACAAAAATACTTTCGATTGCGCATTTGCTAATTATAAATTTGTGCTTAAACCCTTCTCAGGGATCATCCCACGTTTTAATCCACATCTTACCAAATATTTAATACATTTTTAATACCTTAAAGTAAACAGCAGATAATATGGGTTGTTTCATAAAAGTGTATCATCTAAGTAAGTATAAATGATACACTTTTAATTTGTTCATAAATGTTATATACTAAAAAGAATACTTTCTATTGCGTATTTCATGAGTCTAAATCTCTGAGTCTTAATAAAGATCTAACGTATATTTTACATATCAAAATAAATAGCAGGTAATATTGGAAGTTTAAGAACTGCTATAAATCATATAATAATATCAAATGTAAGAAATACTTTCAATTGCGTATTTGCACATTGTAAATTTGTGCTTAGCCCCTTTACAAGGCTCATCCCGCGTTTTAATCTCCATCTTCGCAAAGATGCAGGAGGGTGAAATAAGGGTTTGGAGATCTATGTAGCATGAAGCGTTCCTTCCCGCCATTTATTTCTCTTCCGAACCTATGAAACGTAGACTTTTATTTGCAACTGGATAGTTCATTATCAAACACACTTTACTTGCTGGAAAAGATTGACTCTCTCCCGCTCCTTATTTTGTTGGAGCTGCTCTTCAGTGGAATTATTTTTCGTCATAAAATCTTTCTAAAGGTTAGAAACCATTAAAAACCTCAAACTGCAAAAAAGAAACTCTCCTTTCGAGGAACATGCATCAAGTTTAGAGGGCTTTTATTCGCAGGGTTTTTATTTTTGCTGTTAAAATGTATTTAATTATATTGGAAGGGGGTTTCTTTCGCGTAGACTTGATCGCGAGGGAACTCGGTTTTTGGGTTTCTTCTTTTGAGGTTTGGTTATTGTTTCAATGAGCTATTTTTTTTTATTTTTTTTTTTTGTAAAACCTTTTAATGGAAAGTAAGATAACTTTACGTAGCACTTCTTAAGTTGTATTGGGTACTTGTGATCATCTATTTTTTTTGTTTTTAGAAGAAAATACAAAGAAGAAAAACTTATTATAAAGAAAATACTTAAGAAGAGAAAAAGAGTTTATTATAAAGAAAATACTTAAGAAGAAAAACAGTTTGTTTTTAATCTTTCGAGTACTGATTTAACTTATTCTTTTTTTCTTTTCTTTTTTTGAAATTTATACATTAAGTGTATAGAATTCAGAAATTTATTTAGTAATTATACGATTCCAAAGTTTGAACTTTTTTTCGTAAATGAATTTTCGTATTATGATCAAATACGTCTCATATTACGCAACCTCCCTTTCCATTTCGTTGTACTAATTTCAATTAATTATTACTTTTTAAAAATAAATAATAGTTAAAATAATTAAAACTTCAAACTAAATTAGTAGGCGTTAAACAAAAGTATCTAAAATTTTTCTTCCATGGTAAAATTAGTCTGCCTTTGATTATTGTCTAGTTGCTGTCTTCATACTTATATTCCAAGTGAACTTAATACTGAAAAAAATTCAAAGCTCATGCAAGCAATTAAAGTTATTTACATTAGACAGAGTAAATAATTAATCTATGTTCAACGACACAGTAGTTGTTTCTGCTAAATAGCCTTTGTATTTGCTTTTACCAGAAAAATGCAATGTTATAAAACTTTCTTTCACAACATTAAGAACGTATTAGGCAAAATTACTACAAAACTTTGCAGCTTTCAGTATTTTAATATCTTTAACGCGCATAGATTCTTGGCGCCGAGAAAGTCTGTTTACTTAGCTGCAAATGATACAATGTTGCATTTCGAATATTCTACAACGTCTAGAACGAAAATTGCCAACTCGTTTACCAAAGATTTAATTTTATTTGTATATCTTCACTATACCATTTCTAAACTTCTTAAGGAGGCGAAAAATGCGGCCAGCAAACTTTAAGAAACAATTTCGCTGTCTCAAGTATGTTCATTTGACTATGAAGACTCCGGGTCTAAAAGGTTGTTCAAATCGTTAGGAATGTGCTTGGCCGGAAGTTTTATTGCCCTAATGTTGCCCAACTCATTTCTAATGTCCACTCCTAGAGATTAAGTTTAATCTAGAAACGATTTGGCACTTAATTCACTTAATTTAATTCAATCCACTGAGACAATGTTGGAGGATGCAAGTTTGTTTAAAGCAATTTCTACAATCCATTGATTACCCATGCTGGTTGAAATTCGAATTGAAATAGTTAATCTGTTAGAGGGTTCGTGTAATTAAAGATAAAAAGTAGATTAAATGGATTAGTTAAACGCAGAAGTTGTGTATATGATGTAGGTTAACTCTTTTAAAGATACTTTTAATCATATTACTTTGATTAAATTAATTAACAGTCATTGCTATTTCATTCAATTCCGATTAAATTTATTAAATAATTCGTATGAAACGTTATTTTGTTACATAGTAATCAGATAAATAGTTTTATGTGATAATTAATTTAAATATATTGTTTTTAAAGAACTTCTTGTACTAATAAAAACACACATTTTTCCGTATGTTATTTGGATGGTGTGAATTAGTTTATAATAGTTAACTCAATGTTGCTTTCTTATTTTAAGTTAAATTATTTTAAATTACATTATGAGATTTTGTTATTGAAATTTAATTGTACAGCAAATATTATGTGTACATATGTTACTCAGAATTTAACAACTTATAATATAAAATTGGCTAACATTTTAGCCACTCCAAAAAACGATTTACCCTTCATACAAATTAAACCACTTCTAAGATAAATTAAGCACAATTCCACACCATTCCATTTGAGAATAAATGCCTTTCAGTTCATGCCCAGCGATTGATTATCCAATAACTATTCTTTGCTCTGAAAGCAATACAAACGTCTCATACCGCCATTTTCTCACCCTATAAATTTTCCTATTGCTAACTTTCCACGAATCTTCATCCGAATTCCTGGAAATAATTATAAATCCCCCCCTTAAATATTGAAGAGTTGGGGGCGCGATTTGTTTAACTTAAAGCCAATCATTAATTTAAGTGGCAAAGCTGCATAAACTTTTCTCTTCGAAAATGATGATGCCGTACTTTTCCATTGGCCATAGGGTACCCGGCCGACTTGTCACTTTGATTCATTCCGTAATTTATTCTCTCATTAATTGCCGGTCTTAATTCTCCGAAAAAGATAAATAGGTCCTTACAAATCACGGCTAAGGCTCGACCGAGGGGGCTTGAAAAGACCGGCTTTGTTCCAACCGGAAGACTTGGGAGCGTTCACTGATATTGAAGTCACACCATCAAGATCGGGTTTCTTTATTTTATAATGGATACTCATATGATAATTTAAGGGAGATTGTCACTCTCACACACTGTTAAAAATTTGGTGCTAGGTTTCACCATGATATTGGTTGGTTTCACCATGATATTGGTTCCTAGTAGCTGCAACGGCAGAGTGGTGAAATGTTTCACCTTTTTTTCGGTGTTTGGTTGAACCATTTTTCTGGATTTGGAAACAAAAACCAGAGAAATGGTTCACCCGAATACCAAAAATATGGTGGAACGTTTCACCATTCAGCCGTTGCAGCTACTAGGAACCAATATCATGGTGAAACCAAGCACAAAATTTTTAACAGTGCAGGCATCAAGTATAATGCATTATGTTTGAAATCCTAAGGTCTGTCAAAGAAAAAAAACATTTTTTTAAACATGAAAATCGTAATGCCGTTGAATGGGGTAACTTTAACTCAAGCAAAGACCTACAATTGACTAATTTTTTTCTTGAATATTTTTTTACTCATAGGTCAAAGCAGATTTGCCACTAATTGATAAAAGGCAAGCACATTTTTTAAGAATGTATTTAGCGAGAATTAGCTTGGGCAAAGGTTACCCCATTCGTCGGTACCAGTAAAATAAAATGAATTTAAAGAATATTTTTTTTTAAATAACTAACCTTTGAAGTTTTAAAATGACAGATGGTAGTTCACAGATAGCAACCCTATTTGAAAACTTTAACTTAATTAGCAGTTAAATAACCGGATAAAATTTCCATTTTTAAATTTGTTTTATTGCATTGTTTGAACTAATATGCTTACATAGTAAATCAATATTTCATAGATGTCAGGATTTCAAAACTAATGCATTAAGTCTATAGAACTGACCACCACTCTTAATTAAACTATTGTGCTGAAAATCAGTTTATACCCATAATGAAGAGAAGAGCCAAAGTATATATTTTAACATTTATTTACGATTTTCTTTGCTGATTACTAGAATGAAAAACTTTGAAACAAATACTAAAATATTCCAGTTAATAGACACTTTTACTTACAATGAATAAGTAATCTATGTTGCTTATTTGTACTTGCACACATATTCCAAATTTAGTGAACTAAACTGGTGAACCATAACATATTCTATTGAATTTTAGATTGAACAATACATTTATGACGTTAAGTGGAAACTTTCATAAAGGATGTGTCCATTCGTCTCCCACTTTCACAGCCCAACTATGAATGCTACAGATAAGTGTGATACTTCAAATTGTAACACAAAGCATTCTAGGCTGCATCCAACATTTCTTTTAAAAATTTGGATTAGAAGTAGATTTAATCTTGTAAAAACTAAAAAAATTATATCATTTAAATAACAAGAAAATTATATTTCAATTTAAAATTCCCACTGGTGCCACAAACCTACTCGTTATAGATACAAATATTTACATATTATTTTTGTTAAACTTAAACTTTATCATTTTCTTTTACTTTCAACCTTTTTCTAATTTAAAAATTATAGATGAATTAGCATCTTTTATCATGATTAAATTTTCACTTTCTACTATCACACAATCTACTAAACATTTTAAAAAAAAACTACCCCCATACCCCATTCAATAACCAAAACAACCCCACAAAAACCTCATATGTTTTATTGGGCAATTATTCACGGGCAAGTAAATTTGTGGTCGACCCCCTACCGCTTTCAGAAGGGGGGCTCCCAGCCATAATTTCATTGGCTACAGGCGCTACTTTCGGGTTGCATAGATTTATTGAGCCCTTCTTCTAGTCACGCAAGTTCTACGCCTTGGCCCTGTCTCACGTGACCACCAATCAATTGGCGTTTGGTTCGGCCGGTTTAGGTCAATACGCTAGAGCCGGTAGTCAAGTTTTTCAATAGGTTATTGTTTAATAGTTAAGATTGGATGTAGATAAGCTATCCAAAGGCATTGAAACTGTCAAAACTATGTATAGACTGATCTATGGATGTCTGGTGAATTTTAAGATAAATTAATTTGGGTTTATTATGCCTTCTAAATTAAAATTTGTGCTTTGCTATTTTAATAACTATTTTTTTTGCGTGATAACAAAAAAATAACAGTAGCTGTCACAAATTGCTAATGCTTTTTTTTAGCTTCCACATAATTAAAATAAACATTCCTTTAAGTTACAATTTCATTTTAAATAAAGTTTCTCGTGCGTTTGGACAACAGTAGAAATATTAATTAAAAATTGAGTGTTCTTATAATTGAAATGAAGATTAAATTGTTAGTTTTTTAAATATACTTCTAATTTAAATTTTTTAATAAAATTTGGGATCTAGCCTTGATGGAATTTGTTTTTGTTTCAATATGACGTATCCTACTTTTCTGTGAGACTTAGGGTCCGTCACCCACTTTCACAAAATAGACTATAGGTAAGTCTCACACATTACTAAAAAGATAAACAACTTCTTATAATGTTTAATTATTACTTGAAAGATGATTTCAATATCAGCCCATTTTTTATGTCGTTAAAACATGATAAAATCACAAACTATTTTTTTAGATATGTAATAAGCTAAACAAAAGAAGAATTATGGTTTACAGAATAGCGTTTTCCTTTATAGATAAGTTTAATCTATTAAAACTTAAATCATATAATGCATTATTAGCACTTTTAAATACCTTTTATTTAAACGACAATTTACGTTTAAAACAATACTTTTATTAAAGAAATGAAAGCTTAATATTTCAGTTAAAATAATAATGTTTTCTTCGGCACTTATCCACCTTAAGCATTTTGCAATAAATATAGCCATTTATCCGAATCCTTTCAAATAGCAATTCTTTCGCCGATAATATCTTCAACGCCGAAGATTCCCCCACTTTTTCCCTATTTATCCCTCCACAACGTAACGGAGGAAGGTGACTAGCGCCCTCCCGCGGTCGTTTCCCGCAACTCCGCCATCTTGTCAACTGATTGTCCCCTTTATGGCGTCGCTTCGCATAAAGCATATTAACAGCTACCATAGATTACCCGCGCTGAAAAGGACAAAACCAAAAGGGGGGATTCATATGAAGTTAGGAGGGGGGGGAGAGAGTGACATCTGTGTTGGCTACAACTGTGTCATATTCTTGTCAGTAATGTTGACTAAGAGCAGCGTTAACCTTAAGAGATGCTTTTTTGCCCCCCTACGAATATTAACGGGAAAAAGAGCGGTTTCGGTATTGTGACTTGGAATATCTGAGGCGAAAAATTCACCGTTATATTTTTTGGCGTCGTGTTTTGCTATCTTTTCTTTTTCCGCGATAGGGTTGGCCATGTTTATAAAAGTTATTCGTTGTCTCACAGGTTCATGGGTCATAAATCAATCAGTGTGTGATTGTAAAGGACTTGCATTTTTACACAAAGGATTTTTTAATTGGTTTAAATTATTACACAATTGAATAACTGTTTTCTTATTGATTTAATGATAAATAGTCAATTTTAAGACATTTTTTAAATATATAAAAATTTCATCTTCATTGAATATATTTTAATCAATTCGTTAGTTTAAATTAGTTATCAAGATAACGCTAGTAACTATGTATGTTAAAGTGTGTACTGAGAATAACCATATAAGGTATATGTATTTCTGAGCAAGCATGCTTTCTAAACATTGCTGCTTTGTATAATTTAGAGAAGGTTGGTTGATTTACTAACAAAGAAAGCTAAACTTTTCTCATTAACATCATGCTCATCAATTAGAATTGCCCAATTACAATAGTTTGATGTAAAACTCATGTTATCAATATTAAGTAATATCAAAATTCTCCATCCCTTTCCTCAAGCCCCGTTTGTCAGAATAAAGAACTTCTATTGAAAAACTAATAAAATCAAACATTTTTATGAGATTTCACAATTTTCATCACTCGTACATCACATTGCCTCCTTACAGTATTTCCATTACTCAGATTCAAGAGCTATATTTTTTTATGGAAAATATAGTTTTTGGCTAAAATCTCTCTCCCAATATATTAGAAACAAATATTTTCAATAAATATATGATGTATTAAGCGCTTGATTGCACAGCATTTTAGCGAAAATTTTACTGAATCCTAACACAACTATTTTTAATTATTTATGCAGTATATATATTAACAAAAACTCCCTCAATTCTCTTACTCACAATCCCACAAAAAAGTCCACATTAAATAATAACCCACCACTGCCCATTATCAATCGCATCCCTCTCTGCCTCCAACCATCCCTCTCATCTTGAGCCTCCCAGCATCCTGTCCATTCGTCAGCAGCGAGGGGGTCCCCTGAGACCGTTCCATCCCAGCCCTGCCAAGCCCCCTCCTGATTTATGGGTGGGCCCCACGTAGCGCCCTCCCCCTAGGTCTGGGAAAAGGGGAAATCCCCAAACCCCCGGCTCATGAATTAATCCAAACTTGGCTCTCTTGCTTTTCCCTTTTTTAGTGTGAGTTGTTTTGTTTCGATAGTGGTGCAGTTGTTGTTTTTTGTAATGGGTATAATAATTGTTTTTAGTAAATGGGTATAATAATGGGCCAATAGCCCTCGTGTAGGTACGGTAACTCACCTCAACTATGGTTAGAAAATAATGTATTTTATGAAAAAATGAACTAGATTTATAGCAACTACTTGCTGATATTTGAACATTGATTAAAAAATTTATATATAAATTTTTGGTGGCGAAAATTTACTGCATCCATACTAAATGGTTTTCAATTAATTAAAAGTTGCTAAAAATTCTTGTAAAATAAAATTTATTTAATATAAATAAATGCTTCAAAAATCAAATTGATTCAATTTTTGTTGCATTTTCTTTCTTCTTTCTTTTCTTATTTTTGTATAAACTTCCACTAATTTTATCACAAACATTTCCAACAAATGTTTCAACTTGAACACGAAAACTAAGTATATATCATTAGCATTGCAGACTACAGCCTATAACTATAATAGTAGAAGCCCTTTTAAATAAAATCCTTGCATCTGTAACTTAGTATAAAATTTGTCAGATTGTTGATGTTGTGGCAAAAGGCAAGCCATTGCTAGCATATTTTTTCATAGTCATAATATTTACCTATATTATAATACCTTTTCAATTGCCCATGTTCATGTGCTTCTAAACACCCAACCGAAGTTTTATACCACTTTTGAAACAAAACTTATATGTACACAATTTAGAGTCGGACTGCTAAGACGAGATTTACGTTTTGCAAAATTCCCCTTCAGAAATTTGTTTTAAATTTTAAATCACGAAGAGGAGCTACCGGTGGGAAATAACTTTGCCATACCGGATAGAAACTCTTCAAACTGTTATGGTAATTTCAATTTGGGGTTCAGGTTATTTTTTTTAAGGTAGCGGAGAAAGTAAAATAAAAATGTAGTTGTATATTTTTATTATTTTGTTTTCCGGAGCACGTGGCTTTCATTGTTGAGGTCAACTCTAATAACCTGGAATGGAAAAGGGGGAATACATGTTTTATAACACACTGCGTTTCAGTTTTTATATAGTTTGGCTCAACATGACGTATTTTGTAATGATATGTGGTAGCTTATATTTCAAACTGAATCGTTTTTCGCAACTTATGTTTTGGTACGAGTTGTATGTAGACATTTAACACTTACCATATGAGCTTTCTTATAAGGGTTGACATGAAAGAGCTACATGAAAATAAAACTTTACTAGTTTTAAAAATAATTAAAAATATTTTTAATTTGTTCAAGCTTAAAAATTATAAATACCTTTACCCTGGCAAATACATTTAAAACATATTTAATTGTTTAATAAATTTTCATAATTAGACATTATATAATGTGTTTAATAATTTGAATCAATGACCTGCATTTTAGTCAATATAATATATTTTTTTAACAATGCATTAGTATTTTTCTTTGCACATTATTTTTTTTGAAATAGCACTTTACACAGAAAAAAAGACAGTGTTGTTAAAATAATATTAAAATTAAATGAAGACTTAACTTTTGACTGAAATTTAGTACACACAAAAAATATTCCTCTGAATTAGTTATAATCAAATTTCATGAAAATATCCACTGTTTGTTAAGCTCTTCCGCAGACACTATAAGCCATTGGACTTCCTGTGAGACCCCAAGTCATATTTCACTATCTCCATCCTGAGCAGCCCTTTGCTAAGGGTTTCCGTAATATGATCCCACCGACTAACCTAGCGATAGGAACTTTCAGAAGACATTCACTTAGGTGCCGAAAAAGCGTCTCGTTCACACAGGTACCGCAAATGACTTGGGAATACGATACTTCTTTCCCTTAGCCGAGTTCAGAGAGCGTAAATACAGTCACTGCCTTCGTTAAAAAGATTTTTTTTGGTTGTAGTCTTGTAAATAATTTTAACTTGTTTTTTTATTATAATTTATTTCTCTCTTAAATAGTTTTATTTAATTTGAAATTTTCATGCAATATTACAATCCTTATTTATAGTTCACTGTTAAAAAAAATTCGTGCTTGGTTTCACCATAATAATGGTTCCTTGTACGGCTGTGTGGTGAAATGTTTCACCATATTTTCGGTAGGTTAATTTTTCTAATTTGGAAAGAAAAACCTGGGAAATAGTTTAACAGAATAATACATATAATATGGGTGAAACATTTCACCACTCAGCCCTTGCAGCTACTAGGAACCATAATTTTGGTGAAACCAAGAACCATAGTTTTAAAAGTTTTAAAAGTGTATTTCATAAATTTTATCTAATTTAATTTCATTTTTTTTTCATTTTTAAAAAGCCCCATTAACTGAATAAAGTTGTTGGCAATTTGTTTTTTGACAAACTTTATAAAGTGCAGCCTTTTTTAAAGTTTAACTGTCAAAAGAAATAGCCCAAGTCTAAACTTTCATTAAAAAAAAACATTTTCTATCATATTCTTATTTTGTCTGTCAGTTTATATTTTGGTTTGAGATTTTAAATAGAAACGTCTAGAAAAATACCCAACATCAATATAGTAGCACAGAAATCTAAACAGAAAACAGACACAAAACACAACAGAGATCTATTCGATTCCAAAAAGCCCACCATGTTACGAGAATAATACAGCGTTACTAGAATAGCCACATCATAAAAATTCAAGTCTGATGTCCTGCTAGCTAAGCTTTACTTTTCTTTAAAAAAAAAAGTACAAGAAAAAAACTTTTCTTTGCCACTCTACTTTTAGAGACGATCAAGTAAATTTTTTACGCAATTCTGTTTCTTACTGGGGTCCGCCAATTCTCACAAAATTCAGGAAACTTCCCGAAAACGAAATAAATGCAACTTACGTAATCATTTCGACCGTTTCCATAGGATGTTCAAGAAATAACAAGATGTTCCTATAACCATCTCTATAAATCAGACGTTAACAGAGTGTTTTTGTTTCCACATAAATCCTTATTCATAAATTTATTTATTTTTTATTATATTAATGTATCAAAGGTTTGCATTTAAGAATTATTATATAGCGTGTTATACATTTATAATGGTTGAAGAAAAATAGTCACGTTTCAAGACATATTGTTTTCAACTCATTCAACAATGAGATAAATGTTACTTTTCTTGAGTAAACAATAGGTAATCGTAGTAACTAGGAACACGTTACTACGTTTTAGCAATGACGTGATCTTGGTTTAAGTATTTTTGTTATTTTCGTCGGCAATTCATGAACACCTACTATCTTTATTTGAATCGTTTTTCTTAATACTCACCTTTGGGCTAGAATATAGAACTATTTGCACATTAATAACTCAAACCATTTATATTTTATGATGTGCGCCAAAATTGCAACAGTTAACAAGGATTTTTGTTTTAAAGTTTGGTGTAAGATTACACCGAAGAATCTTGGATTTTAGCTGCCAACACTATTTGGAGATTGGATCTACAAATTTTGTAGTAAAACCATAATTTTGATACACCTCAAGAGTGGTAAATCAAGGCTATAAATAGTGGTGACAGCTAGAAAGTTGCAGAATCCCGGTGCTATCTTGTACCGAAATATTTAACTGTGATTGTTTCAGAACAAATAGTATCCAAGTCAGTTTTGTTGATACTACTACTACACGATGACCTGACAAATAATTTGAAAAGCACATTTCCGTAACAGTAACAGACCACATTTATTTTCTATAAAATAACACAAACCTTTTTTTACCACCGTTTGCCATTTCTTTCTGTTATTCGCCTGCCCCCTGTAATCCTTCGAATGCTGCAGCCCCGAAGCGAGGCGCTTTGATAAACAGAAAAGCCGTGGCTTTTCTTTCTTCTATTTCCCCCTGCGTAGCTGGCTTCTCTTTGTGTTTAGAGGTATAAATCTTTCAGTGCGCTTTTCCTTTTTAAAACGTGCTCTAATGCGCTCCCAATCACTGTAATGCACGCTTGCTTTCCTATCTTTTCGCTGGGCTCAAGCACTTCAGGGGACATACACAACGTGAGATTGGGGTGTTTGGGCCATTAAGATTTATGATATAAGTACTCACACTTAAATAATCCTAGATTTTATAACTGTCTTACACTGTAAAAACTTTCTATAAAATTTCACCACTTTTTGCGGTTATTTTTTTCTTCACAGTGTTGTAATGTTTGTTTTACAGCAAATTGATGTATTCTTTACGTACAGAGTTAAGTAAACAACTCATTTTAATACAGAGAAGATGGTTGCATGCAATCACTGCCAGTGAAGCAAATGTTTTCCTCGGTACCATACAATAAATTTTACATTATATGTAAATTTTTGTATTATATGTAAATTCACAAACATGGTGATGGCAGAATTTTTGCCATCACCCTGTGATGGTAAATTAAAAGAATTGTTTTACAGTGTACTGCATTTATAAGAAATCCAGCTCAGTTGTTTTTACAATAAGGTCGATAAAAATTTTCCATATTTCAAAAATATGCTGTCAAACGCCTTCTAATTGTCAATGAAAAACTAGTTTGTGGCATAAAAGGTTTCACCTTATATTTGCAGATTGCAATTCGTAATATATTTCTACTAACCATTATTTTAATGTGTTCACTAATCCTTCAGCTGTTACATTAATTTATGAGTAGCATAACCAGTCCTGGAGCATAACATTCATACATCATCTACCTTCGCAGTTCCTGTTCCGCCTACCATTCAGAATGAATAAATACACTGAGCACTCTTAAATAGGTCGAGCCAAAGCCTGCACAGATTTACGACTCTTAAATGCAAATAACCTACGACGAAGAATAAGAATAAAAAAGCCGCCCACAGAATTTAAATATTTGCATAACCCCTCTTACTCCCAAAACATCCTTTCCCGGTTTTTTTTTCAGGGAAAGAAAAAATAAGTAAAAAAATAGAGGGGGGAGCGAGAAAAAGAAAAGGGACTGTGTTGGTAATGAGATTGAATTGTCCAATAGGGGACCAGAAAACGATACTGACAAGCAATGGAGACGTCTGTCCCCCTACCCCCACACGCCTCCCATTTACTCCTACCTTATATTTATTTTACTTCCATTTTTTTCTCTTCAAAGTCGATCTTTATCTGCTGGTAATATCGGCAATTTTGGGTTCTCTTAAAGTGTGCCGAAGATGTCGCGAGATCATAATTTTGCTCAATCTTTCTCAAGAGATGAAGAGCTGTTTTGACAAATGTCGAAAGAATTGTGTCAATCGTTTGAAAACATGGCTATTTGGGCGTTTTTCATGTAAAAATTACTTGAAGAGATTGATTATGGTCGTGATTATGACTTAGATCAATAGCGTTCGAAATGTCTTAAAATGATACATTATTCTTATTTATTCTTAAAAAGATGACATTTCTGAATTGAAATTTCTAATTGCAATGATATTTCGAATCCCATTCAAAGAAAATAATAATTATTTTAACCCTTTCAGTCCCAGTGATGCCATTTGGCATCATCATTTTTTGGATCATAATTTTAAAAAAATAATAGGACTGACATCTATTGGGATTAATAAAAAATATTTTCTATTAGAAAAAAGTTTGAAGAATCGAATGATGTGCTTTTTGATATCATAAATGGCAATAGACGGTCAGAAAAAATTTCTAAAATGTTTATGCCAAATTGCTCTTGGGACTGAAAGGGTTAAGAAAATAATAGTTATTGCGTAATTAAGTTCTGAAAAACGTATTTAAAAATCATCAGTAATATGTGTTTGAACAAACATGGACACAAATATATTTTTAAAATTTCCAAATCAAGCGCATCAACCTAAAATCACTATATGCATTTCCTGTGTTAACGTAGAATGGGTAATATGACTATAACTTACATATTGACATAAATGCGTTCCAAATAGGCACTGTCATTGCGTTACGACTAAGTGACTTTAATCAAAAATTTAATACTGTTTTAGACAACAAACTGAAACAGTATTAAGTTCATTAATAAATTAAAACTTAAAATAGTAAACATACTTTTGTTTGACTTAATGTTTAGTAAATAAATAAGAGTGTGGGAAATGTCAAAGAATTTACTCTCGTGATTATATTTTATACACTACCGAGTACATATCTTTGTTGGGGCCTGGATGGCCGAGTGTTTTGGACCATTACGCTAGCAGTCTGCGCGCTGTAACGGTTGCGGGATCCATTCCCACCTTTGCCCTGGGTGTATATTCCTTTCTCTGTGACAGTAGAAAATTCTTTCTGTGTCTGTCTTATACTTGACGAAGGTTTCATAAGCGGGTCTCTGATCAAGCACACAAGTCGGAATATATATGTAACCCCCCCCCCCCCCACATATCTTTGTTTTATTTTTAAAATGTAGTAATTGATATGAAACGCTCTTTCACATACATAATTTACATGTAAGTTGGTTAAAAACAATTGCACTAGTTAAGCTCTTTTTACTCATAATTTACAGGACTCTTAGTTTTAGTCACGGCATACGAAGACCCTTAAATTTTAGTTATTCCTGTTTTCAATTAGTAGTAGAGAAAAAGTCTCGAATATTTTTAACCTCACAAAACGTTCCAAAGCGTGTAGTGTCAAGAAACTCCCAGCGCTGTTGCATGCTAAAATGTACTTTTTTCTAGAGTGCTAGTTTGTGAGCCCTTTTGAGTTATTACCACCAGAACCTTTTTAAGAATACTGAATTCAGTGTAAAAAAAAAGACCGGTCCTTACAATAACCATGGTTTAAAAGAATCCGCGACGATTGCATAAGTAATTAGTGCGGGAATTGAGTTTAAGTCTGTGAAAGTTAAGACTCTGAATGACATAAATAGGAATTAGGAAGAGACAGTTTTCTACCCTTCGTGGGAATGGTTTTAAAGAGAAATTTGACTGTCTTATATTCTTTTTTTATAACGTATTTCTTTTTTGAATTTTGTAATTGATATGTGTAAGAAAGAAGTGATGCTACTTTACAAGCATCTGAATTTTATAATAATGGAAATAATTAACAATTCCGTTTTATTTTACTTCGTAACTGTGTCTTGGTAATACAGTACCACAGCTAGTAGAGTGAAACTTAAATATAAATAAAGAACTAAATATATTCTTATTAATAAAAGACAACAAAACTTGTCAGTTCTCTTTGGTATGAAGTTTAATTTTAGTGGAGTCAAATATTCTTCCCTGTTTAAATGATCCATTGTTAAATAATTCACAACTGCGCACTATGTGTGGTCTATTTGTTTATCCTTGGCCAATAGTAGACTATCTATAAATATACATTTAAAAGAACGTTATAGCATCTTCACGAATTTTCATAAAAATATTTCCTGAACACTGAACATATTTTAAAGATGAACATACAATTGAAATATCCCCCAAGAAAATTAAAAACTGTCTATAAATCACAATTCATTCCAATGTAAAATGAATCAACTTAGAAAAACATTATTACAAACATCCACTAAAGTTCCTACGAAGTGTCTATGAATATGTATTTTATCTTTCGGAATCATGTATTTTCTCCATTTATTGGAGTAAGACGTTAAAAATACATTTCATATGATCGTGCTACGGGACCCCGGATATTCTTAGCCAGACAGACATAAATCTTACGAAGATCCCTGTCCAATTGCACTGCAGAAAAGGAATGTTATTGGAAGTTTGGGAAAATCCTGGGGGGATATGCGAAAAATACGCCGCTATTGTTTTTGTTTTATTTATTTCCTGTTTATTATTTTTTTAATTATTGCTTCGTTCTTTTCTTTTATTTTTTAAAGAATAGTTTTTTTTTTTGGCTTCATAATTTTTTTTTTATTTTTATTTTATCGATTTCTGGATTATGTTCTATGCTTATATATAGTTGTTATTTATAGTTACCATGCTTATATATAGCTGAAATTTACTTTGGATGTTATTTATCAACATCAACACTTTTTATTTTTTAATTACTTATCTCATTCAATACAATGAATACCTATGAGTATTAGAAAGAAATGTTGAAAGTTTTTTATCTGTAAATATTAGATAAGACGCTGTCGTACAATTTAAAAAAATCTTCGCAAACAGAACCCTATAATAATATTCAATTTACTTTTATTTATAAAAGAATTGTGGGGGTTTTTTTTGGCTTCATAAATTGTTTTTTTTTCTTTTTTTTTTACTTCATAAATTGTTTTTTTATTATTTTTATTTTATCGATTTGTGGATTCTGTTCTATGCTTATATTTCTATAGTTAATTATCCATGCTTATATATATATTTATAATTTACTTTGCTTATACATAGTTGTAATTTATGGTTACTATGCTTATATATAATTGAAATTTACTTTGGATGTTATTTATCAACATCAGCAATTTTTATTTTTTAATTACTCATCTCATTCAATACAATGAATACTTATGAGTACTAGAAAGAAATGTTGAAAGTTTTCTATCTGTAATTATTAGATAAGACGCTGTCTAACAATTAAAAAAAATCTTCGCAAACAGAACAATATAGTAATATTCAATTTTAATTAATTATATAGCTAACTATTATTTGTAAATTATATAAGGCTCTTAAAATTATTTTTTGCGTCGTCAAATATTTATTTGTAGTAAAACTTATTTTTTATATACTTCATGAATTGTTAACATATATTTAAATGTATACTAGAATGCTATCATAACTAAGATAATAAAAAGTCTCGTTAAAATTTTAATTCGTTGATAACGATAAAATTAAGCAATCGGTATGATATATTATTACACAAACCCCCTTACATTTATATTCTCACATCACATTTTGTACAACAATTACAAGCTGTTTGACAAACTATAAACAACTTATAATCGCCCTTATATAACCATCTTAGAATAAACAGAAAACGTACTATAGCAAGTCTAATCTAGTACGTTTCTCGTAAGGAGGATTACAGACGTTCCAAAGGTCTGTGCCATCGATTTTTCTGGAATAGATGCCCTTAGATATTGGTAACGACCGTTTCCTGTAGACCTAGACTTTTTTTCCTGCTTACCCATTCTATTTTTTTTATTTTGGTAGGGCTTTCATACAGACCGTAGTCGATTTCTACAAAAAACACGAAACTTTTATTTTTATCAAGGCGGATTCGATCTGATTAAATCACGTAAAGAAAAGGATTGCGAATGTAAAATCTTTTTCTAACATGTTGTGCTAAGGGAATTGGTTATTTGGGCTGGTTGTGATGATTAGGTAATGTGTTGATTTAATTGATTTAACGGGATTCAGTTAAAAATAGTGATATAATTAATGTTAAATCACAAGCAAATTATAAATGTTAACGCAGTTTCAAATTTCGATAATCTAATATGAAAACAATAAAGAGAAATTTACGACTGTTAAACGCAGTAACAATAATATGCTCGTCTATCAAATATATATTTTTGCGTATAAAATATTAAAAGATTATTAAATACTAATGCAATAATTTTACATACTTTAAAAACAAGCAAAACATAAAAATGACAATTTCCGAAATATTTATTACAATATCTGTATTTTCCAACGTTAAGAATGAAACAAACTAAACATGCCAACTAAAAATAATAGTAATTAATATATATATATATATATTTTAAATAAACAAAAAATAAATTTAGACATAAATTAAATTTTTAAATATTGTAATCAAATCAATCGTAAATATAACATTTATTTTTAATGCTTTAATCTTCAAAATAATTATAATTAAAATAAAAACTGATGAATTAAAATAAATAATGATAAAAACTGATATTTTTCTAAATAAAATTATTGATTTCGCCACTAATACTTTTCATCAATTCAAAAATTGTTTTAAATAGAAAAATAAATAATTAAATCCATTAAAAAAATTAGCGTTAATATTAATGAGCTGCAATATTTTATGTTTTATTTTGAAGGAGTCACATGACAAATAAAACAAACTGAATTACCAAAACTGTAAATTTAAATAGTTTAAATGTTTTTTTTTTTTTTGTCTATAAAATTTTCCATAAAATTGATATTCATAATAAAATGTCACCGAAATAGTTATTTCAAACTTAATATAAACACAAAATTCATGACAATATAAAATAACTAAACACAAACTATGTACGACAATATATTTTTAATTATTTCTTGGTATGAATCATATTTGTCCAATTAAAAAATAACGTTAAACAAGACATTATTAATATTATAAGAATACAAACAAAAAATTTTCAGCAAACATTTTCAAAAAGCACCGCTCGTACTGCGTACCAATGTTAACATTTATTTCATTTATTTATTGTGTTTATAATATAAATTGTTTTGTTTATTGTTTTTAATAATATAAATAAATTTTAATAAATATTTTTAATTAAATTAAAATTTTCGTTGACTGTTCAAACTTTATTAAAGATCACACTATCCTCCCCCCCCCCCCCCTCTCTCATATCCATCATAACTGTTTATTTTTATTTGGGGTTTGGGTCAAGGACACTAAATAAAAATCCTCCCGTTCGTTTCTTTTTAGTTATGCTTTGTAATTTATTTGTTGTGATTTTCAATAAATATATAATATATTTCATTAAAATTATGTTAACTTAATTTGGCAGAATGTTTATATTTTGATATTGAGACATTGAACCCTTCTAAAAACAATATTTTTTCCTTGGAATAATTTTGTGAGTCGAAATATCATTTTGTTTTAATTTGTATTACCACGATAATAATTCCAAACTTAATATGTACATTATAAACAGACATTTTTTTTTTCAATTGTCAAGCTAGCATCTAAAATTTACATGTATCTCAAAAACTAATTTTTAAAAATCCAACTTACCCCAAACACAAATATCCAAACGTTTTAATTAATCCAAACGCACATTTAAACACACAAAACACACTACATTTCCAACATATCACAACACAAATTAACGTTGTACACAAACCAAATATTTTAAAGCGAGGACCATTTCCCAAATTGAATCTCAAGACATATCCCCCCCCCCTCCACTGTTTGGTCACGTGGGGCAATAACACTGATTAAAGCACCCCCCTGCCCCCCATGTCGCCGCCATGTTTTATGGTGCTGTAAAAGTGACGTAACTATGGCCAGTAATCCAAGGAAAGAGTCTGGGACCTTAGCACCTGATGCTATCTTGAGGGCCTTTCGCTTTCGACTCAAAAGCTGGTTGTCCCCCAAAGTAGGCTGTAAAACACTCGGGATGTATTCATAGTGAGAGGCTATTAGAATGCCCCCTATAAATTTTGTATTGGGATGTTGTCAAGTATTGCGTCAGAGACAGAAGGTTTAGAGCTTGGTAGCTTGTCTAGTGTCTGTAATGGTCTTGGTAGCATGTTTAGGGTCTGCAGTTTGGGGAAATTTAATTTAAAAAATAATAATTTAAATAATAAAACAAATATATATATATATATTTTTTTTACATGAGTATTCATAATATAATTTAGTTAATGTGCATATCATGTCACAAAATGTTTTTTAATGGTTCTGTAGCTTTGTATCTACTTTTTCGCGCAATTCTTTAAAACATATATTTTATTAATGCTTGTATATATTTAAAAATCAATAGCTATAGCATTAATTAAAAAACAATTAAGAAGATTATTTGAAATATAAAGTTTTCAAATACTTTGTTTAATCTTACTATTTCATGAGCTTAGCATGACAATAATTAAGTTCATATGATTATTACGTCAATAAAATACTTAAGTCGTTCTGCAACTTTAGATTTACTTTTGCGAGCACTTATCTAGAAAGCATATTCTTTTATTAATACTTTTATTAAAAAAATAATAGATATAATTGTTTTAATAAAATATTTTTTAATCATTTTTAATTTCAACGGTCAATTATTTTAATTTGCCTTCATGCTCAATTATAAGGAATTTCGTTTGTAAAAAAAATTGTGAATGTTTAACAAAGGCTCATTCTTCAATATATTTTATAATTTTTTTAAAAGGTTTATTTTTAAATTATTTTTTTCATTGCGTGCAGCTTATATTTTGTGATTTCTGATGTTTTCTCGGAAAAAAATTTTGTGTGTGATAATTTACCTAAATAAATTGTATGGTATATTTTTAATTTTTCGCAAAGTTGTTGTAAAAGAAAATTTCTAATAATCAACATTGAATTTTAAAAAGTAATTAAGCCATTATAAAATGATTAATTATCATTCGTGGAAACTTATATTTAATTTGTTAACTAATACAAATAAAAACTAAAGAGCATTTAAAGTATTTTTATTTTAAAATATAAAATTCCAGCTACACATATATTTACAAATGAAACTCCTGTCGCGAAAAATTTGAATAGTCTATAGTCCGACATCCAAAGGGTATATTTTTCTATTTTACTTATCTCCTTTTTTTCCCCTTACGTTGTGAATAGAAGCCAAAATTATGAATAGACACCGTTCAATACCCCAGGCAGGGAAATTTCATACTTTACATTCATAAACAGGCATTTTGCTGAGAATCCTCCTTTGTGTGCCTATGGGGAATCCTACGGGGATTTCATATTCCAACTGCTTTTCCCCGGCGGGGTTCGAACCCCCCAACTTTCCGATCTGCAAAAAGAAAGAGACAAGAAGAAATATCAACAAAAATTTTCACGGTTTCATCGCCGATTTTTATCGCTTGTATATATCTGTGTTAGTTCGGAGTAAAGTTTGTTGGGTATCAGTACAGAGATGGTTCTATTTATATATCCCCAACCATATTTTTTTTTCTTATTCTGCTCCCACAGACACCAAAATTCGGAATCCGTGGATGTTGTGTTGGTGACAAAAGTGTATGCGACGTTTTTATTGATAGATGGTTTGAATCCTGCCAAATCTAAATGAATTCCAAAATATTAGTTTCACGCATTAAAATAAATGTATCATTTCAACCAATCAACGATTTAAAAAAAAAATTCGGATCCGAAAGTCTTCAAAATATTATTTTTAACTTAGTTAATTTTAAATAGAATCAATTGCTGATTTATTCTAAATATTTTAAAATTCATGTCACGCATTAAAATAAATTTATAATTTCAACCAACCAACGATTTAAAAAAAATCCTATTCGACAGTCTTCAAAATATTATTTTTAACTTTATTAATTTTAAATCGAATCAGTTGCTGATTTATGCTAAATATTTAAAAATTCCTCTTACATATCAAATTTTACATGGATGCATCAAAACACCTTTTTTAAAATATTCATGACGATATTTTTCTTGTACTCAACTAAACAAAATTATAAAGATCGCAAACTTGAAAAAGTGACGCTTCTGCTTTATTAATTCAATGATAAAAGTATCCATTTTCCGTTTACAGTACGATTAGTCTGTACCTTAGGGAAAAAAGGCCTTTATTAAACATGTTATATTAAACATAGTGTTTTTTTATACAAAGGGTCAAATTTATTGAGGGAAATTTGTAATGATTTTAAATATTTAAGTAATGTAATGGCATCTTGTGAAAACTAGATGAAAAACTCAAAATTTATGTGAAAGATTTATTCTTAAGTTAAATGTAAATATACCTAATAAGAGCACTTTATCTAGCTTGTTGCAATTATATTGTATGTTTTTAAACCTGTTAACACAAAACACAATATCCTAACACTTAGAAGTAGAATAATACATGGGTGCTTGGTGAAAAATTTCAGTTTCATGAATAACTTTTTCAGAAATGCAATGAAATTCTCATGACGTTATTATTATTATTTTGTATTTATATAGTATTGTCGATGGGCCTTAAGATGAATTAGAATGAAACGGCGTGCCTCACAATTTTTATGAATAACCAAACATGAAACATAATTCGTTTAATGTGATTTTTTTTACCAAGCATTCCATTTTTGCTTAGAGATGCAATAGAACCTTTAACTTATTGAGAATAAATACTACTCAATGTCTCACACTTGCTTCATAATATTTACGATATATATGGTTACTAAATTATTATTATTTTGTATTTATATAGTATTGTCGATGGGCCTTAAGATGAATTAGAATGAAACGGCTTGCCTCACAATTTTTATAAATAACCAAACATGAAACATAATTCGTTTAATGTGATTTTTTTACCAAGCACTCCATTTTTGCTTAGAGATGCAATAGAACCTTTAACTTATTGAGAATAAATACTACTCAATGTCTCACACTTGCTTCATAATATTTACGATATATATGGTTACTAAATTATTATTATTTTGTATTTATATAGTATTGTCGATGGGCCTTAAGATGAATTAGAATGAAACGGCGTGCCTCACAATTTTTATGAATAACCAAACATGAAACATAATTCGTTTAATGTGATTTTTTTTTACCAAGCACTCCATTTTTGCTTAGAGATGCAATATAACCTTTAATTTATTGAGAATAAATACTACTCAATGTCTCACACTTGCTTCATAATATTTACGATATATATGGTTACAAAATTATTTCAGGAAATAACTGCAAAAGAATAGTTGAAATTCAAATAGGTTGTTGATTAACTAATAGATTATTGATCTTATTAATCGGTCAGGAATAAGCTGAAAGATAATCAATTAATTTGCTTTAAAATGATACCAGTGAACAAATTTATAATTTTAATAAACTAATAGTTAAAAAATAGCCTTTGTATTTTATTACCATAATTACAATTAGAACCATTTGATTTTCAAATAATTCTAAGAATAATTAACAAACATTATTTAAAAGGTAATAGATTATAAATTATTATATATTTTATTTTTCAATTCTTATAAAAATGATTAATTTCAAACCCATTTTGAACAATGAAAATAGCTAATAAAACAACAGATTACGTTAACAGGTTTTACCTATAAAAAAATTTCTTTTAATATAAGTGCGTGTCGCACTGCACTGAGAATAGCGACACTTCTTCAACTACTGATGAGATATAGCATTAGGTTGAAAAACACGAGTTACAAAAAATTTTAGGTAAAGATTAAATTTGCTAGCAATTTTTGTTAACATTTGTAATAATAATAAAATACTAAATGTTAGCGTAAAAAACCCGAGAAGAATTTTGTTAAAAGTTATTTTCAACAGAACTTAAAGAACAAAAATTATTAAGAACTATTTAAAAAGAATACAAAGAAGTTTCTGCAATAAAAGGATGGTTAGTTAATTTAGCTTCAATTTCCGAAACGATCGAACACAATGAAATTATTATACTTAACATTCATATAACTTTCCTCTGTTACAAATGCATAAATCTATTTCTCACTAGAAAAATTAATTCAAGCATTTTTTAAAGAAGTGTATGAAGAACATAAAACAAATTTAAAATACTTTTGCCAATTGAAGATGATGAAGATTCCAGCACTAAAGAGAATATGATGAATTCATCTCATTATACAATGGATTTAGTTTCAGCATAGCGCAGCTCCAAATTTCCTCACAAATACTCATACCATCAGGTCAACAGTTAAATCTGAAAATAATGTAGTTAACACAACAAAAAATGCATGCAAAAATTTAACATACCATTTAGAATCAACTATTATTTGATCTATGTTTAGGTAACTTAAGTAACACAGGAATTATCAATTGTCTAAGTTAAAATATAGATTTACGTTGCCACACCCCTGTATAACTTATATTAGGTTAACTCAGATAAAGATTATTAAGTTGGAAATATAAAGTTTACCAAAGACGGAAAAATTAATTAAATACCACATAAGAGTGACATTTCGCAATGAAATTGCATATTCAAAGCAATCACATTGCTATATTCTACTACTCATACTTCCTGATTTATCATTCAATGTAGGAAATATTTCGAAATCTTTTTATCATCTTTGGCTGCATACACATAAATAATGCCTGCAAATATTCATAAAACAAGTGAGTATAGATATTAGGTAAGTATTAAGGTATGTAAAAAATGTGTAAGGCTTATATAAAAAAAAATAGGATTTTTTTTAAAAAGTATTTAAACTAAAAATTAAGCTAGAAATTTTTTATTAAGTATGTAATAAAACTTATATAATATTTTGAGATACTCTCATTTTCAAAACATTTTTTTTTAAATACTTAAATTCCATTACATTATTAACGAATCTCTATGTAGAAATATTGTTGAAAAAAAGATATTAATAAATTACTGCATAATTAATAATGAAATAATACGAATGCCTGTTTTGATATTGAAGAATTATGTAAAAATTATATTAAAAACTTTAAACATAGTATTTCTTAAAATTAATTTAAGGTGCAAGTATTTTCTTAAACTACTTATTACTTTTTTTTATGTTTTCAGCATTCTAGATTTAGGACAAAATTGCATCTCTTCATCCATAATCGTACTTGACTGTCTGTGTGTATGGACATTTCTACTGGAGAAATCTAGAAGGAAATTGAAGAAATATCAAGACTCATATTACAATATAGTTTGTTTATCTTCTCTATCTCTCTATTTAAAATTGAAATTTTATCTTTGCTTTTTAGAAAAGTAAATTACAATGTTATGCTAAAATCAAATTTCAAAATAAAAATACATGTTTTCATCATAAAAATAAAACCGTACACAATTCCAAATAAAAAAAAGATAAAGCATATGAAAATAGTAATTAAAACCAAATTAAATGTTTATTTTTAACAATCCATTGATCAAATGCAATGTTGATTGTTGTTTTTTTCTTAAAACACTTAAGGTATAGCTAACAACACAAATAATTTTGAAAATTAAATATTTATTTCAGTTGATAAAAACCAATTACATGCTTATTTGGAAGGCTTAACGTTCGTTACTGGTTTTAGGTTAATTCCTTTGACATGTTGACTTCAATTCATCAGAGGAGTTCAAGGGGAACATCAGAAGAGTTATCAAAAATTCTAAATTATTAGATGGATGCAGAGTCTGCTAGGAAAAGTGGAATAATAAATAATGAGTAACAAGAATAATTTATTATTTTTCACATTATTCTTATTATACGTATTATTTCAAGCCTTCAATTTAGTAATTGTTGTTAAATTTCAGATGATATTTTAAATCTATTTTAATTCATTCACGAAAATTTTACAGCGATAGCAAACTATTTTCTAACCCATCGGATTGAAGTTTTTTTTTTATCTAAATAAAGGTTGCTTTATTCAAATATTGTCAATCACTTTCTTTGTCAATTTGTGATCAAATAAAATTATTTTTCTGAAACCCAGACTGATTTGCGGTGCTGTAATCCAGACAGCTTCAACTGGTTACATTGTCAAATTTTGAAATTTAAACAATAGTGCTCTTTATGTGGATTAAAATGAATTCAATATTAATTTCCAATTTCTAAAAAAAAATATTAAAATGTATAACCGTAAAAAATAAGTGTTATTTATTTACATGTTTTCATTGAACAAACAAACCAAGCGGGCCCATGAATGGTAAAATACATTGAAAAAATATAGTGGCTTGTTGAGTAGTTAAAAACGTGATAAATAGTATCTGTCTGTGCAACAAACTTATCGTGGCCATGTCCACTTGATAGAAACATAAGACCCTTGGGAATATTTTACCAAGTATGCCCGGGTGTGCGACAAAGTTATCTGGTATCTTTCCTCCTTCAACTTCATGGTAAACATCCTTTTTCTAGTGTTGAAGACCCCACCGTTCCCCGAAAGTTGGGAACCATCTCAGTACCGTGATAAGAACCTGTTTCTTTTGATCAAGAATTTTTTTTATACCTTGTGCCACTGTGTAGCTCAGGGGTCTCCAAAATACAGTCCGTGGGCCACAAAAGATTCATAACCGGCCCAAGACGTCCTTAGGCTGTGTCCTGACTACGACATCAAATGCCACAAATGCAACAAAACTTGTCGACTTGGCAGAGTCAGCCACATGCTATTGCATCGCTTGGCGACCTTGGCGGTCGCCAAGTTTTGTGGCATTTGATGTCGTAGCCAGGACACAGCCTTACGATAATTTTTATTAATGCATTTGATATAAACTTATTTCAATCTTTTAGTATGTAATAATCATACATTCCGAACTAAATGTCAACGTCTTCAACTAGTTAAACTTTTTTTCACTTTTCCACAAGCATCCCTCTAGATCTAAATTTTGTATTTAAAATTATCGCTTCTGGGAAATTATTTTATTTTTTTATAAAAACATTGCCTCTTATCGAAAGCAGATTATTGAAAAATCAGTAATATAAAATATTGAATTGATTAAAAAAAAATTATATTTCTCATTGATATTATTTGAACTTTCAGATTGATCTTTGACCTTCGTTAGTTCCAAGGCTTTCCAATCCTCCCCGGATATTAAACAGTTTGGAGACCACCTGGATCGCCGTATCTAATTCTTAGTTAGTATAAACTGTCGTCATGATGTGCTGAATCATTAATGGGTACAATTCTGCTGTATAAAAGATCTTTCAGTGGGAATGGTATATAGTGTAACCGTAACAAATTGATGTAAATACAAAGTCTATAGATCAAGTTGATATAAATTATATATACAGGGTGGCCAATAAATTACATAACATTCTAAACGCAGATTAATCGTTATCGTTTAGTGAGGGGAAAATAATAACAGTTTTGATATAGTTTATCTTTTATTTGAGTCTACTACTTTATTTGAATTAAATTAAGAATTATATTTAAAATACATCTAAAATGGAAAAAAAAATGTTTTTGAGAACCCTGATTAAATTCTTAAAACGTTATTTTACATTTGGACTAAAAATAAAAATATACAGGATAAAACTAAACATTTATTTGTCCCTCAAATTTTTAATATTTCAAAAATGACGTTAAATATAATTAAAAATGTAAAATTTTCTTGCAATCACAACATTAATCGTGGTTTTAAAAAAATGTCATACTATTATATGTTAGCACACATTGCAAAGCATCTATGCATTAAACTCCCTACTCCCTATTTAAATTATCGGGAAATAACATTACAGAAGGCATGTAAAAGTCGCATGACAATAAACTATTATATACATAGCTGAAACATTATTATTTTATAGCTAAGAAAGATTTTTTACTAAAATTTTTTGTATATTTGTATCACAAGATTCTCAAAATTTGCGGTAAATATGATCAACTTTTATCTTTCCTTCTTATAGCAGATATTTCAAGATGGATATGACTTGAATGTCAGTAGAACAGAAGTTACTGTAGAGAAAACTATGCAGACCCAAAAATTGCAATACAAAGCTACACGTTTTTTATCCCTCAAACTTACGTTATTTCAAAGCGGATATGACTTTTTCGAAAGTCAATATGAAATATTGTAGGACAAACAAACAACATCCATTATAATCTAAGGGCATTTCTTCAGAAAATAAACTATTATTAAAAAAAAAAAAAAAAACTCTACAGACTCTGCAATTTTTATAAATATGCAGTTATATAATAAGTTATACGACGCACGGAAAGTCTTTCACATTTTTTTCCCTTAAACAAAAATCGAATCCGAGTTACTGTATCAAAAGTAAATACATAACCAATATAATAAAAATTGATCATCTGTCTTACAATCAGACAACCTCCTATCATTCAAAAAGTCAACCGAAACTACGGAAGATATAAAAAAAACCCTCCATAACTTCAATGTCCCCTGCCATGTTTGTAAATGTGCTCCCGGAATTTGCGTGTGCCCGGAAGTCCGTTGCACCAACCACATTCTGTGCCCGGAAGTACGTTGCACCCATTCTTGCACCAACCACGTGCTTTGCCAGTAGCAAGGGCATTTTGGAAGAAAAGGCTGCTGGCTTTCCTCGTAAATTGCAAGGGAGACATTTACGGTCACTTGGCGCTGATCTCCCGCCGTTTTATTAGAAGGTTGATGGGTTCTTCTTTCTATTCCGCGGATGGCTTAATCTGGGTTGCAGTTTGTTTTTGTCCCTCTTTGGGTGACATCCCCCATCATTTTTTTGTGGAATGGATTTGATCGTTTAACTCTTTGATGCTGCTGCTGGCGGGGATTCGGATTTGCATGAGACGAAAACGAAGATATTTTTTATAGTTTTGATAGAAGAATTTTTAATATTTTTTTTTATTTTTTAAAGGAAAGATAGATATATTTTGGAGTAAGTCATTTAGTTTCAGAGCTTTATTTCCCTTGCGAATGTATTTTTATGCCGAATTGTTTTTGTATATTTTAATCAGTAAATACTATCGCAACGTGCGCGGAAAAGTGGCTTATTGGATAATTTACGATTTTACAGGACAGACGTCTTAGTTTTGTGTTCCCATTGCATTTTATTAACGAAAATCGATAGATCTCGAAAATTTGAATATTTACGTAACTTAATCAAAGACTCATATTTGTCTGATACGCTATTTTTTCGCCCACAGCGTGATAAGTTTTTTTTAATTGGAATTTAAAATTTAAATAAGGAGATATCAAAAAGGAGATTAGTAATTTAGTAAATATATCTAACTTAAGATAACTATTATTTAAAAAAATGTAATTCAGAATGAATTTTCCCAATAACGACGATTTTGTGAATTCCATCATCACAAGGCCGCAGTATTAACACCTTCATTTACAAATAAAAACGTTAACTTAAAATTTTTCTTTGTTTAACTTAATTTTCCGTGTATAAATTGTTCAGTACTATTCATTTGGCTGCATTCATTTGCTTTATATTTTGCTTATTTAGATAAACTGAAGCTGAAAGCACTCTTTTGGAAATTTTTCTTGTCAGCCGTCGTTAGTGGATCAAAATTGCCTTTTTTATTAATTGACAATCCTTACCCTTTAAATAAATCTTAGTAAGATAAAGTTTTCGGGTTTGAATCAATAAATAGTACAAGAAATTGAATTTATTTAACCTGAACAAATTTTAATGTTTGAATTCATAATAAATGCTATCAGAAATAAAACCTATATATTTTTTTAAATTTTGCATTTCAAATTAAGTGTTATTGATCATCGTTACGATAAATATTTTTTTTAATTGTACTATAATAATATTTACCTTAATTTCAGAAATCCTGAAGAGACTTAGAGACTGGAAACAACTCTCAGATTTCGTCTGAAATGAAAAGAGAAGCAAAACACATAAATAAAGGAATGTAAATAAGTATCATTACACTTTATTTCATCGTATTGACAATAAAATCATTCAATTAGTTATAAAAAATTTATTACTAAAAATCAGACTTAATTGTTATTATTAAAAAAATATAGCTATAAAACTTTCTTTGTACATTTTAAGCAACAAAATTAGTGGTATTGGTTTTTTTCGTTTGTTTCGTAAATTAAATATTTGGATTTATCGGGGTTTTTACCAGTACACGCTGTTTAGTTTTGATGCGAAGAGATATAAAGAAAGAGACAGAGTACAGGTGTTTTTTCATGCATTCTTGGTGCTTTTTCTTTATTGTATTATGGTTGCAGTTTTATTGAAATTTGATTTAAGCAGATTTGCATCTTCGTTTATCGAAGTTGTTTTAAAATAACGGTGAAGTGTCGGTTTAAGATGCGGAAGTTTTTTATTTTTAATGGCTGCAAAAGTTTGGCATTTTTCATTTCGAAGATGTAACTTGCATTCCTCAAAACCTATTATTAAAGTAATTCTCAGAAATTAGTCACTATGGTCGAGTTTAGGAATATAAGGAGACTTATTTGTGTCTATGCCCCCCCCCCTTAAACACATTTGAGCTTCAAATTATAATGATTCAACTTGTTTGTTTTATATACACCTACATAAATAATAGTTACAGGGGCTGAATTGTCTAACCTAGAGTTGGTCGCCATTTGTGGATTTCTGGCTAAGCCATTCATGAATATTTTAAGACAAATATGATTGATTCTCCCGCCACTTACTTTGAAAGCAATTTCAACTTTAATACAATCTATAAAACTTTTAACAGAGCAATATTAAAAATGTGGGGAAAGCGTTATACTGTACTGTTCACATTTTTATCAGCAAACTGAACTTTTTCGCTTACTATCTGATTGAACTAACTATAACTTATATTTTTTTGTGAATTAATAACAGATGAATTATAGTAGTATCTTTGAGTTAACTGGTTTTTTCCCTAATTAATGTCACCATATAAAGTGATCCAGAAGTTGTTAGTGTCAGCATAAAATTCCAAAGTATCTACAAACTCATACTTTCTACTTCTTTTTACTTATTCCACCAATTTATGTCACTTTGTGCACAAATTTAAAAAATAATACTTTGAGAAAAAGTGTTTTAAAAGAAAATTAATCATCTATTAGTGTTCTGCAACAAATATTTTTTTACTTATATTTTTAATGAGGGTAATTTTAAAACTATTAAAATTATACATTTTATTAGATTTTTTGTCGGGTGATTTTAATTATGGATTGCTCAAAACTGTCTAAAGAAATCGCATCAAAATATGTGTTCTCTTATTTATTGATGCTATGATAAAAAAAAGGTATTAATTTTATATTATTCAATTGTTACTTTACTAATTACTTAGAAAAGGATTATGAATATTGTATTATATGCGAATGATTTCATTTTTAAATAATTTTTTATATTCCAAATGTTATGAAAATAGCCCTAAAATGAAGTTGGGGAAGTTTTTCCTTGTACATTTAATATTAAATATTATATTAGTAATGCATTTGAATTTAAGTTGACTGTCTTTTCAGTATGGTCATATAAATTGCTGACACTAATGCAATATGCCTTGCTAACTGAAAGGGCGAAAATTTGCAAAAGCAACCGTCAAATTGTCAGTTCTTATTACTTTATAATAATACACCATTCATACCTATGGGAATAAAATAACATTTGTAGAATGCATATTATGAATTACTTCTAACTGGTTGTTTAAATATTTTCAGATTCTCAGAATCCTACAATATACCTTGATTTTTCATTTGTAACAAAATATTTGAGGACATGTAGGTATATCCCTTGATATTGTATACAATGCATATTACACATTTGTATTTTTAAGTTAAAATAAATGCACATTCATTTAATAATATTGTTGCATGTTTTATTTTGTATTCTCATATTTTAATGATTTATCCTACATGGAAATTTTACACCTATATGATGCATAAAAATAGTTTGTTAGTGAATATCTTAAATATCACTTACCTACAATAAATAAATTGCTATATTTATAAGTTACATATGTATGCAATAATTATTCTATAATTGATTGAATGTATAATTCAAGCTGTAAGTTTTTCTAGCATGTAGTGTGTTATTAAGAATTTATTGTTTTATTTTGTTGAAATGTACCCAATGCTAGTATCTATATATTTAAGACATTTATGTCTCATTTGGGTTTCTTAATGTTGATATCAATACACAAACTTTTAAAATGAAACACATTACATAATTATTAAACCCATATTTATAGTGGAAAGTTACATATAAAATGTATACTGCTGCAGAAAAATAGTCCCTACACTTTGCCATTTATCAAACATTAATCATTGCTCCACATGTTAGGTATATTTGTAAAAAGTGAGAGGGTTTAATCATTAGATAAATAAAATAGTGTTAAGTTATGATAGTTTAAGATTAGTACCAACAATAAAACAAATCCTAAATTCAATCCAATTATTGAAGTATGAAAATACGTCCACAAATTATCTTACAAAAAAAATTATATCACATATAAGTTACAATTATTGAAGTATGCAATTAAACTTGAATAACCAATAATATATTACAATGATCAGTACTAAATAAAAAAAATATATTATTGCCATAATTTAAAAAAATTCCAGTGTATGGTCCCTCTGAAAAAATTCAGTTTTCAAAATTTTGTTCAAAACACAAAGTGAGTTTTTATTTAATTTAAAAAAAATACTTGTTTTCTTTTTATTTATAAAATTATTGACATAAAACAAAATGGGAGTTCAATATTTATTGTTAAGCGGAGGAAAAAAATCTCGTTCAGTTTTTTTTTTTTAGCAAGAAATGCTTGTTTACTAAACTCATTCAGAATTTATGAACTTTAACATAACTCGACATATTAAATAAAATTAGAAGCATCGACATATTTCAGGTTGGTATCAATTTTAGTATGGAGACGACCCCTTTTTGATACTTTGGCATCAATCAAATCAGAAGGTTGTTTTCTTTATATTCACACCCTAAATAATGGAAAAGACTTATAACTTTACTTTTTGATTGCTAAACCAATGCATTTTTTTCTTTAAATATTTTTATGAGATAATGGAGGAGAATCTTGAATAAGGCCATTTATAAAAACTTAATATAGGTATAAAAATTGAAGAAAGTTTTCATGAAAAATGTAAATTTTAAATAAAAAAATCATTAGGAGACATCACATAGTTATAATAGATATTTTTTTTTTAGTTCTAACTCGCATTTTGCCATATATTTTGTATCACTTTTTTAAGGGACCATATACACCAATCTTGATACGAAAAATATTTAGACCTCCTATGGGTTCAAGAATATTTTCAAAAATTTTTGAACACCTAAGATAAACTAGTGAGGGCATTTTCTTAATCAGAATTACCACTATATTAATTATGTAATGGAAAATTTCTAACTATACAATTCGAACTATTCAATTCATTTTTCAAAGGCAACATCGATTTTTGATAACCCAGAAACGTTAGATAGCCTTTGGTTACATTAAAGTAAAAGTTTTCATGATAATTTGTTGACGTATTCCATCGATTTACTTAATTAGTATTTTGCTTCTATGTTATTCGTGAAAATTTATCCAGACAAGGACAGATTCTAACAGAAAAAAAACAATTAGAATGAATTGACATTGCCCAACTACCGTTTTGCTGGCATCCCTAACGTGAAATTAATTCCTTTGTCATTTAAAGACAAGTCAAGTTTAAGTTTTTGACATGATTGATTATAATTATTTTTGTTAATTTACTGTACACACACAAAGTAAATCGAATTTTTAGATCAATCTATATTTGCATTAACTTTAAACAAATAAGCATGAACTCAACAATCACTTGTTTTAGACTTTCCCAACTACTCTACTGTTGTCCTGAGTGACCTAACTAAACTTAAGTCCGTTTAAAAACAGCTACTAATTAAAACTGTTTTGATTAACTAATTGCACACTAAATCAATCGAATTTATTCGATCAATCGCAGGTAATTTCACCTTAAACGAAACTTGTTTTAGACTAAACATAAGAACAAAGCTGCTTTTAAAAGTACGAAAAACCAGACTGACATCATTCAATACCACCACTGTCAGTGTCATGTGCAACTGCAACAATAAAAAAAAATTCCGCCTGAGCCCAACACGGGGCTGCTGTGTACCGCCCTCTCGTTTCGCGCCGCCTCCGTACGTTCCAATGGCAGAGATTGGTTTAAGGGATATCGTTCCAACAGCCATAGAACGTCCTCAATCTCTCCTGTGACCACACCAGCTCTGGCCCCGGTCCCTTTCAAAAAGGTAAACTCAAACTTCTTTATGATAGCGCCGCTCGGTCCCATAAACATTGTAGAATGACTATCTCAGCCCGAGTTCCCTTTGTAGTGTCTTGCTTTATGGTGATCACTGGGTGATGTTATTGCACGGTTAAATAGAAATGATAGGGGTTTTTTGGTGGGTGAGATTGCGATTTATTAGGCGTTGGAAAAACACATGTGGTTTAGAGTGTAGCGCCATGCTGGAATTGAGGGAACTGTGAAAGGTATTATGAAGTAATTGATTCGCGTTTAAGGAAATATTTTTTTGTGGTAAAAATTTGCTGAACACGCTGAATGTAAGCACACACAATTTAATTTTGACAGACGGAGTGATCGTACACAGCCGAACACCATACACAGTAAAGAACTTATTCGGACACCTATACACAATTTATTATTAAAATGGAGTAATTTGCAATATAATTCAACTTCCTCCTTATTTAAAAAAAAAAAAAATATTTGATGTTAAAAATTCCAATCGAAACATTTCTTATACAAAAACTTTGTGGTGCAAATATATTAAAATGATTTCATTTTTATACAATATTTTTTTGGCATTCAATCATGACTGATCATTTAAATAACATTAAAATAATTTACAAAATATAATATTCGTAAAATTTCTCTGACGTACTCTTGCTGATTGTTCTCAAATAAAATTGTCCAAGAAAATAGATTTTATCCATGTATATCAAAAGAATTATTATTAAACATACTCGAAAATAATTGGGACAATAAATTTAAATTATAACGCCTACTTTTAAAAACGAAAATATTTAAATAGCGATTATAATTTTCTATAAACTTTCAACTAGAAGAATTAGAGCAAATTCAACGCTTAAGTTACGCAGATAAATTTTATTTAAAAATATACCCGTGTTTCTCACATAATTCTTATCAAAAATGTAAATCATGTTTTTAATTAAATTATGCAATCATAAAAATACATTAAATTTCAATTTAAAAACGATAAAACAAAAGTTTATTTCGGTTAGACACAAAATTTACATTTGTCAATGTTGTATCGCAATTTGGTAAAATATTAAACACTAATAATTAAGACATCTATATTGGACACTGTATATTATATTTTGTGTTAATTCGGTTAACTTTATCAAAGCTTTTTAATCTAATTTTACAAAATTATCTCATTGTTGTGCATAAATCTAAGCAATATTTGTACAGAAAAATATTTTAAAGTGCCGATATATTATATATATTAAATCGCATTCAATATCATGATAGTCAAAATAAATATTGTATTGTAAAATTAAGATTTTAAATTAATGTTCTGTGTTAATCCATCAATCGCGCCTACTATTATAAGCTAAGTTCCATTAATATATCATCACTCTTTAAGAAGTGACAGTACTTGAAAACTTCCATTGTTAAGTATCATCAACAACAAAACACTTAAGACTTGAACATTATTATTAGCTGTTGTTAGATAGCCGCAAATTAGTTTAATGGCCAGGTAATTTGACAAACGTAGATTTTGAGTGAAGGTAAGAGTCTAGTTATTGGTGCAACTGAAGAAGTAACTTAATGTTTTGACAGGCAATATTTATTAATTTCTACTTTTATAAAGTATTCAACTTTTATAAAAGGTTTCATAAGATTGGCGAAAAGTAATAGGTGTTTGATGTGCAGCTTATGCGAAATACTATTTGATTTAGAAAACATTTTAATAATAACTAGTATAATATAAAGCTTTTGAGAAATTAATATTATAGATAACATAAGTTGCTGTATGTTCAAACACATTTTATTATTCTATTTAAAAAATCGAAAAAGCTTATTTAAAAAATAACAGGGTTGTAGTTTCTCTACAGTAAATAGAAATTTCAATAAACAAGCATTTTTTTTTAAATTTGCCTATTTTCATATAATAATGTCGATTATCCAAATATAGTTAAACTTTTTAACTTAATATTTAGAATTTTCATTGGAATTTAGAAATCATATTCATTCTGAAGATTTAAATTCGTTTCTGTTCATAAATGTATTGCTTTTTAAGAATAATTGTATCTATATGGATATTTTTATAAGTTTAAAACATTATTTTTACTATACAATTTACACAATAATAAACATCTAAAGTAATGTAATTTTCTAAATTTATGTACTCGAACGAATATCTATGCAAAAGAAAAAATATTTATTATGAGTAAAGCATTAATATAAACTAAACCATGCATAAGAATAATTATTTGTGGAAATAAACTTATTATATTTCATAAAAGTTAGTCATAAAAATAGAAAACACAGAAAATATTGTTTCTACATTCAAAATGTTTATAAAATCGATTTTAAGTTTTAATATAGGAGAAAATATGAGTGTTATGCAAACATACTTCAATATGTCAAACTCATCAGTTTGTGAATTTATATATTTTAAGCAAATCAAATGCCTATGTCTGAAATTTTGCTGTATGTCGATCAAATAGTTGTTTCCGAAACCAATGGTTATACAATGCATGGTCTTAACTAATACTTATGAAATGAAGTGTTAAAGGAATCGTGTATTTGCTGAAAAACAAAACAAATTAAGTGCAAGTTATGTTTCAAAAATTAACGTGAGTCAAACAGATATCTCCTACATAATTGTCAGAAGTAAATAACTTGTATAGTTATGTTATTTATTACAGGAGAGAGAGAAATAGTTGTTCACATCATTTTTTAAAATGGCGAAATATATACAAAGTTTGTTTTTCGGACGAATAGATTTAGAGTTATCGTAACAAAAACCTGTAGAAATAGCGGAAAATAGTTACTTTTTTTAATTTTATAATTGCAATAACTTCTAAATTGTAAAATTAACAAATACATGTTTTACATATAAATTTTAGGCTCGTTTTTAGAAAGACTTTCTAAGGTGTTTTTACTTTTAATTTTAATTTCTGTCCGTCAAGAATTATAATTTACGCAATTAAAAATTATTAAGATATCACTAATTGTGTCACAGTCTCAATATATTATAGATAACAACTTAAAATATTGATGTAAAATAAACTTAAATGTATGATTTCAACCCAAACTATTTTTATTATAAAACTAGCATTGACTGTCTAAAAACAAGGCCATAAAAACGAAATCATTACAAATAAAACAAACTTAGTGTCAAAATAACAAGACAAGTGTTAACAATTCAGAAGTAGCTATTTGAATTCAATGAATTCAAGATTAATAAATTTAAAATTGGTATCAACTTTAGGTTAATTTATCCAAAAGATATATAAATTGGGGAGACGTGTGTACCTATACTATACAGTCGGATTTCAAATCCTCTTAAATCTACAGCTGAGCTGATTTTAAGTTTTTAACTTTTAGACAGATATTATTAGATCACTCACTTCCTTTTACAACTTTAATATATGCTTATAATAATAAATATAAGACATTAAAAAATTTTCTGTTATTGTACCTAGGTCCGGTAGTTTTGTACATGGGGCCATTCCCAAAGAATTATTTTCTCATAATCAACAAATTACAAGAATCTTTTGCAAATAATTTTTTAAAAATCATTTAAGAGACTAAAGAGAAGCATGTATGGGTCACCCTAAATCATCAAAAACTTTTTTTTGGCAATTAAAATATATTTTAATTTATTATGTACTTAAATAACCACCATTTTAGAGATATTTGCTTTTGAATAAACGTTGTAATAAGGTAATTGTGCTTAAATGAGGTAAGGCAATGTGTAATTAAGACTATTATGTATTGCTTTCATTACATAAATTATTACTGCAGCATCAAAATATAGATATTTCGAATAAGTGTTTCTTGCACATAAAAATATAAATTTTACTCTTCTGTGTGTAATGTCATCCACTGAATAATATCATCCTTCATACCAAATCATCATCTATAGAGATGGAAAAATTATTCTGTAAGAAAATGAAGCTCTCAATTTTCATAGATTTTTTATGTTTGCCTGTTGGTTATTGTAATTTCAAAACCTGTTTTTAAAATAATTTTGGTACAGAATTTAGTGATCCATATTTTTAATTATATATAAATTTTGGACAGCCTATTGAAGAAGCTAGAGGCTTTGTTTTGCTACATCGTGTTTATTTTATTTGATTTCTCTGAAAAAGTTAATATCCATAAAATAAATATTAAATTGATTTAAAGTTTAAATTAAGTAAATGACAACAGCACATTGAGTTTTCTGATGGTTTATTGGTAAAATGACTATTGACATATTTTTGATGAAAAACCTGTCTATTACCTCCCCAATTTTCCCAATTTGTTACTGTGACAGCTCGAAAATTGTCCTAACAACTTTTTATACATTATTCTCCCTAAAATATGATATTTATAACATTTTAATTTTTTTCTACACATAAAGATACCAATTTGCAAGCTAATTCAATAGAGCACAAAAATTAAAATATTTTTCTACCAAACAAAAATCATAATTGCTATTGGTTAAATTAGTTCCTTTTACTGTAACACACATCAAGAGAAAACGTAAATAATATACTGCATTAGTATATGGAAATAAGTTCATTTCTAAGGTAAAGTTTAAAAAAATAGTATACAATATAAATAAGTACACATAAAGAAGACAACATGTCATAGTTAAAATTCATTTATGTATTTTTTTCAACTGCTCATTTATAAAGGGAGAAGCCAAAAGATGTAAAAAAGTGACGAAAATATTTAATTATATAATAAATAATACTCATTGTGTAATGAGAGAAATGACATACAGTGGTGGCCAAAAGTGTGGACATTTTTTTAATGTTTCTTGTTTTTCAACTTTTTTGTTTTGTGCTTGTAGAATATATTAATTTTCCCTTAAATACAAACGTTTATATATTATATTGAAGGTAATTTAGTGTAGAATTTAATAATAAATACAGTATTACAATATCTGTATTACAAAAAAATTATGCAACTAATAGTAAGATCTATCTTAGATTTGCAACTTTAAAAAAATGTCTACACTTTTGGCCACCACTGTATGAAAATATGATTCTTTACATAAGTATATATGCCAATAAAAAAAACGTTAACCCCAACTCTTCGGATTGTTTCGCGATCCAGGCTCGCTTAGCTTGCTCATCGTTCACCAAAGTAGTTTTTTCGAGCCTTTCACGACCTTTTATAATAAAATAATCACTATCGACCAACTTTAAATGTTCTAATAATTTCTTGAAAAAAATGTCTTAGTTAATATCTAGTATAGACATTTCCAAAAAATAGAATCTATATAATTTACTTATATAATTTAACTAATTGCAGTAATTATCTAACCATAATTTAAGCAAACATACAGTAGTAAACAAGTGTTACAGATTTCCTGAACTAGTAACTTGGGTTTTCGCAGTTTAAATAAGTGCTTTGTATGTGCAAATTAAGAAATTCTTCATTTAAAAAGTTCAATGATCTATGACGGATGAAATTATATATATACATCAGTAGTTGAAAAGTTCTAAACATTTACAAATATAGTGTTTCTGAATATGATGGATCTGTAGATTTTAGAGCCTGGCGAATTGCCGATCAGCAGATTGGAATCGGAAAACATGAATTCGCAAAGTGTACACAAACCAATAGTTATCAAAGAGGATTGGGAAATACAACCAGTGCGGAATGGTATAAAGTTAAATGGCCAACATGACTTATTCCTCTAGTTCATATTGCTTAAACAATGTACCTGTGTAAGATAAAGATATAATCGTGATAGATATCGTGGTAATTTTTACAGAAATGTATTAAAAAATTCAAAATAACAATTGAAAACTATGCTATGGAATGAATAAATGCTATATCATAAAATTTCAAAAATTAATACTAGTTACAAAATACAATGCATTAAAACAAAATATTTGTTTTTTTTTTAAAATTAGAATGCCCTTTTTAGAAATTTTGTTTTCTTTAAAAACAAATATGCATACTTCTTGTGCTGTTAAAAAAATCCTTTGACAGGTGAAGTTACTTCATAAAAACAAACAGCAACAAATAAAATCTATCCCAGTATTTTTTATTGTTATCTTATTTAGTTTGTGCACTTTTATAATGATGTTGAATTGAAAAAAAATAGATTATGCAGTATTATATTGTCATAGTACTCGTTTGCATTACCAAAAAAAAAAAGATTGCGGCAAATTCAATCGAAACAATTTTGCAGACCATTTTTCCTAGTTCTGGATTTAAATTATTAAAAATATCAATTTTAAATATGAAATGTTGAAGCGTGAAAAAATGTGTGCGATAATTTATATATTTTTATTCCCGAATTCAGCTCATTAGCAACAATGATGAAGGAAATTCATTATTTTATTGTTAGCTGGTGAAATTTTGTTTTTCATTCAAAAGTCTGTGTTCTTGTATAGTATAACAACATAAAAATGCTAACTTATAAAAATATTCGACTGTATAAATAAAGTTAAATCGAAAGGATAATGTAACTGCTAGTCCCTGTTTATCGTTAATTTTATAATCTAATATAGAAAAAAGTTTGCAAAGCTATGTAAAATTTGTAAAAAAATATACTAGAAATATCAATTATTATTAAAAAAAATTATTGAAATCAATCTAATTATTTTCTTGGTGACAGACTCATGATGTTTAAATGATAAACTATTTGTTATTTTTTAACCAGAAAATAAACAAGTGTTATATCAACTGAAACGAAACAAACCAAAACTAAGAACTAAAACACCAATTTCCAAATAGTTTATGTATCTAATTTTCAAATAAGTTTGATTTTTTTTATTTATTAGCATATATAAAATGCATGTTTTTATTTTGTAGGAAAATCATGTGTATAAATAAATGTGAGAAACAAATGGCACAAAAAAAATCGAAAAATAGTTCAAACCATAAATTTTTTACGTTACTATAATTTTTTTCAGTATAAAAAGAAATAGGGAAAATAGAAAGATCAAAAAGCATCCTGGACACTACAGAATCCATAAATTATCCACAAAAATCAATCGTTGTTTTTCATTCCTACGGCCTTTATTCTTTTCTTTTAACGTGAATCGGTGTCTAACTGATCTGCTGACTTTGAAATGAAGGAAACCCGTTTCTTTCTTCTAAATATATGAGTTGCGGCATTAAGCCCATATTATCGTTTCCAGCGTTTGGCCATTATATAAAGCTTTTATATGTCCACCAACTTAACCTGGTAGCATTGGAAGACTAGGGTATATATTCCAGAGGAGAGGGGTAGGGAACATTACACTACCATAAACCGTTTCTGACACGCCATAAAATGCCCATAAATGCCATGCCCGTCCAATTTCTCTTGAATCGCGTTTAAAGGACAGTATCTCGGGACTTTACACTAGGACATGTAGCAATGTTTTTACGGAAATGTGAGGGGAAAAAAAGTATACGAACTTCTGACTTTTAAAAGATTTTTTTTTTTCATTGCGGATTTGAGCTTTATTTATTGTTTTATACTTTTTTTTAAGAAAAATAAATTTTGAATCGATTTTAGTTTTTTAGGTTTATTTCTTTCAAAAGTAAAACTTTAAGGCCAAATATTTTTTAGTATTAAGTTATTTATTTTAAAGTGATAAATATATATATTTTTTTTAAAATTAACTTGAACCTATGAGGTTACTTGAACCAATAGCACCATTGAAGCTTTGTGAACAAGCGTAAACTGACAGAAAAACTCTTCATTTTGCTTAAATTTTTCCTCATTTTCACAAATCATTTTTTATTTTTATCAAATGTTCGTTATTTGACGAATTGTTCGCGGTTCGGAATATCGAGCATTCCGTACGGAAGTGGTATCAATTCACGGAAATATTAAGGTTTGCCGCCAGTAAAAATTCCGTATTGATGGAAGCATTTTTAGAAGGTAGTAACTTTAATTCTCTATGACTTATAAACTTTTTACAACGCACCGCACCTTCAATAAATTTTAAGAAACCTATTTCCAAGAAGTCAATAAAATTTTTGAATTTGTAACTGCATTTAATCAACTTTCTTAACTTATAAGTAGGAAGATATAATAGTTACCAACAGCGTTGTAGCATTATCGAAACGGAAAATGTTAGATTTTCAGATCATCAAAAAATTAGTAACACAAGTGATCAACGGTTGCATCTTTATCTATAATTTATGATTGTTTTATTTTTTGGTCATTATCTAAAAAAATAATCGACTACAATTTCTAAAACCCCAACGCACAATTAGATAATAAATTAATATAAATTAGTATTGAAATTACTAACAATTAAATATTAGATTATCAATAATGTGTAACACAAGTGTTCAACAGTCATTTTTAAGTTATACACAATCGATTTCTGTCACATTATCTAAAAAAATATCCATTGCCCAACAATTCCTCAAAATACTCAATCTAACACCTCCAATCTTCGGACACTCTTTCTAAGAAGCCAAGATAACAAGACCTAGACCATGACAATGCTGGTGGCCGCCAGTCTAGACCTCCAGGGTGAGTCTGCCATTGTCCAGTCCTCATCTAGAGAAAGAAAGGAGCCAGAAGGGGGTGGGAAAAACCAACTCATCATTGTTCGATTCTGGCCCCGTTCTAAATTACCCTGGACAACTGACGGCTTTATAATGCCTTCCAGGCAACACTAACACAACTGCTGGAAAGGTGTGTTTTATCACCTAATGATTGAAAGGTTGTTCAATTGGTGCATTTGTGACAATGGTTGTTAGGTAAGGAGGGTGGGTATAGTTTAGGGTTATGTAATTTTTGATGGGAATTAATTATAGTAGTTTGAAGAAGAGGTTTATATTTTTCAGCATTTTATAATGCGTCCACTACAGCAGATAGTTATCAAATAAGCGTCTCACAATGTGATCATCAAAAACTTGTTTTGAAAGAAAAATAAATATACTGGACGGCCGTTATTATTTTTTTAAAAACAAAGTTATAGGTTTGCCTTCAAAAAGATGTTATGAGTAGATTTTCAATAAAAGATCTAAAAATATGTATCGTTTATTTGCCTTGCATTGTTACCTAACTTTAATTGATAACGTCGCGTTCGAACAATTATTTAAAAACTAAAACCTTCCATCAAACCAGTTTAAAAATTAGTTACACTCCCCTTTAAAAATTTTTAATAACATTGATTTAATAACTGATTTAGAAACCGATGGAATTTTGCTTTTAGTCCTTTTTAGAAAATTAAGTAACGAATTTTCGCCATTTTAAACTAAAGCGCTTTATATTTTTTTCCAGCACTTAACAATTTTTGGTTTTATCTTCTCTAACTAAAAGTTCTGTAAAAATACAACAGAAAGATATGCACTTCAACTATAAATTTACCCTGATAAAATAGTCTACTTAAATGTAAAAAAAACCAACATATATTTACCGAAATATATTGTGTTTGAAATTCTGTCCCTTTTAGCTTCCACACTACGTTTATAACGTAAAAAGTGGAAGGTATTATAATCGTTCAGCCCGTCTGTCTGTCAGCCACTTTCATAGCCTACACTACAAATGCTACGGACAAGTGCGATACGTCAAAAAAAAAAATCAGCGAATCAAAATTAGAATACATTGAAAATTTCAGAAAAGAATTCGAATTCGAAGTACTTCAATTATTTAAAAAAAACTGCAAAATTTAATGCTCATTTAAAAAGCATAGGAAGCCATTTTTATTAGAATTAAATCACCATTGCCAATAGCAACAATAGCTCGAGAAACTTTAATTCTTTTATACAATACATTAAAATAAATGTCTTTTTTAATAAAGTTTGAAATGACGTCAAATATATTTCACTACGAGATTCTTTGTATGTTGATATGAAATATTTTCATTCTATTTAAAAGCGAGGAATATTGCATATTTATTCTTTGAAATATAAATTAATTTTTGTACTTGTTTCACGACATTTCAGGGCTACTAATCTGTCTTCTAAGCTTTTTTTAAAAATGTAAATACGCATTTCTTTAACTATTATTCAATTGAATATTTAACTATGATCTTCTAAATTTAAACGATGTTTCATTGACACCTTCTTTATCTTTCCCATTCGTCAATTCTGCGTTATTTAACGCTATTCTCATGAACATTAACGATAATTTACTGTTTGAATATTTGTTTAATTTAACCTCCAAACGGTCAACAAGGAAAAGCCCTAGATTCGAATGCTTTTAGTAATATAAATTAATTATATTTGCTTTGCAAAAATTCAAACGATGCGTGAAAGGTTAAATTCTTTTCAAAAAATTGACATTTACACGAAAATTTTCCTTTTAAGTAGATAATTTTTATTCCAAACACCTTGCAAAGAGGTTACAGGAGTACACAACACAACTTATTTTGAGGAAGTTGATTTTATCTAAATATCTGAGACTCAAAGATATTTATTATTCGAAAATAGATTGTGACTTTTGATCCTTTCTTGGAGCTTCATTCAGCTCATTGGAATTCATTGATGATAAATAATTTATTCATTCAAGTTTTATTTATATGACTACTCTTGTTTATTTATATTGTTTCTAATAAAGAGTTCGACTTATTTCTTGATTCTAAAAGTATAAAATCATTTATTTCAATTTTTTGAATGACATATGTAATGTGCAAATTAGTAAAGGTTATTTATGAGGGCTACGGTATGTTTTTAACTGAACGAGGCAAAAATTAAATGGCATTTAAAAAAAATACTTAAAATACTGTTAAATAATTTACTCTTTTTTTATTTATGTTTTCTAATAAGGAGTTCGAATTATTACCTAATTCCAAAGGTATAAAATAATTTAATTCAATGTTTTGGATGACTTACATAATGCGAATACAAGTAATGGTTGTATCTGTGGGCTTTGGTATGTTTTTCGCTAAATGGGGGGCAAAAGTTAGAAGGCTTTAAATAAATGATTTCATCAAATACAGTATAATATTCATAATGATAATTGTAAATATCTTATACAAAGCATCTGTGTGGGGCTTTCTATATTTCAAATACCTGAAAAATAGTTTTTATCTATTCTTTTGATGCCTCTTTAGTTTGAATTGCCCCAAATTTACCCAATACTGTATTATTTAAATAGTTTTTTAGGAGAAATGAGCGTAAAAGGCAGTCAGAGATACCACAGAAACCAGCGTATAAATGTAAACAAGTAGGTTTGTTACAGAATCTGTCACTTAAAAAGCTTCCACACAACAATTGTGCTCAGCAGGAAATAAACTATTTTTACACCTTAAAAAGAAATTAGCCAAACAAGGCTTTTAGCTAGTTTAGTTCACATTTTTAAACGCAAAAATTAACGATTTTCATTAATCTTCTTTCTCAGATTTAACGATTAGTCTTTATCGTTTGCTAAATTTGTTTGAAGTTCGAAGAATAATGATGTAATTTTTTTTAATAAATATCTTTGAGTCTCCACAATTTCCCATTTACATTAACTTTCTTCTGAAAATTCAGTTATTATTTATCGTTTGTTAAATTAATTTACAGTTCGAAAAATAAATAATTAGTAAATTGATGCTCTAAAAAAAGAAGAAAAATGTCTAGTTTCAGTTATTTTATTTCGAAAATTCAATAATTATTACTTATCGTTTACAAAAGATAATTTATATTTCAGAGAATAAATATGTAATATTCCTCGCTTTTACATAGAATAAAAATATTTCATATCAACATACAAAAAATCTCGTAGTGAAATATATTTGCCGTCATTTCAAACTGATCGATGTCGCAAAAATAAATTTATTTTAATTTATTGTCTAAAAGAATTAAAATTTCTCGAGCGATTGTTGCGAATGGCAATGGTGATTTAATTCTAATAAAAATGGCTTCCTATGCTTTTTAAATGAGCATTAAATTTTGCAGTTTTTTTTAAATAATTGAAGTACTTCGAATTCGAATTATTTTCTGAAATTTTCAATGTATCCTAATTTTGATGCGCTGAATTTTTTGACGTATCATACTTGTCCGTAGCATTTGTAGTTTGGGCTATGAAAGTGGGTGACGGACGGACAGACAGACGGACTGAACGATTATAATAACTTCCACTTTTTACGTTATAAACGTAGTGTGAAAGCTAAAAATGGTGGACGTATGAAGGGCCTACTTTCTAAGCTCACATTCTCCAAAGTATAACTAACATATAGGGCCCCTTCATTGGCGAGTTCGTACAATTGAACTAACCATTATCAAAAGTCATCATTGAATAAATCGGAGTTGTGATTGGGGAGAATGAGAGTTTTTGCAACTACACCCTTCTAAAAATATCTCATTTATTTTTTACATGTATTTGTAATAGTTATTGTTATATTGTATTTGGGGAAAATTATATTAGTAAATTTATATCAGGTTAAAGATACATTAATACAATTGAAAAAGTACGCCGATGGTTGGTAAGTTCGTTTTTACTTTACTATGCTTTAATCATATGATTTCTGTAAAACTTGTTTTTCCGTTAGGGTCTATATATGGCGCAAAAACAATGATTGAGTTAACTTCGATCATTTCTGTAAAACTGGTTTATCTACTGCGATCGATTTGTGGAACAAAAACAATGATTTGCACAAGTTAAATGATATCTGTAAAACTTGTTTCTTACCAGGGTCAATTTGTTACACAAAAGTACGAATAATAGATATATTTTAATAATTGTGATATCTCTTTAGGGTTTATATATGGCGCAAAAACAATGATTGAGTTAACTTCGATCATTTCTGTAAAACTGGTTTTTCTACTGCGATCGATTTGTGGAACAAAAACAATGATTTGCACAAGTTAAATGATATCTGTAAAACTTGTTTCTTACTAGGGTCAATTTGTTACACAAAAGTACGAATGATAGATATATTTTAATAATTGCGATATCTATTTAGTACAATTCAATGTTTTTTGCAGCTACTGTCAAAAAGTACTATACAATTTATCAGTTGAAGAATTTTACAGTATTTACCTTCTAAACTCACTTTTACATATAATGATAGAGCTGATTATTCGAAACCATAGCTACAGTTAAAGAAATTTTACATCATCAATACGTAAGGCAATCCAAAACGATATGAATTAATATTATCGATAAAAAAAGCAATAATACTCCCCTGCTATAAAACGGTTTAACATTCCAGGCAGCGCCAAGTAAAAATTACAAAACGGAGCCCTGGAAACAAATGGCTATTGGCGGTGTTAATAGAAACAAATGGTTGTATTGGAGTTCCACGGGGTTGATAACGCAGTATCCCAGGAGGGCATTACTGAATCCAGAACGAACCTGGAGCCAATAACACAGAACATTCCGCCATGTGTTTGTGGATATTCGAAACTGTCTTGTACTCAGGGAAGAAATTGTTCGGAAATTTACGGAGTTGATGAAAGTCTTTTTTATTGCTGTTTGCTTTACATTTTATTTGCTGTTATTCAATTGTTGGTCATCAACTGATAATGAAATTATTTTGTTTTGTTAAGATATGATAAAAATACTTGTGGTATAAAAGAATTATAACTTGAAACTTTTGATGACAACGATTTTTTTTAACAAACTACTTCACATGTATGTCATACTTTAATTTAATAAAAAGGCGCAATTATTATTGTTAGCTAATTTAAGTAAAATTATGAAACTAGTATTTTTTTTTTAATTCTTATTATTTTTATTAATTCAAACTTCTGGCTACTATTTCAATTTCAGCTATTTGACATTTTGAAATTTAAATCGAACTTGCAACCAACATTTTTTTATTGTGCATTTGCGGAAATTCGCAACTGGTATTATTTACGCTTATAGATTTATATTTACAAATTAGTCTTTTTTTTCATTGTTTATTTAATATGCGGACTTTGTAGAATAATCAAATATATGATTTTCAAAACACATGTTGTAAAATAGAAATTATCTGAAATAATTCGTAGTTGATAGTTGCATTTGTCGATGTTCTTAAGAGGTAATTCACTTTATATTTTATTAACGTGAGCTTAATAATTTAAATTATTAATTAATTCAATTAATATTTCAAATATTTTGCTATGAACTATAATTTACCACATAAGGCCGATTTTTTTGCGGTATATTAGTAAAAGTTTTGCTTTATAAAATACATTTTTTAAATTAGAAATTTTTTTAAAAAAAGCACTCAATATACTTTAAAATAATATTAAATAGTCCTTTGTTTTTATGAATGCCAATTTCAAAAGGAGTTTATTATAGCGTTAAACTTTATTCAATACTTAGCATAATCGCCTTTATTGATTATAATAATTTTATGGATAAACATTTTAATATATAAAATTATAACAAAAAACAGAATAGTTATCTTACTATCATATTCATTCGTACCAACACACGACAAAAATAAGATTATTTAAACGTCAAAAGTAGATTTGTTACAGTAAAATATATGAATGAGATCATTATTTAAATTAACTAGTCAAGATGAATAATAGTCATTATAAAATTAGCGGTTAACGTTAACCGGTACTAATACTGGTTAAATTTACCGTAGCTACTTTAATAACAACAGTATTTTAAATAATTATTTATCTCATTAACCCGCCCTATTTTAAGAGCCTCTTATCAGAAAACAGCATAATCATGGACAACAGTTTCACAGACAACTGCTTTCTGTGCAACTACTTCCAATTAAAAATTCCAAAAATGGTCCTGTGGTCCCCGCCTACTCAGTACTGGGTATCCTATCCCCGCCCCCTAGAACCCCCGAAAATTTGGATAAAAAAACTCCTTCATCCCCCCCAAGCAAACACGTGCCGGGTTCCATGTTTTTGGCGAATAATCGCTAAACTCATCGATTGTAACTATGATATTTCCTTAAATATATCGTACCACACCAACTTTATCAAAGAAGAAACTCTTTTCCACGAAAAAATATAGCTAAACAAAAAATAAAATGTTTTCAACGAACCCGTGCATTTTAAATAGCGTCAATAAAACAATTAATTGTTAACTTAATAGCAGAACAGTCTCTTTTCTACACACAAAAAAATAGCTATCTGTCAAAAAATTGTTTTAAATGAATCGTTCATTTTTAATAGCGTCAATATTTTTTTAAATTTTAATTGTTAACTAACTGTCCTGAAGTAACTTAATCGAAGATTCAAAACAGTTTCAAAATTGTTTTCAATGAACCCGCACATTTTAAATAGTGAAACTAAAAATAATTATTTATTTTAATTGTTAATTTTTACTGTCCAGAAGTGATGATTTTATTATTAATAGCAGTACGACAGCAAATCCATTTTAACTATATTTATTTATAAATATATCGCAATGCATGCAGAAACCACTTTTTTCAAAAGGCGAAAGAAGTTTGACCTTTATATTACTTTTCATTATGTGTATGATTAACGGATTGGCTTATTATTGTAGCTCAACTGTTGTACTGGTCATTTCATAGATTTTATTAATCGATAGGTTATAAAACGTTGCATATTTCGGCATAATTAACCATAGGAAAGCGATATTTGTCAATTTCTTTTAATTTCCATAGTGCGAAACATTTTAACAGTCATCTAATATTTTATATTGCAAAATGCATTATATGATTAAAAAACTATACCAGATTCGAAATTAACCATAGGAAAGCGATATTTGTCAATTTCGTTTAATTTCCGTAGTGCGAAACATTTTAACAGTCATCTAATATTTTATATTACATTATATCATTAAAAACATATATCTGATTCGAATTTGTACCTAAAAAAGTACACATGTACATAGCGATAATTATTAATCAAGTGATTTCTAATAACATGTATTTAAGATAGAAATAATATTAACATATGTAATATAACAAACAATATTAAAAAATAAAAGTTGTTGATAAAAATGTAATATATTTAGGACGACACATGACCATAATAAAATGTAGTATTTAACTAATACATAGTAAATTATTTATATGATATATTTTACTTACGTTACTGTGCTTTAGCAATTATACAGCAAATGATTTTTTGTCATATTCTTGAAATATTTCTCGTTTTCTACCGTTAAATTCCTAAAACAATGTAAATTAGTATTTTAAAGTAGTACTACATTTAGTATTTTTTTTTTAAATAATACAATGAAATATTATTTTTAATTTAATTACAAATTTTAATTGCTTATAAAATTGTAGAATTTTGAAGAAGGCGAAACATCCATTGTAAAATCCTTTTCTTAGTTTTTCTTTAAACTAACGACAGTGACTCAATTGAGAAAGTAAATATGCGTTTTTTTTTACCTTCTATATATTCAATGTTTATAACTCAGAAAGTTTAACCTTTTATGAAGAATGTGTTCGTCTGTCCGTCCATCGTCCACTTTCACAGAACAAACTACAAGTCTGACAAACAATTGGAATGAGTCATATTGAAGCAAACATTCATACAAGGCAATATCCCAAATTTCATTAAAATTAAAATTCGTGGCGATTTGGGGTGTTTCTTTCTAAAGTGTATAAATAATATGTATAAGTGGTTCTAAAAAACAGTTACTATAACAAAAACCTACTTTATTTTGGTTTTGAAAGCCAAGCTACTCAAATAACAATTTTATATTTTCAATCATTATAAAGTATGTAACATGGACTTGGCGATATCTGTAACCCTTGGCGCTATTTCTCCCCTACCTTCTCCATACTAGCAAACCTGAAATAGGGTTAAAGTTTAGACAACCCTCACCATTGTACCCCGACATAGATTTACGACTGTCTACTTCCTACAAAAGTATACAAAAGCATGCCCAATGCGGGGACATTTTCTATAGGCGCGGATACTACGCAATCAGTTATGTAATCAGAGCATGTGTTGCTAAGCAAACGTATTATTACGGGGGGATTGCGAATGGCTTAATATTATTATATGGGTGGGGGAGGATTATAATTGTAAAAAAGGAATTTTTGTAAGTTAAGTATAATTCGGTATTAAAAAAATATTTTAGTCTGATGCTGGTTCGATCGAACAAATACTTAGCTTTGTGTCTTTATTTTGATAAATTTTTGAAGGGAATTCACTAAATAAGTATTTGAAGCATGGATTTAATTATTTTAAAATTAGAAACTATTTGAAACTATTTGATTAATAAAAAATTTAGTTAGTGAGATATTGTATAGATGTAAATTTCAAATCAATGAAAAAAAAATACCTAAATATAATACCAGTTAGTATAAAATATTTTTTTAAAAAATAATTTTAATGTAATAATAAATGTAACGTAATTTTGCCAACTTTGCTATACACCACACTAACTTTCCATTAAATCTACGTAGATTCACGTAGATTGATTTCTTTTTCTAATGTCTGTCTACGGTGTGTAAGCTTCTGGTTTGCTTGTAAAGAAGCGTTTGTAGTGGTAATAAAACAATTTTAACCTTTAACGATCTGATGATTCGCAATAAAACGGTTATAGCGTGTTACAACTGAACACTCCCGCCATTGGGCTTTTCATTGGTGGATTTAAGTTATTTTTAATCTTATTAGTGCGTTACTACTGAACAAACCAGCCGGGAAATATCACGGGAACGAGAAATAGAGACCGAAACCTCACACCGTAATTTTCACGAAGGGACCGTAATTTTCAGAGAGAAGGAAATGGGGGAATCTCGATGCAATATAATTTTAAGTAAATATATTTTTACTGTCGATTTTTGCATTGTTGACATTTTACTCATGGAAATGCAAACGTAAACTACACGGCTCAAAACAATTAGGGGAACGCACGGTTTAAACCCTTTCATCCCCAATTATTCCATTTGGAAACATCAGATTGCGATTTTTTTTCTCACTAAGTTAAGCTTGCACTTATTTATCGTTAGATGGAAGAATCATGTCTTTAGGAAAATTATAAAATGTTTGCTTTAATTAAATGAAAATATGAAAAACATGGTAAAATAAAATTCACTCCCAAAAATATTTACGACAGAAATTGACCGAAAATTCTTCACGCTTGCATTCTTAGATTTTTAAAAAATGATTTTAACCTTTTTTTAACACATAAAGTTTTGAAAAAATTATTGTTATAATTTATTCAAAAATAATGATTCCAATTTTTCCCCCTTAAATTTTAGTTAAAAATTAAGAATTGTTTCCCTGTTTTTTACCAATTCATTCTTGATGCATAATGAATCTATTTCAAATTTTAAATTTTTAGAATAAAAAATAAAAAGTTTGAACTGAAAGAAATAACAAAAGTACGCAAAGTGCTCCCCTAATTGTTTTTAGCAAAGTACTACGTTTAGTTCTAATTAAACACTAAAAAAACGGTAGTTACTCTATCAATTGCAAAAAATATAATAAGCATAATCATATAGGGTAACTTACACCATTACATCCCGAATAAATTAATTTGACCCCTTATCCTCCCCTTACACCCATCTACTTTCCATACCAAACATTGACGATTGACACAAGCACTAGTGTGCATTGGTCGTCTCCAAATTCATCCTAGCAATGTGTGTAAGCCCCAGATAACGTTGCATGGTTCGGAACTTTACGCATGGTGTAACATTTGATAAGGTACGAATGTGGACCTAAACACATGTGTCAGATAACAAACGCCTATAAATCTCGGAGCGCTGATCCTTTGCAGGTATTAGTCCGTAAAGATATTGGCTGTGTTTTACGATCGTGTCATACATTGGCAGTTTTGTGATTTATCCGGTATGAGCTAGAATCTATCTGGATTTTTTGGGCCGATGATGTAAGGGGTGGGAGAAGGATGGCTTTTTGTGTGTTGTTTGATTGGGGCTGTTTTCCCAAAAGTGAAATTTAAATATTTGTAAAAAAAATATTTGGAATTTTGATGTTATGAAATGTACACTCAGAAAAAAAAAACTGCACAAGTGTTCTGTAAAAATGGCAACGTTACAATAATATTTTGTTGTTTCAATACAAGAATTGTGTTGATGACATACGAACACAAATTTGTGTTGCTCCAACATAATGGGGCCCGGGTGGCCCAGTGGTTTGGACCATTACGCTAGCAGTCTGAGCGCTGTAACGGGTGCGGGTTTGATTCCCGCCTTCGCCCTGGGTGTACTTCCTTTCTCTGTGACAGTAAAAATTCTTTCTGTGTCTGTCTTACTTGACGAAGGCTTCATAAGCGGATCTCTGATCAAGCACACAAGCCGGAATATATATGTACCTACCCCCTCTTCCTCCAACATAATTGACGATCGCGAGAACAAAATATTAATGTATCCATGCGCATTTGAAAAAAAAAACAACTTAAATTATATTGTTGCTTAAAATATGTATATAACAAAATTATACCATTCATTTTAAAATACTGTAATATTTAACTTACTATAATACTTTAATATTTAACTACTGTAATACTGTAATATTTAACTTACTGTAATATTTAACTTACTGTAATACTGTCATATTTATTTAAGTTTATCAATATAGATTTTTTAAGCTATAGTATTAAGTATAGCTAATTATTCAAAATATTGAAGAACAGATGCTGAACTACATTTCGGAAGAATAGATGAGGGCTGCGCCTTCAACACAATTTTTTTAGTTAACCATTCATTACTATTTGTCGCAATACAATTGGTGTACTGTTTCAACACAAGTTGGTCCGGGCAATACATTTTTATCTTATTATCAAAAATATATTTCAAAGACTAGTTAGTTGTCTGTAAAATTTAATTTCAAGTTACAAGAGAAAAAATTTAAAGTTCTTTATAAGAAATAAAATCTAACATTGTACTATCCATATTTAAAAGCCAGGAGTAAAGAGATATTAAAAAAAAATAAACACGAAACACGATACATACATGCAGCAATAGATGTAATTGCTATCAAGAATATTAAATGTGATTGCATATTAAATAATCACAGTATTTCCAAAAAATTGAAGCTAAAATTTCTAATTTGCATTATAAAATTAAAATAAATATGATTTACTAAATCTACTAAAATGTTTAAACACAGAAGTAAGCACAAATTATTTTCTTTAAAAAATATTAAAACTGTACCAATAATAATTTAAATTAAATAATAAAATAAAAAATTTTAACTGTAAAAATTTGCCCACATTTCTGTGTAACTTGTCGTCCGAACGGAAAACCTCAGGAATATCACCATTCTTCTACAATATCAGGTACGAAATAATACCATAAACGATGAACGGTTCTTTGACTTCCTCTGAAAAGTTCAAATAAGTATTTAATGAGCAATTATGTTGGAAAAAAAATTAAGATGTGTGTTACTAGTTTGGTTGTTGCTATTATAATTGTAAGTAAAAAAAAAGAGGTTGAATATTACAATTATTTTTGCTATTCAATTCTAAATGGCAGACTTTATAGGTAAGTGGGGAAAATAACATAACATAGTTCACACATTATTTGACTGAAACGCTGTAATACAATAATAATAATTTAAAATTTATGAGAAATTCAGAATTGGAGAATTTATAGAATTTCCATATTGAAGTATCAAGAAAAATTCTGGAAAAGGAAAAATTACTTTTTGTCTGGGTATACAAATATTTGTTTAATAGTTTTTTTAAATTAAAAAAGAGAAAATATTTGAAGAATTAAATTGTCTACCACTCTTAAAAAACATTTTGACTCATCTGAGAATTTAAACTTCGCAGTGGTGATTTGAATAGGGTGAATGCATCTTTTTGGAGGAAACAAATACATAAGAACAATCTGCACCACACTTTAAACGAGCGGTTTTAACTCAGTCTGAGTTAATTTTCACTCCTTTCCGGTGCCGAAAATGCACTTCTCCTATAGGAGTGAATTTCACTCTTTTGTTTTAAGAGTGTATTTTTGCTGCACTTGCGTTGTAACTAAAATTTATTATACTCAACTGAGAAAGATTTAAAACTTCGCAGTAGTTATTTGAAGAGGGTACGAATACATTATTTTACGAAACCAAATCCCACCATTAAAAGCCCCTTATAATTCACCACGCTGTCAACATTTGAAATTTGTAAAATCATTTCCATCTTGAATAATGATAGTTTTTTAAATTCCTGAGTATTTAGAAGGAGAATCGACAGGTCTCCAGATTCCTTGACTAAGAAAATGTTCAATAAGAGTTTTATTTTTATGAGCATTGGCCCCCGAACAGCGTTAACGAATTTTAAGCGCTGTTTCTTAGAATTTATAGTTCCCACTTTACCGTTATGGCCCATCAGGCTTAAACTTCAATCTATACGTTAGGTTGGAAAAACTAGAAAGAAATAAATTAAATAGAAGTTTTCTTTTTCTTTTTAAATGTTGATTGTTGAAATAGTTATACACTGTAAATTTTGTGAGATGTCACATTGAAAAAGTAAATGTATGGGTTGGTAAATAAGTATAGTATCGAGAAAAGAAACAAGAGCTATAAATTTACGTTGAATCGTAGTCAATTCGGAAGGATCATAATATGGAATAGAATGTAAATAATTTTTAACATTTCTGGATTTTTTTTTTATTATTATTTTTTTTTTTGCTCTTCAGTATTTTAACTTTTTTAGATTAAGAGAGATTGCCAGTCCCATAGAGCTAATGCATTAGTTTTGGAATCACAACTTACTCAGAAGTATTACTTTGCCATGTTAGCCATTTTCCCCCAGGTATGGGAATCAACATAACATCAAAATGAAACGAATATGAAACGATAATGTTATCTAGTTATTTAATCATATATTTTTGAATTTATAAAATGCTAAAAATATACAGCAGATGGCGGCACTATTTTAAAAAAAATTATCAATCAATAATTAAATAACCGGATGTTATTTTCTTTTAAATTTAGTTTTAAATTGATGTTATGATTAATTCCATGCCTGGTGGAAATGGGATAACATGGCAAACCAATTCTTTTTCAAAAGTTGTGATTTCAAAACTAATGCATTAGCTCTATGGGACTGACAGTTCCTCTTAAATGAGCATTTCAATTTTTCTTTTTTATTGAAATTTTTTGGCATTGCAGTGTTGCACAGGTTAAATGTATGAAATAATCAAAGTAAAATAAAGGAGCTTTTGTGGAGAAACATATGAGAAAATGTATAAAACACTTCTTGGTAAACATTGGACTAATTATTAACTGATAATAACTGCTATTTAAACTGAAGCTTGAAGATTCACCTGCATTATTATAGTTAAGAATGAATTTGTTATAACCTAGCAATGTAATATGATGCAAATAAATATAGTTTGTAGAACAATGAAATGAAAACATTTGGTAAATTTAATTTTTATGATATTGTATTTAACACTGAGCAGAGATCCCGCTTTATTATTTGTTGAATGAAAATGTTTACCCAGCAATAAGAAAATGTTCGGAAATGAAGTATACTAGAAACAAAAATAAAAGAAAACAATTTTAATTTTATGGTATTTCTTTTAAATGTGTCACAGCATGCTACACAGTAAGACTTTGGTGCAACGTTACTCCATAAAACTGTCGGAAACAATATTTATGTAAATAGTAACATACAAAAAAAATTTTATGCGAAAAGAATAATTTAAATAGTACCTGTTCACTAGTGGGTTCACGAATGCCCACATAAGAACATTAACTACTTATAATTCATAAATGTATTATAAATAAACTAACAGTTTCCTTGCACAGAAGCCACGACCATGGGCGGAGCTATAAAACGCGCGGAGCAATCAGATGAAGAGAAAATTTCATCCGTTTCATTTTGTCTTTATCTGATTGCTCCTTGCGTTTTATAGCCTTCTGTGCAAGGAAACTATGAGTTTAACTATTTAGTTTAACTAAACTAAGGTTTTTTTATGAAAGTTGTAAATATTTGATGGGAATGTGATGAAACCTTTATTACCGAGTGCTAACGTAAACTAGCTTTCTTTAATCAAATTTATGGTGTAACATTACACCACAAAATCGGAGGAAGCTTGGCGTTTCTTCTGATTTTCTGCGGCCGTGTTTGCGGAGTAACGTTTCACTAAAAATTTACAGTTTTGAAGATCATTTTAATTACTTACCATTAAAAAAAAATTTAAATGGTCGTGTTTTTCTTATGAAGTGTGATAATTTATGAATATGAAGTGTAAAGTAGAAATGTCAGCTTACTGCATAATTTTAAAGGCAATTTTTTTAAAAAAAAATCTTGTTTAATGTAATCAAAATATGATTAATAAAATTAAAAAAATAATTAACTAAATAAGAACTATTTAAAAATACATTACGCACACTGTATGGAATTGATTAAATAGAGAGAAAGGAAATAAGGAATAAATAGTTTTTTTTAAAAAATTTCGTTTACTTTTCATCGGGATACTTAGTACAATTCGCGGAATACATTGAAAAGTACATTTAATATGAGCAAAGTTTGAAAGTTGAATCATGCATTGAGAAAAAATCCTACAAAAATACCAAAATTCAATAAATTGCATAACGTAATAACAAATTCAAAGGAAAATAGCAAATTTAATCAACTATTTTAACAAAATAATTTGAATTGAATATTATATTTACTAAACTACATTATTATTTCAAATGCTACTCCGAAATAATGAAAATTATTTTAAGAATTAAAGGCAAATCTTTAAACTCTAATGAATTTATATAGAAAGTAAACATTTAAAGTAACATAATTAATTAAAGTAAAGTATGTAAGAGTAGTATTTTTAATATTTTAGCGATTTGTTAGTGCTGCCATCTATTATAAAGTAACGCAATTTTTAATTTCTTTCATTATCAATTTATAACCTTTTAATTTTAGTTTAGGCTTAGATTTTGCGTAATAATTGCAATTTGTCGAATTTTATGTAACCATCATTTTCCATCAATCAACTTAATGAATCAAAATATATTCTGCGTTTTTTTAATACAAAATATTTATTATATTAGCGTATTTAAGATTGCGGAAATAATTTTAAAACCTGAACTTAAATTACTTATGATAAAGCGATTAAAAGTACATATATTTAATTATAAATCATACAAACTAATTATTAAAACCTCTATTAGGTTTATTTTTTCATTTGAAGTATTTAAAAATATTCTTTATAGTGTAAAGATTTTTATCTTAAAGTAAAAGATAACCCTAAGATTAAAATTATATAAATAAACTTATTTATAAAAAAAATCAAGTAATTTATAATTAATCATGAATTTCATGATATTAAAATTTACATTTAATAAATTAATTTGAATCTCATATATTTTTTTAAGTTATGCTTTTATAGAAAATTCTGAAAAATAAACTTTTAAGCAGATTTTTAGAATTTTTCAAATTAACTACTTAATATTAAAAAAAAATAGCAAAATGTAAATATAAAACAGCACTGTAGTTAAATAAAAATAATTTCAAATATAAATAAAACAGAAAATTTACGATTTTCCCCCTTCATTAACTAATAGTGTGCGGCTTAGCTGACAGAGGGCGCCATGTATTCTTCCTTACGTCCCTTCTTTTTCCGATGCTACAGGGATGAGGGTAGGAAGAAAAGCACGAGTGAGTTTTTTTCTACATCTAATCCTGGCCCGAGAGGATTGGGTACTACAAAAGTTACAATATAATATTAGACATACTTGAAACAAATAGTTCTATGAAATAATAAATTTTACATCGTTCATATGTATTTCATGAAAATTATCCAGCATAATTAAATTCTAAATTTAAAAAAATATATATATTATAACTAACCAATAATTACGCAATAAGCTTTGCAATACTAGAAGCTATTTTGAAAAAGAAAAAAAAAACTTAAGGTTAGGATTTTAAATATATGCTAATAAAACTTTAAGCATAAATAGATAAAACAAGATTAATCACTATATAAAATTGAATTTTCTTTTCAATATTAGAAGTGAACAGAAAATTTCAACAATTTAATGAAAAACAAAAATCACAACTGCTTCCCTCAATACGCAAATCTCTAAATACGATAACTTCACTAAAAATTACACATGTCACTAAAAAAATATTCCCGCAGCTCTAGAATTATGTCTAAAATAAACCATCATTCAAATGGTTTTCAACATTGTGATACCAAAATAAAAGAAAAAATATGTATCAGAGCTTCATTAAAAAAAATATGCATCCCAGCAATAACAGAACCAAACGCCTTGGCCCACTAAACCCATTCAAACTTTATATATAAAAAAGAAGTGTATAGAAGTGTGTATTCGTTGATTGTGTTCTTATTAAAAATTATTACTACACACACAAAAATAGCTGTTAATGTAACTACAGTTTTGAAAAATTCTGTTAAAACGAGAACGATAAAAAATTTCTTTAAAAAATCCAAGAAAAGAGCATCTGTCATACATACAACATATGTCATACAGCCCGTTGAATTCTCGTTGCAATGCTAAGGGGGCATCCATAAATTACGTGATGCGTGTAGGTTTGAGGGGGTCGAGCAGAATATCACCAATTATCACGTAAGGGGTTCTCGTCAAATATCACCAATTATCACGTAAGGGAGTTCTCGTCAAATATCACTTAATTTTCCCAAAAAAAAAAAAAAAAAAAAAAGTAAAAAAGCAAGAAAAAATAGTTACATTTTTGTTTCTCCAAGAAGAATTTGGCAAAATCTTCCATGACGATATTTATCATGGCTTTCCGGACACTATTCGAGAATGTTGGAACGTTAAAATACTATTTAAAATTCACCAAAAAAGAAATCAAATAACAAAAATGTGAATTAAAAAAAAATATCTCGTGAGATTATGGGGGGGGGGAGGGAGAGAGGTGGAGGGTCGAGCAAATATCACGAAATATCACCAAGGGGGAAGGGAGAGATATCGTCAAAATATCGTCAAAATTGCATTGCATTAATGGACGCTACCTAATAAAACAACCATCACACAGGAGTATTTATAAACACTTTATAGTGTTAAACATTTCGGCGCAATATTCCACCGGAATCCTGGAACTTTCTAGCTGCCACCATAATTTGGAGCGTTAAATAACCAATTTAGTGGTAAAACCATAACTTTGATGCACCGTAAAAGTGGTGAATTCACGTTCCAAATAGTGGTGGCAGCTAAAAAGTTCCAGGATTTCACTGCGATCTTGCGCCAAATTTTTAACAGTGTAGATTAACGCCTATTTTTAAGTTCAAAGAATAATAGACGTGAGTATCAGTCGAATTTTAATTGAAAAAAATAAAGATTTAACAACCAGAAAGAGTATATAAAGTGCAGCTTTAGTGTAAAAAACTCTTATTGTTACAAAGATCATTGGTACAAATTACTGGTGACCTTCTTAGGACTATTGTTATTTTCTAGAAAATTAAAAAATTGAATTTGGCAGTCCATTATGCAACCAAACCAATGCCAACAAATATAGTAAGGCCAAAAGGGTTAATTTTATTGAATTTTGTAAATTTTTTATCGATTCTGTTAATGTGTACTTTTCTGTGGTCTTTCTTAAACATGGTCTACGTTGTAACTAGAATAGAATTTTCTCAATATGCTGTTTAAAGCAAAAACCCGTAGATGGTAATTAAAAAAAAATAGCTTTTTAGATTTGAGATTCCATCATATTTTGAACAACTGTGACTTTTGATTTCTTAATTTTGGGATTGGGATTTTAAGTGGCATTCTAAATACTTTTTTTTCTAAAAAAACCATTAAATTTATATATATTTTTTTATATTTTGCTGTTCTTTCTTCTACTGTAATGACTTCTCCATAATATTTTCTCTGTATAGGCTTCTATTAAAAAAGGTTGTCAATGCTAAATTCCTCACAGGTGTCCTTTAAAAAACCTAAAAAATAAACTGTATGTTAACAAATGAAATATTCAATTAAAACAATTTAAGAATTTTAATAAATTACAGAAATTAAATAAATAATTTAAACATCATTAAAATAGTTATAGTTAACTGAAAATAATTTACGTTGAACAAAGATGCTGAACAAATAACAGGTAATTTAGAATTGAAAGGAATATAAAAACAATTAACACGGAACTTAAAATTAGAAATATAATTATTTATTAAAACAAAAAGTCTGCTGTACGGAACCAGTATATGTATGAGTTTCGCATAGTATATTTATCGAGGACAACTTCCCATATTTATACACTGTAAACATTTCCTGTAATGTAATTCCAGGTTTATGGAGTAAACACGAAGTTCCGTAAAACTGAGGGTATCAAGATATACTTCCAGCTTTAGGGTTCCAAATTACGAGGCGTTATTGGCTGCGTTAAAGCTCCTAATGGAGGCTAGAAATAGGCAGTCGGAAACGATTACCTTACTTTACCTTACTTACAGCTTTTTGGGGTAACGTTACACCAAGTTTATGAAATACGTTACGCCCCAAAATAGGAGTTTACTTATTTTTGAGTAACTTTACTTTGTTAATTTGGTGTAACGTTACTGTAAAAAGCTATATAAAGCTGGAAAAAGCTAGGTCCCTGCGTTTTTTGAAGTAACGCGACACAATGCATTTTTACAGGGAATTAGTAATTTTAATGAATTACATTTAAAACAAAAAACTTTCCTATATATTTATTAAAAAAATATACATGTAAAAAACGAATAATGATGTGGAAACGAAAATACTGAATATTAAAGAAATATTTAAATGGCAATTTAAATATTATGGATTTGTTAAAATATATTCGATTTTTTAAAGAAAATTTTGATACGTGATTTTACTGTTCAATTTGAAAAGAAATGATATCGAGTAAAAAAATCAAAATTACGATAACAAGCCACAGGGCATTTGAAACAATAGGAATTATTTAAATTAAAAATAAATATATTCGATTCACAAGAGCTAGTTTTATTTTATTAAGCATATCGTTTTTTTAATTATTTCATAGTCAAAAATATTAATTACATTAATATATATTGTTAAAGTTTACTTCAACTTAACAACTGTAAATGAATTCAACCCTGCGTTTAACTTTTTAATGTGTATTAACTTTTACAAAACTAATTTTTACAAGTGTTTGCGAAAGATACATTCTAAGTAAATCTTCAATAATATCTACATATTTATAGAAACAGTATTTGACAAAACCAAACTTTTTTTAAAAAAGAAAGGAGACATTTTCGTTTGACTTTTGTTTCAAAATTCCTCATATATGGTAAGAGAATGATTTTCCCAACATAATATTTTATTTGTACATTTCTTAATTTCTCTTGTACTGTAGCACCTACAGTCCCTGGACAAATTACTAGACGCACTGTATATTTTTAGTAATTTTATGTTTTTTCAGAGTTTTTATGCATTAATGGTATATTTAAACTACACTGTTAAAAAATGTGTGCTTGGTTTCACCATGATATTGGTTCCTAGTAGCTGCAACGGCTGAATGGTGAAATGTTCCACCATATTTTTGGTATTCGGTTGAACCATTTCTCAGGTTTTTGTTTCCAAATCCAGAAAAATGGTTCAACCAAACACCGAAAAAAGGTGAAACATTTCACCATTCAGCCGTTGCAGCTACTAGGAACCAATATCATGGTGAAACCAACCAATATCATGGTGAAACCTAGCACCAAATTTTTAACAGTGTACAATATTATTGATTTTTATTTAAAAGAATTGTTGTAGACTACATATTTGTATTTATTTTAAGATAATTATGATTAAGATTAATTTATATTAATTATTTATTATAAGATGATTTACGTGTGGAATCATCATCCTCAATTGCAGGAGACAGTACAGTCTTGCATTGATAGCATGCCGCGCAGAATTAAAGCTTTGATAGCGGCTAAAGGTGGCTCAACTAAATATTGACTTTTACTAACATTAATTTCACTTTTCTTTAAAACTTAATGAACTTATGCTTTTCTAAATTAATGCTGTTTTAATTATGTCAAATAAATCGGTAATTGATTGGATAATATAAAAATAAAAACCAAATCAACTTAAAATAATAAAACGGTACAATATCACCCGGTAATTATTATTTTACATGAATTCTTGCAGTGCGTCTAATAATGTGACCAGGAACTGTAGTATAAAGTGGATGGGATGAAGTTTAACATCTTCGCTCCAGAAGAATACATACGTGGATCGTTGTAGTATTCACTTAACAACTTCAGTTTACTAGTTTTCTTAGTTAACTAAATTTTTTAGTGTAAACTAGAATGTTACACCTTTCCAAAAATACCATTACCGAAACAGCTAACTTATTACTTATATGGGTCATTCCTGAGAAAACGTACAATTTGAGGCAAAAAATCTCGAAAAAAAATATTGAAGAGAGTTTTTGAAACTTCGGATTTAAGTTACACTTACATACTACATTCGAAATATATAGCATCGGTCCAGATCATACAATTAATATTAATTATTCTGATAGTAAGTCTTAATTTAATGTTTCATTTAGTTTGACCCCAGGAATCAGAATTGTTTCCTTGTTTACAACGCTTCTCACGCTCATAAGGGTGTTGGTACACTGTTAAATTTTTTTAGCTTGGTTTCACCATATATATGGTTACCAGTAGCTGCAACGTGCAACTGTTGTGTGGGGAAATTTTTCACCATGCTTTCGGTATACGGTCATCTCAGGTTTTGTTTACAAAAGCTAAAAAATGGTTTAAACGAATACCAAAATCTGGTGAAACATTTCACAACACAGACGTTACAGCTACTACGAATCATTATTATGGTGAAACCAAGCACACTACTTTGTACTAAATATGCCCCTGTTTTTAGTGGGCAATACTGAATTTTCATTTGTATTTTTAGGAAGAAGAAAAACTGATGGTAAAAAGAGGAAACACACTTACAATGCCTGGCTAACGGTCCTTCTGCCTACAATAGTCTGATTCCAAAACACTGAATACGAAATATATATGTGAGTATTTGGCATTGTATTCTTACTAGACTGAAACTTTTTTTTTCTTCTAGTTTAAATTGAAATGTGTGAATTGGTTAGTTGCACACTTGCTAAAATGTGTTATGCTTATTGTTAAATTAAAATAAATCAATATTGATGTAAAACAATTGAGTTGTACAGTAAAATACAGAATCTTTCTAACTCGTTTAAGATAGAATTTTAAAAAAATTCTATATGATTTATTTTCAATAGACTAAGATTTGAAAAATTGTAAAGATCCTAAATCTATAACCAATTCTGAGAGGTCATCCCTAATCTGAGAAAAATGTGTACCTTACAGATATATATATAGCGTAGTTTAAACTTGTTCATCTTTTTTTTGTGACTTATACTTTGTTTCTTTTTTATGAGGATAAATCGAAAACATTCATACACATTGACTATCATATACATTGCATTCAACTTGTTACTTTTGTATCTTAGAGGTTTCGTTAGTTAAGTATAATTCATTTTACTACCCTTCAAATTTGTTACGTGAGTTGTCTATACTTCAAAAATACCATGTTATTATAATGTAGGCACATTTTGCATCGTATGGCATCAGGGACGAAAAACTGAACACGGCTTTGATTTTCTCTTCTCCCCTCTTTTTTTTTTACATTGTTGCAGTCAAGTTGTTAATATCTGCTCCAAGCAGAATGGCTAAACTCATGTGGTTCCATACATGGACGATTCCACTTATGAGGCCAGAGAAGCTCTTGGTGACGTCAAACGGGTTCGGGCTGCAGTCGGCTGTTACGAAAGTGAGGAATGAAACCTGTTCGGAACCTGAAAAGTCTAGTGGCTGTGCATGAAAAGGTTTCGAACTTTTTCTTCCGAAAAGCCGTCAATCCGAACCGGACGGATAGCTTGACGAAAAAGCTTCTGACGCCTTAAAGTTGAGAAGGTCATGTTCCATAAGTATTCGATGCTGAGACTCTTCAATATTGACTCTGAAGCTAAGCATAATATTTTTAATCCGTTATTGAGTGAGACCTACCGCTATTTCTAAAGTAATTTTAGAAGTCTTACTCCTTAGAATATCAAAGTGCTCAGATTCCTTTTTAAGATGATTAACGGGAAATTCTTTTAAATACACCTGCTAAATGTCGGCCTTAGATAAATGGCTACTCTAACGAAACTCACGGTCCCAGATTGAAAATAAAATAACAACCAAGAACAGCATTCAATTCAAGCCTAAGAACCTCCTATATTTTTCTAACGGTCTTAAAAAAGCACCGTTACTCCCGGAAAACCTAATGGGTGTTAGTAGATCTTCTTACTTAGTTTTTTTAATGAGTTCTCACAGTCAAAAATGAGTTACGGTTCTTGTCTATTTGAGTATAATGAAGCTGGGGACGACATGAGATCTAACTTTGGGCCATACGCTTTTGAAGTTACCACAGAGAAGCTTTAATTTTTTTTTTAATTCTGATATAAGAGGAGATTAATTCTGATTAAGAGGAGTCTTCTTGCACTGCCAGAATGTAAAGGAGGTATTGTGATGAGAAAATTACGCACCGTCCTGGCATTTTAGAAATTTCATGTATTTGGTACTGTAGCAAAAAAAAGTTCAGAACTTCAGAGATTTGTATCATGGAAGTTTATAGTTTAGCAATTAAAGGAATATTGTAGATTTATACTTCATACTAAACTAGTTTTTCATTAACTTTGAATTCAAAGGAGAAGATAGCTATGTGAATGGAAAAGACAAATTTCGGTTCCCGATATTTTACACTGTTAAAAATTTATTTGGCACTGTTTCACCAAAAACTGCAACGACTGTGCGGTGAAATGTTTCACCATATTTTCGGTATATTGAACATTTCTCAGGTTTCATGGAATGGTTTAACCGAATACCGAAAATGTGTTTCACCGCAACGTTTCGTAAACGTTCACCACACAGTACGTTCGTAACGTTCGTGTGACAGTACGTGCGTGTTACGTTTGTAAACGTTTCACCACACAGCCGTTGCAGTTACTATGGAACTATTATTATGGTGAAACTAAGCTCAACATTTTTAACAGTGTATAATGAAACTGACACTTACTTAATTTATGAGCAAATGGCAAATGACTTTAAAATAAAACACGAAAATGTTAAATAACTCCTCATGTTAATTAGATGCATTGTTTGCATGAAGTGTCAAACACATATAAATTAGTGTTTAGAAGAGGTTCTTGAACCTTGAAATAAAAGCTTTAAATTTGGATCAATGCTTGCAATTTACAGACTTGGATACCGTTTTCAATATTGTCATTTATTAAAAAAACGCGCTTAAAACTATTGTCGCAATATTTTTCACAAAACTTTAAAGATACTTTAATACTAACTACGAAGGTTAATATTATTCAAAAACATAATTTCGTAAAAATGCTTTTTAAAATGGTTAACTAATTTAAAGGAGTATGTATAAGTAAACTAATTTCTGCTGCAATTGCATTTTCATGGTACCGGACTGTGGACACGAAACATTTCTTTAGAAATAATATTACAAAATCTACACAATAATACAAGAGTGTTCTCATATATAATCTTAGAAATGGTTAATTTTTGATAAATTTTACCTTTTGAATTACCCAAAGAAAGCGAATATTAACTACTTTTTTAAACACAACATTTGCTGGATGCAGGATGCAAAGATTGTTTCAATTGATATCTTTTCAATATATAATTTTACCTGAGTATAATTTTTTCTTTACTGATTCAAAGATTTTTATGATTAATTTTGTACAACCACAGGTTACCAGCAGGTTATATCTGCTTCAAAAGGAAACATAAAATAAGAAACTTCTCATATTAGCACTAACAAATTTTCCGTGTATAATTATATTACGGATTTATGTTTTTAATTCTAACTTATGTCTGATAAATACCGTGAAACTTAACACTTAGCCGCAGCAAATGAATCTTAATTTGCTTTTTACACACTCTTTCTACTAAGGCAACTGTTATTACTGCATTTGCATCCTGCCGTGCACTAATGCTGTTTCCAAGTCCAGTGGCAGGTGTTGAAACTAAGGATCTTTTCTAATGAAATGTTGGAGAAATATTGGAAAAATGAAAATTAAGTAATTTTTGGAGAACAACTCTACCGTATATCTGTTACTTTTGCTCTTTAAACCTATCTTTTTGAAATGTAACAGATTGAATGAGTGAACCGAATATTTTAAATACTTTAATAGTAACTGTAATTGAATGTTTAGTTGAGTACTTATGATAAAAAAAATGTAAATAAAGCTATTTAAATATTTTGTGAAGAAGAAAATTATAAATAATGCCCTCAGAATTTAAAAATTGTCCACTACAAGAAAAAGTAATTTTCTAAGGAAAGTAAAATTTTGTTTAGTGTTTTACAAACTATTTGGAAGCTTATGGACGACAATTTTGACAAGATCTTCAGCCAATTCAATAAGTATAAACAATTTAAGAATGACTATCACCATTCAATAACATATTGTTTCAAGTCAATAAAAAACAGTTACAAATACTTGATCCATCTCTCCTACAACTCCCCCTAAATTGTTATAAAATTTCTCTCATTCCCAAACCAGAGCCCAAATCCCTTGTTTTTCCACCTGAGGTAAACGACGGCTCTCAGCTAATAGTTACTTTCTGCAAAAACCTTGAGAGCTAATAGCAGCTCTCTAGTACCTGACATAGTAATTTGCAGCGGCTTTCCGCTTCGGATTTCTGGGTGGTATTTTGAGTATAGTTTTTTCTGGCAATGTTTCTTTGATTTTGAGAAACCTATAGTTGATGCACGACCGCGTGAAGGCATTGGAGTGGCAACTCGGTTGCCGCCCTAAATGTAGAGTGAATCTCTTTCATTGGTTGTTATTTTCGTTGAGGTGTTCGTTTACATTGTCAATAGCACCTGTTGTGAAAAGTTTTTTTAAGTCCTTTTAGCATGTATATAGCAAAGTAGAGTTACAGTTCGCATAAAGAGGGTTTTAATAATTACAAATATTGATTTTGCAATGGTATTACATATGGTATTCTGAGTTATAGGAAAAGTTTTATATGGTTCGATTTTCGAAGGAATAGAAATACAATGTCAAAATGTTGATGAAATAACAATTATATTTCAATCATTATACCACTATTTTTTTTGTAAGCAACTGCATTAAATTGCATACCATTTGGACAGCCAACGTTTTATTTTTCTGAATGTAAATTCAATTACCAACCACACAGTTAAAAATTTTGGTGCAATATTACACCGGAATCCTAGAACTTTCTAGCTGTCATCGTTATTTGGAGCGTTGATTTACCACTTCTGTGGCCCATTTAAGTTATGGTTTAGCAACAAAAATAGTATATTCACGCTCCAAATTGTGGTAGCAGCTAGAAAGTTTCGGGATCCCGGTGCAATCTTGCACTTAACTTTTTAACAGTACACTATTCCTTAACCAACCAAGTAAATCCAAAATGCCTTTTCTTTTCCACGCTGTTTACAATGCATACATTATATCAATATCATTCCACCGAGTATATGTAAAATATACTCGGTGGAATGTAAAATAGTTAAATAAAGATTTCAAATCACCATCTAGAGTAAGGAATTCACAAAAAAAAACTTTGACTAGAAATTTATATCTCTTCAAATTGAATTTTGGACTCTCATATAATTACAAGAAATATTCGCTGAACTAAAGAGTTAAGATTTGATTTCACCATCTGTATCTAATGGAATTAGATGAAAAAAATCAAATTCACCTAAAATCAACCAACCCCTTAGTGCTAAAGCTATCCTCTGCATCAGCACTAGCTCGAAAGTGTGCGACATTCCGGTTCGCTTCTTCTGCTAAGTGAATACTAATGGTCAAAAGGAGCGATAGAGGAGAGAGTGAATTTACTGAAGCGAATGATGATCGAATCTGAAAATCCTGTTGAGAGCTTGGACAAATTGATTTTTTCTGATAAATCATATTTATTCTTGTGTTTTATTTATTATAGTTAATAAATTTTTACTTTTTGATTTCCAGTTCTTTTTAAGTTTGTTAATAAAATGCATACAAGGTTTGTATTTATGGTGAAATGGGTTTTAAAAACTGTATGTGTTTAGGTTTTTTTTCATTGGTCTACACTCTAAAAACAAACGAGCGGTTTTAACTCAGACTGAGTTAATTTCCACTCCTTTCCGGTGCCGAAAATGCACTTCAACTATAGGAGTGGATTTCACTCTTTTGTTTTAAGAGTGTATTTCTTTGAGTAATTAGGTCAGATTTTTAAACATTCTCTTCATTTGTAATATATAAAGTGACGAGAATAACAAGCGTTTCTTGCTACGTTAAAAAATAAAAATTACTAGTAACAAAAAAAGTTTATAAATATATATCAGACAAATATTTTTTATCTCTAAATGGGAGAAAGAAGACAAAAATAACATTTGTTCCACGCTAAAGACTTCCGATCCCGTACTGTCAATAGTTTAAAAGTTAGTTTCATACTTTTAAATTAAGATATATTTTATTTATAATTAATAACAAAAGACAGCAATCGATAATGGAAGGTTATTAATCAAAAAGTTCATCACTGGTTCAGTTTCTAAAACACTATAATTTAATTAACTTTTTTACTTATTGAATATTGATAAATAAAATTTTGGATTTTGTCAAATAGAGACCAATTTTTTGGGTTAAGAAGTTTGACACCCGAATATCTATTTTACCATGCAGGGTTTTTCGTAATATTTGACCCCCAAAATTTCGTTTCTTTTACGTTCGCATTTTATTCGCACTCAGAAAAACTTGTGTTGACGTTTAAAAAAATGTTTTTTCTTCCTCAGTTATTACAAGTTGTGTTGAAACGATAAAAAAATTGTGTTACGACCAGTAGCGCCGGAACTTATTTTTTAGAGGTATGGCAAGAAATGCCTCAATCTACCCCCTCCTCCCACTCTAGATGTTTTAAATATATAGTATTATATTATTTAACAGATAAGTATTTTTCAATAAAATTAAAAATTCCTAATAGAATACGCACAGTGATTTTTCAAAGCCAGAATACAGTGACTTTTGGGACACCCTGTACTATATAAAAAACATTTCAATGTTACCGACTAGAAAAAGATGTTGTGATTTAAATAAATTAGTTTATTTTTCAATGTCTGAAATTAAACAGCTATTTGGAAATATAAAATGCAGAAAGCAAACAAACTCTTTTATCTATATAGAAAATGTTAGTTAACATAAAAAGTTAATATTTAAAACGAAAAAATATGTATATATAATGATACATCATTAATTATGCCTAAAGGTTGATTTCTTTTAGTTGTTTTAGAAACAAACGCTTTAATTATATTCTCAATGTTTATATTTGACAAAAGCCCATTAATACAGATCCCCAGTAGGGGAATGTGTATACGTGTTATCTTTCTCGGTGTGGGGTAGGATATGTGACAAAAATATTTGCAAGTTTAATTGGTTTTGTTGGATTTTTTTCACATGGTCACTTTTGGGTTTGATTTTGTGAAATGGAAAAAAAACGCATAACATATAATCTGTGCAAAAGCTGGTATGGCAACTGCCATACCTGCCATACCGGTTCCGGCGCTACTGGTTACGACCAAATGATAAGGCATAGTTGGTACAAAAATTGTGTTGAAGGCTTAGCACTCGTGTATTCTTTTGAAATGTTGTTCAGCATGTGTTCTTTAAAGTTTCGAATAAATAGTTATACTATAGCAACAACATTCTTTATCGGATGTTATTAACTCAATTCTTGCATTAAGAAGAACACAATATTGTAATATTGCCATTTTTACACAATACCTGTGCTCCACTCGTGCTGTTTAAACACAAGTTTTATCTGAGCGCATGTCCTGTACGGAAATAAGGAAAACTCATGTTGCATATTCCTTCTATGAATCATCAAAATAAATATACAGAAACCACGAAATATTTTCCTGTCTCCTGTCCACGCTAAAGACTTCCAACCCCTATGTTAATTACTTAATCATTAATTTCATAATATTAAACTAAGAAATATTTTTCATTTTTAATTAATAACAAGATACCGAATTCGATAACAAAATTTTATTAATAAAAAGTTAATCAGTAGTTCAATTGATAAAACACTGGAATTTACTGGAATTCACATTTATTTCCTTATGAAAGATTGGTAAGTTAAATTTTAGATTTCATTAAATAGAGACTACGTTTGTGTGTTAAAACTTTTGACAACCGAATATCTAATTTATTAGAGTATTTCGTACTAATTGACCCCCTATACGTTTTTGTTTCTTTTACGTTCGTATTTTATTTCCGTTCTGTACCGAATTGTACTGTATTAATGTTGTACAGTCCAACCTCGTTAAAGCGAACTCGCTTAACACGAAATTTCGCTTGAGATAAACAGAAAGCATTTCCCGGGCCTACAAAGCTTTGAGCTAATGTTAAAAAATCTCTTAACACGAAATCGCATCGCTTTCGGCGAAATCCCGCCCGAAAATTCGAATTTAACCCGAACCAAAAATTCAGAAGTTCACTTTTTTTCTTAGTAATTCGAAGAACAAATTAAACATAACATTAAAAAAAAGTCGCAAACGGACATTAAGAAAAATTGTCTTCTACTTTTGAGAAAATCACGAGATCATCCCTCATGGTTCGTCAGTTTAAATTCAATTGCTGTTCGTTTGGTTTAGTTTTAGTTTGAATTATCGTCGCACTAGAGCTACACGAGGGCTATTGGCGACGGGCGTCGTATTTTAGAACCCCAGTCAAGTGACGAGCCGACACCTGAGTAGGCACCCACTGCAACCGTTAAGGGCGACATCGTACGCAGCGTTAGGAATTTGAAGGATATTTAACGTGCACTTCCTCTACACGGGGTATTATTCGTCGGACATTTTTGGCTGCACGAGCCGTTTATAGTTCGGCAGTTATTTTGGCGATGCCCGGACCAGAACCTGGGACCTTTCGCATGCTAGGCGAATGCCTAACCGACTGGGCTCCCCAGCCCCGCTGTTTTTTTAGTGTTCCTTAAAAAATTTCCTAATTTTTCTATATTATCTCCAAATAGGGTTCAATGTAAAAAAAATTCCATGACGGTTAACATGAAATTCGGTTAACACGAAATGTTTCGGTGCTTCCTTTTTATTTCGCGTTAACGGGGTTCGACTGTATATATCTATGAATCATCAAAATAAATAGACAGAAACCACGAAATATTTTCCGGTTGTTATAAACAATCCCACAACACTTAACAACTTCACAATATACAATTTGAGCTAAAGGAAATTGCCACGATAAATGACGCAATTGGCACATTGAATATAACGTTAACGGGCCACACAAAAAAAATATCCTAATTGAAAATTATGCTAAAGCTCCCCTAAAATATAATTGAATATAAACCACCATACTGCTAACAGACATTAGGTAACTGAGCTATCTCACGCCTTTTCTTTTGGAATAATTGAAAAAAAGATATAACTACATCCCGTTGCTGTTGCCAATAAACACCTGAAACGGAGGAATAATGTTGATGTTGAAGATGTAACTTTGTGATCTTTTAACCTGTTTTCTGTTATCAAACGGGGAGAGAGTCCATTTGATTTATTTTTAAATAAAATAATATATCGCTTCCAAAGCAGTCAAAAACAATATTTTTGTTCAATAAGGATTACTTAATAATTAGTAGCTTATTACTGAAGACATTTTTGGAGTGAAAGAAATTTTTTTATTTTTTCAAGATCTTTAAGAAATACGTTTAATTATCGATACAATTTGTAAACTAAATTATAAAATAAAGATTAATTATGAATGGCAAATGCGATTTTACAGATCTAAAGCAAACTTATATAATGTAATTTTATTTTAGTTATCATTTTATAAAGTAGATCAACATCCCCATCAACGAAATATATAAAATTTAAAATTTAAAAAAAATAATAAAAAAACGAAAAAATATTTTTCAGTTACTCAACTGAAAGTATAATACGTTATCTTTTTAATCTTACTAATCCGCCTAAATCCTACTTTATTGGTTTATAAATGTAGAATGGAAAAGAAAATGTCAAGTAAATGTTGAATATAAGATGGCGGATTTGTGTTAATAATAGCATGTGTATTGTGTATTATATCTAATCAAAAACATTTATAAAGCGTTATTTCCTGTTATCTTCTAAATGCATACATATTTTGTGAAACTTTTATAGTTTGACACCAAAAATCACTTTTTTTAAAGTGAAATTGTCCAAAACAACAAATAAATAATGCAGTTTTTTTCTTTTGTCCAGTAGAATAAAAATAACAATGTCGAAAACCATACATTCCGACCAAAAAACGTACACTTTCCACCTCTAGGGGACGGACTTATAAAAAAACGTGCCACGCTGCCATACGGCTACCCATTTCAATCTCAGCTACTGAATACACGCCTACTCACGAAGACAGACGGATCGTCTAAGTTTAGAATAGATTTAGATTGGAATGGTCGGTTTTTATACTTTCTACGACTTTTAAATGTTTTTAATGAAAATTGTTTATTGAGATTTTGATTGAGAAATTTTTTTGAAAGACATAGAAGATAGGTGAGTTGCTATTTCACTTATATTGTTTATTTTTCTATAAAAACTGTTGATTGAATTTGATTAATTTTCTAAAGGTATTTAGTATTCGGATAAATACATAGTGTCGATACAGTGACAAACGTTTTTAAATATTTTTTTATTTAATTTGTTGCTCTAATAGTTGCGATGGGTTCTTGTTAATTAGCTCTTACTGAATGTTTTCCTTCATTTAATCCTATTTATTAACAGATTTGGCAATTTTTTCATCTTAGTTTCATCTATCTTAAAGCATATTAGCAAGTTTTCTTTTAATGAATTTAATAAATGATTTGAGATGTTATGCAATTTTGAAAATAATTACTATTTCACCATCTTTTGTTAATTAAACTCCACGATAAGTTTCTCTTTTTCGAAAGAAACTAATATTTAATAATTCAAATAAATTTTGAGACACAATTTTTTTAAAATCGCTTTTACGATACTTCTAGCATAACAAAAATATGTTTTATGATACATAAATTGTTTTATGATACATACATGAGTGCGAGAAAAGATATTTCTATTAGCGTTCAACTGTTTTAATGTTTAAGAGTTTCAAGTGTGAGAAAACGGAATAGGTTTATTGTAAAAATGAGCACCAAATGAACAATATTATTTTTATAAGATTATCGAATATACAAATGAATATAAAGTTTCGTTTTAATGTGTACTGACTTTCCTATTTTGGTTGTTAATGCTATTGGTTAAAAACTGACTTTGATATACGGATTGATATATTTAAAATTGTTTTTTCATAGTTAAAATTGTTGATATGTAAATTTATAAAAAGTGTGATAGCATTGACAGCATTCTTATTTATATAACGAGATTTGTAAGCATAAAATATATTCATGGTCAAGTAACATTAAAAATCATTATTGTTCAAATCAATTTTAATTTATATTTCACCATATTTTGTCTTGATTTTGAAATATATGAAGAGCTTAGTGGAAGAACGTGCTAAGTGACAAAAAGGTGAAACTGAGAAAATGAGCTTTAAAGTGTTTCGCTTTCCTTTAGATATGTTAAAAACGGCACTTACAGAAGGTAAAAAGTATACTTAAATTAAAATTTATGAAATAGGAGAATCTTGTTCCCTTTGAAGGATGGAACAATCTGTTCATTAACACGAAAATCTCAATTTTTTCAAAAATGTCACTTAGCACGTTCTTCCACTAAGCTCTTCATATAAGATATTAACTTTATTGTGGATGATATTTATATGTAAAGATAGGTTCCAAACAATAATGTAAAAATATCCGTATTTTCTATAGTCTAATCAAGCTGTGTATCTCTCTCAAAATAGCATAGAAATATTCGAAATAAAAGTATTTCGCTTGATAAATTTCCTCTTTTTCATTACTAAAAATTAGTGTGTCATGCCTTTATCAAAATAAATTACTTTATTCTCGCATTTTTACTTTCAATTACTTAATATGAAATGTAAGGTATTGAAAGAATTGCGTTGGGGTCGAATTTCTCCGAAATTGAGATTTTGTGTTTTCTGCATTTGCTGATTTGAAAAGTGTTTTTTAACATTGGTCCGTCTGTCTGAAACCGATCTACAGCTCGAACTAAATAAGCTACAGACTTCAAATTTGGTACACAGGGTCCTTGTACCTATCGGACGTCATAATAACATTTTCGAGAAAAACAAACATTCGAAAAGGGTAGCTGCCATAGAACTTTTTTTGGCATATAAAGATATTGCTAAAAAACGACGATATACACTCTTAAAACAAACGAGCGGTTTTAATTCAGTCTGAGTTAATTTCCACTCCTTTCCGTGCCGAAAATGCACTTCTCCTATAGGAGTGAATTTCACTCTTTTTCGGAGTGGGTAAAATAAATAAAAGAAAACAATCTGCGTCCTACACTCTTAAAACGAGCGGTATTAATTCAGTCTGAGTTAATTTTCACTCCTTTCCGGTGCCGAAAATGCACTTCTCCTATAGGAGTGAATTTCACTCTTTTGTTTTAAGAGTGTACAGACTTCAGTTCCCAGTGTCGGACGGACGTTATAATAAGGCTTTTGAGAAAATCGAGCATGCGCAAACAGTAGCTGCTATAGAACTTATTTAATGTTTTAAAGTTATTAAAACTACCTTATAGGGTATATAATTGCCTTCAAATGCCTAATTAAGTGGTAATTGAAAGTCGTGTAGTGTTACACACCCCGCGTCGAAAGATAATTAACCCAGTTTAATTCCACTTATACGCAAAAAATCGGGAACCTTTTCATAAGAAACAATAACTTATAAACAACTACTTTTCGTTACACCTTAACATTTAAGATGGTGATGACATGGTTACGTTGCATGTCATCCTGTGTGGTCCATCTAAACATCTCGAAACTCGTATTAGGAACCAAGAAGGTTTGGCTTGAAGTGGTAGCTACGCCTGCTAGATCAGCAGATAGCATATCACGCCAACCTTAATGATCACTTTTTAAGGTAGCTGAGCGGGAACCTTAAATAGTTGTACATTAATGATCCTAAAAAGCATGGTTACTCCTTCCTGTTACTTTTGCAGAAGTTTCGATGATTTTTTTTTATAATACTTAGGTTTGATTTGATACTGATGATGGTGTAAAGACGTGAGAATTTTCCCAAGTTGGTCTCTGGAAAAAAATTTGGATTTGTTCTTAGAGGGATGGTTGGGGGGATTTGGAGTATACAAAATTCCGTTTTCTCTCTAAATAAAATTGGAATTTTTAGTAATGGAATTGTTGAGCTTAAAATAATGAAGGTAGATCAGAGACGAGAGTGATTTTTATAAAACTGTTTTTTGATAACCTTCAAAAGGACAGTTACAATAACAGTTAGGAAATGTAACCATAACTTGTTAAATTAAAGTAAACTGATAATCAGATTCATCTGCCCACAGTTTCAAGCTTTCATTATATCATGTATTATTAAACTCTTTTTTAACACCCTATTAAATATCTAGTACAACAACTCCTTTTATTTGAACTTCATAAAATAAAATAAACACAGAAAACAAAATTATTTACAAGTCGATAGTAAGTTCTTTAAACTATATTATGTTTTTACTGTTGAATTTTTTTTATTTAAATTGTATGACCTAAATTTGTATGCATTCGTCAAGTTACCATTCTACAGTACCGTAGAAATTTCCGTTTTGTGTGCGGAAATTGTTGTTAGAGTACACTGTTAAAAATTTGGTGCTAGGTTTCACCATGATATTGGTTCCTAGTAGCTGCAACGGCTGAATGGTGAAATGTTTCACCTTTTTTTCGGTGTTTGGTTGAACCATTTTTCTGGATTTGGAAACAAAAACCTGAGAAATGGTTCAACCGAATACCAAAAATATGGTGGAACGTTTCACCATTCAGCCGTTGCAGCTACTAGGAACCAATATCATGGTGAAACCAAGCACAAAATTTTTAACAGAGTAATGAACTTAGTTTAATAATGTATTGATGCATTCCAGTTAAAAAAAAATCTAAGCTATTTTAAATTTGAATCCCTACGCCTTACTCAGACAAAATGGTATTTTTTCAGTTCTTCTCAAAATCATTAAAGCATGCTTCTACTTATATAAGTTCATAATAATCTAAATTTTCCCTTTGTGTAATCTAAATTTGTAATCTAATGAAGTTGAAGAAAAGAAATGTAAAAGGAAAAACACCCTCCAATGCTTTTTTTATACGATCAAAGGACACTGAATCCTGTAATGACACGTCTTATTCATAAAAGTTTCTTCTCTGCTATCGAAAAAATACTTAATGATAAAGACGTGATACCAGGGAAGAATGCACACATTGGAGTCCCCGTGTTCAGTCCTGTCTTTCCCAAAACTTCAATTAGGAAAATATCGTGATATCAGCTAAAAGAAAGGGGAATAAAAAAAACGGGGATGAATAAAAACATTGCAAGAAATAATTTTTTGATTTTTCTTCGCACTAATTTTTTTCTTTTCTTATTAGAGTGCCCCCGATCACGCAGATCGTAGAGATTCTTTATTACGGTTTTTTCCCTAAACCTTGATTGGAATGTATGTTTGCGGTCATTTAGATGAGTGTGGTTTCGATTCAATTCTTTTATCTTGTCATTTGTAGGGAAAGGAAAAAAAATGGGAAGTTTGGATATTGCGGAATCGTTGATGTTATTATTAGTTATCCTAGTTTTCCCGATCATAAATTCGATACTAATTAGAAATATAACCTAAGTTAAATGAACAATATAAGTAAATATAATTTGCATAATCTATATATATATATATGAAAAAATAATTAAAATGGATTAAAATGGAAATAGGGCAGTTGAATGGATTTAAATAAATTAAATTAATCAATAATCTTCGAAACTTATGTACACTCTTAAAACAAAAGAGCGAAATCCACTCCTATAGGAGAAGTGCATTTTCGGCACCGGAAAGGAGTGGAAATTAACTAAGACTGAGTTAAAACCGCTCATTTTAAGAGTGCAGGACGTAGATTGTTTTCTTTTATTTCTTTTACTCAATCCGCAAAAAGAGAGAAATCCACTCCTATAGGGGAAGTGCATTTTCGGCAAGGAAAGGAGTGGAAATTGACTGAGTTAAAACCCCTCGTTTGTTTTAAGAGTGTAGGTCTTCTAGTAATTATACAGATTTACTCCCTGTTTAAGCCTTTTACCTATTAATATATATATTAGAACTTCTGAACAAAAAAATCAGAGGAATTAACGTATGTATTTAATTTTTATGAAATTCAATACAATGCCTAAAACCCAAAACTATCAAAAGCTATGGCACCATCATATTAAAGTTTTTAAATTTTCTGACCGATAGCTGGCTAAGTCAGCTTATCTTTCAAAAAAAAGTCCAGCTATTAAACAAAATCCTAACTTCAAAACTTAACAATGTGCCTATTATATAGAAACATAAACAATTATCTCAATGTACAGCAAATCCACAAACACAGGACAATCTGGACCAATATTCCAGCCTCATAATCAAAATGCGAAAAGTCAGGCCAACCTCTAATGCGACTCAAACCTAAAACATCCTCAAGGCATTTCAATTTACCTGTCCCATCCCACTTCAGAGCAACAACACCTGTCCCATAGCAAATCCCCAAGACAACATTTTCCAAGGTGCAGTTCCCTGTTGTCTTAGAAATGAAGGTATACAGGTAACGTCATTCCCTCCCTTGAATTCCAAGACTGATGCCTTATTTTCATCAAGATTTTCTTTGTTCGGTCATCAAATTGTTTCTTTCTTGATGAGCTAACGTTAGGGTGGTTTCTTTTCTACACTTCATCAATCTTTTGTGCAGCGTGGAATTATAAGTTGCTTTTCATAATGAAGATGTAATAAGCCGCTGAATGAGATTGTGGTACCAACCTTTAATTTTTGGCCAACATTAATCTTTCAGCCATGCTGAATATGTTTTAGTAGCATGATTGTACACTGGAAAAAATGTGTTAATTTCTTTTTTTAGAAAAAAACCTTTTACAGAAAAATACTGTTATTTTCTTTAAAAAAAATTCTACAAAAATATTCTGTTAAATGTGAAATAAGATTTTTTCTGTTTTTAACCGCGCTTTTATTTTAATTAAGAGCCGCTGAATGAGATTGTGGTATTGTGGTACCAACCTTTAATTTTTGGTCACCATTAATCTTTCAGCCATGCTGAATATATTTTAGTAGCATGATTGTACACTGGAAAAAAATGTGTTATTTTTTTTAGAAAAAAAATTAACAGAAAAATACTGTTATTTTTTTTTAAATTCTACAAAAATATGCTGTTAAATGTGAAATAATATTTTTTCTGTTTTTAACCGCGTTTTTTTTATTAAGACTGCAACTGAACAAGCATTTTAATTTCTTATTTTTCTGTTAAGTTAGAGCTTTTGCTAGAGATTAGAGCTAAAATTACAACTTTTTCGCATAAAATAAAAAGATTTTCTCTGTGAGTTATATGGTATTTTTTTGGCACGCGCACCAACTGACAGTTTTTCTGTAAAACCACATACTTTTTTACAGTGTATCCAAGAAATGTGTTCTTAGTGTGCTTACGTTTCTAATTTGAATAAGCAACACTTATTATTCAACAGTTTCTTTGAACTAGTTAAATTGGATCTAAATGAAAATGTTTAAATAGTGGAATACGTGAAATTGGAATTGATAAATCTTGCTTTATGTACGTGGGTGGAGCAATATAAACAACAAATGAAACAGGCGATATTCATATTATGTTTGAAATTTGAAGATATCTCCAATGTTGTTCTTTTATTAGATCAAAAAATAACATTTTGAAAATGAAAAACCCATGAGGGATTTTATAACGGAAGGTTACGTTCATCACCAATTTTTTTAGTTATAATTGAATTATCATTGATCTTCACAACTAAAGTACAATCTATAATGTATGGAATTAATTCAGAACCCGTATAGTTCAATAGCAATACATTTTTAAATAGATCTCATTGGAACTCTAATTCGTTTAGAAGGAGACTTATATTTAGAAGAAAAAAACCCAACCTTTTATTAATGCTTTGAAGTTATTTTTCATGAAGATATTCTTCTTTATTCTACATTTTATTTAAATGCATCATCAAATAATTAAAAAATGCCAACGTTCTGATATTCTTTTTTTTTCTTGTCAGGAAAGTAAAATGCATGAATTATGACGTCGTAGATGGAATACTTAATAGTAATAAAACCAGATCAAAGGATTTTCTTAAATGTAAGTTAGACCATAAGAAAAATTATTAAGGGTATGAACTTTAGTTTTAATTTTCCATACAAGCATAAATTAAAGTTAGATTTTCCTTTTTTTCAATTCAGAATTTTGAGACACACAAAAAGATACGGGTAAGTACGTCAAATTTCTTTATATTGTTTTGATACATAATGCAGAACTTATCATTCATTTTGTATTAATTGGTAAATTCGAAATGAAGGTATTTCCATATTAGTATTGTAGGTATTTTTATACTATTTTTTAATTAATTAACTGCTTAGAAACTAAAATAAAGCGGCTTGTAAAAAAATCTTTATTTTAGTCTATTTTCTGTCTAAGTAATCTAGTGGAATCTTACTAGAGCACTGATAGGTTATCGCAAAGTTTAATTATGTCGATAATTTTTTTATTGCTAAAAATATCTATTCGCCATAGTATAATTACCTACACTGTTAAAAATTTTGTGCTTGGTTTCACCATGACATTGGTTCCTAGTAGCTGCAACGGATGTGTGGTGAAATGTTTCATCTTTTTTTCGGTGTTTGGTTGAACCATTTTTCTGGATTTGGAAACAAAAATCTGAGAAATGGTTCAACCGAATACCAAAAATATGGTTTAATGTTTCACCACACAGCCGTTGCAGCTACTAGGAACCATACTTTTGGTGAAACAAAGTGCTTTATTTTTAACAGTGTACCAGACATAATGCTTTGGGTACTTAGAACGTGTTTTGTAAACTTTCTTACAGTAAGTCTTCTAACTATGTACAATAACCATTTGAATAAAAAATTATGTTGCTCTTGATTTTCAAATAATAGCTCTTTGAACACTTATATAAAACCTAGCACTTATGAAATAACACTTATGAAACTAAATTTTTCGCAAATTGAAAATAATTTTCGAGCATCTAAACCATTTGATAACACACGCTCATGAAACTTCTATATTTTCTATTTGAATATCCACTCCTGGCATGCTAACCCTTTTAATAACACAACCCATCTTCATCCCATATTAATGAGCCCCAAATATCCGAAGGTACGCCCTCCCCCCAGCTGCCAGTAATTAACTTCGGAACCAGTCCCACCTTGATCAGTTTGCCATCGAGCAAGTATCAACCACCAATTCGTCCTCTGCCTCAGGCCAATATCCGAAGCAAGAATTATTTTGAACACGAAACTACCTTGGTTTAACCCCAGTTCTTTGAAGAACTGGTAATCCAAGAAGTTTGGGTTTTTTTTATTCATAAATCCAATCTGATAAAAGTCGTGGTAAACAGTTGGTAAGGGAATCGACATTTTACAAAAATTATTTATGAAAATGCGTTTTACGAGTTAAGTTGTGTTCGATAGCAATGAAACATAAAAAACTGCTCTTATAGAAAATTTCTAGCAAATAATGCTATTTTTAATCAAAGTTTCGAAAGTGGTTTTTCATTGATTTATAGAGTTTTTGAAATAATGGACTCAATTGTCGCTTATTTGTTAGCCTTTTCTGCCAATGTATTAAATTCAGTCAATAAAAACCTAAATATATATAGATACTTATATTCAACTGATGTTGACTTAAAATCAATACTTTCCTAAAATATTTACTAGCTGATATTTGGACATTCATTTTAAAATATAAACGCATTAAAAGATCCAGAACGAATTTGGAAAAGTTACAAAAAAAACTCCAACAGACAACAACTATTCCGCCTCAAACACCACCTCCCATTAAAAATCCCAAGCACACATCGCTTGTAGTGCCATGCCCCTCTTCCCCGTTACACGAATCCAAATTGCAGAAGAACACCAGAACATCTCAACAGATGTCACCGAAACACACAGAAGTGACTACCTGTAATTGTCTTCAGGTAGGAGGAGCCACAAGAGTCTTAATCTTCAGCTCAAAAAGATAAAGAACCTTCCGATCTTCCCAGATAGTCCTATGATCTTGGGTTTGTGTGATTCTATTTCGGTGCTTCACATGCTTTTGATGAGTCGAGGCGCGTGGTCTGTTGAAAGTGGAGGGGAGTGATATGAGGTGAGTTTGGATTGATTTTGAGTTGGATTATTAAGTGAATTTGAGATTTAATTAGTTATTTTGAAATGTGATAATGAATTTGATTGAGATTTATTATTTAAATTGTTTTTAGTTTGTGAGGTATTGATGAAAAAGGAAAATGCCCGCCGTGTAAAGATAATTTTATTGAATGGTTTAAATTTTTGGGGAATCAATTTGAATTAAGTGATATTGAGATTTGATTAGTTATTTTGATGTGTAATATATAGGGTAGCTGATAGAGGTTTATTATTTAAATTTAAAGAATATTTTTTTAGTTTGTGGGGTAATGAGGAAAAAGGAAAATGCCCTTCAGGTAAAGATAATTTTATTGAATGGTTTAAATTCTTGGGGAATGAATTTGAATTAAATGATAATGAGATGTAATAAGTAATTATCGTGGATCATAAGGTATTTGTTTGATTTTTATCATTTAAATTTGAAGAAATATCGATTTAATTTTATGGGGTGATGATGAAAAATGAAAATGATCGTTATGCGAAGATAATTTTATTTGAAAATCAATCCCTTTTTAACTGCCTACACAATTGTGAAACATGCATCGCGAGTCAAATTTATTCTACCTATAATTGCTACGCATAATACAAAACTTATTACTAAATATTGAGAGATAAAACTTTCTTTTGTCTTAAAACTTTCTTAATGTCGGAAAAGAGACATAACGTCTTAGAATGACTGTCCAGTGTAGCAGGTGAAAATTTTAAAACTTCTAATATCATTAATTGTGGTTTAGAATATTTTTTTCTTGTGTATATTAATAAATAAAATGACTAGAATTAAGTGTAGTAAAAATTAGCCGATTTCTTCCCTTTTACAATTATGTTGTGGTATCTCATTCCATTCCTCTATGTTTTCCTTGAGAAGCATTGCGTGTTGGTTTCCATTTCTTTGATGGTGAAATCAGAACGATCGAGTTTATATCTATTTTGCAGGCACAAATACATTAATATCAAATCATAGACATTAAAAAGACATTAGACAGCTATGGCGCTTTTTGTAAAAAAATGACTATTAGTCAGTCCAGAATAAATTTAGAGATTGATTTAAGATAAATAATATTTGTGGCATTTGTACAAGATTTTTATTTTCAGGGCAACTGAAATAAGTATACAATGTAAAAGTATATAACTCTTTTAACCAGTAAATGACATAGCTTTATAAAACTTGAGAAGTAAAAGTTTAAGTATGGATCTTACTTTTTGCACTTTAATTTCACTTGTGTTTGTTTTAAAAATGTTAATTGCTTTTCTGTTTTTCGGTATAATATTGATAAAAGCACTTAATGAAAGCTATGGTTTATTATAGTCTATTATACAGTCTATATAAAGTTTAATTACATAACATTTCTGATTTGGAAGTTTTAGTCCATACGTATTTCCTCCAAAGTCAGCATGTCCAAATTTTGTGCAATGATATCTCAAAATATTGAAACCTTTCTAAAGCAATCCTTTTAATAAAATGATATCAAGTTTAATTTGGGGTTTTAATATAAATTTTATGGATTTACTGCTGTTAATATAAGGTTGCTAATTTCAACCGATAAACTCTATGAAACTACAGAAATCAAATTTTCAACTTAAAAGAAATATCAGAGAAATGAACAATATATAAGAATTTATATTCATAAAAATTTAAATATAAAATACACAACCTAACTGGTGCTACAACATTGAACGTCATTCAGTTTAACTGTAACATTTACTCTAACAAAATATATTTGCTACCTAATTATGTAAATAACCTTGAAATAGGGTATTAAAATTCTTTAATGAAACTGTGAAATTATTAGTTTTAATAAAATTCATCTGTCTTATGATAGACTTTTAAAGAATTAAAATTCATATTTTTGCATTTAAAGAATTTTCAAAAATGTTGCATAAGACATTTAAATATTTAGGAAAATAAAAAACGATGGCACGTATCAAAAGAAAAGAAAGTACTGACATTTCGAAAGTAAAAGTTTAATTAAACCAAATATAATTAATGAATTGAAACACAAAACGAAGTAGGATGTGATATTCAAAGAATAAAAATTCTGATTGATAACTCTTATGCAAAATATGATGCAATAGCCTGATTATGTAATGGGCTTAACTATCTCGAACTTGCTCCTTGGCATGAATAATAGCAAAGGAACCTTAACTACTACTAATTATTAGGTTAAAAAATCCTCAAAAATTTATTACTTTTATTAAATTATAGGACATTTGCATGAATTTGTTTTTATGTTCCATAGTTTTCTTACGTAATAAACGATATTTTGATATCAATCATTGATGAATAATTAGTCTGGCACAAAACTTCGCTGCATCTAATTAATCCTGTATGACTTTGTTTCAACTTCCAGTAAGTCAGCTATTTATCTTATAGCTCATCGGAAACATCCTGACACGACTCCTAACTGGTAAAACTGTTATTACAAACATCGAGTATATAATTATTCGACATATTTCATAACAGTATGCACGATCGGCAAATAAACAGAAAAATGTAAACGGTTACGATGTTACGAAGTTTTTAACCCTTTGAAGTCGTTGGGTACTTCTTCGGATTTTTTTGTTCGGTCTTCAACGGATTTTTTGTTCCTCATAACTTGATCTTCTTTGTGTTCTTTTTTTCAAGTTGGCGAGACTAGTCGTAAATAATATTGAGTGAGAAACTTCATACTTCAGATATCTTATAACGCATACTGGTTATTCGGTTACGTAATTTTTCCACGGAATTGTAATTTGTTAATGGATGCAACATGTGTTTAGTTTGTAAGATTAATGTTTGGGAAAGTTTTTAATTGGGATCTAGTTTAAAATTTAATTGAAATCTGTTAAAAAGCTTTAATAAAGTTTTATAATCGAAAGTTGGGAATCTGCATAAATTGTATGCAGTACAAATTATAGAACTCATATTTAAAAAAAATTAATGAACAAAACTTTTCAACCCAACACTTTTAATTTAACAAACATGACTTTTAAATTCAATTCCAAATTAATAATTTGATAAACAAAACTTTATTCAATTAAAACATTTAATTCAAACAAAACTTTTAATTCAATTCCAAACTTTTATTCCAATAAACCAAAAGAAATATTTAAATCAAAGGCATTTGTCTAAATTATTATACTAAAATTGTTTTTCAATAAAGGTATTAAGCAAGTTTTGTTTGTTTAGGCAGTAAAAATATTTAGTTATTTGTTAAAATAATTACTCTTGAAGCATTGGTCAAATATTCGGTTTTCACCTAAACATTTCTGTCTGGCAGTTTTAAATTTCTTCAATTTAAATGTTGATTAAAAAAATCATCACAAAAGAAGCCTTTCTAACACAAAGGGTTCAACCTGACAAATGGTTCAACCGAAATTTGATAATATGGTGAACCACATAGCTTGCAGCTACAAGGACTCAGATTTTTTTTAATAAACTCAGCGCCTAATTTTTAACAGAATAAAACGTATTACAAGCCATTTAGTTTCATGTTTTAGTTTGAATTTATAAATTTTATTCAATTCAGTAGTCGATAGTTGGTAATTGAATAGTCAAATGTAAAAAGTTAATTTGAGAATTTCCCTGTTCGCTTCGTCTTCTTCTTTTTTATCAATTTTATGAAGAAGTTTGTATGGCAATCTTCCTGTCAACTTGACCCTTTTTTGCATCTTACGATTAAGTTATTAGTTGAAAATTGAAGCATCTACTATATACAGTGATGAAATATGTGAACAAAGACCGCTAATTTTAACTTTCTCTTTTGCTACTACTCCCTAAAACTTTGATACTATTTTTATTCATGTTGTTGTAACATTATAATTATATAATGTTTGATAGTCATAACGCTTGTGGAATGAGTATTTTAATTTATTTTATTAACCCTAAAAGATCATTGCATCTTTTTTTATTTCATTTTATTACATAATAGTGTAATTGATAGTTATACCAAAGCAAACTTTTCCTCTCCACAAATAGCTTTATAAGAACGAAATTATACGACGTGTATATCTATTGTGATTACTATGAAAATCCTGTTGATACTATAAAAGCTGTTGATTTTTTTTGTCATTTTTTAAAGTACTTAAAACGCAAAATGTAATATTTTTTTCATTTAAATTGGTCTTTAAAAAAGTTTCATAAATTTTTTACACTGTTGATTCCCATATATACTGTGAAATTTTCGTTAAAATTTTGTTTTAAATTTGTTGGAAAAAAGTTTAGAATTTATTACCATGATAATTAAGATAAGTTTAGATTATTTACCAAGATAAATTTATTGAAAATCGATATGTTTCCAATCGAAGCGTGCGATTTGCTGTTTAAGTTATGAAACCTAATTTTTAATAAATTTATCTTAATACAAACTTACAATTTCTTTGATGAAATGAAACAAAGTGTCTCCAAAAAAGATATACATTGGACTATCCGCATTCCTAAAAAGAAACTAAGTAACATTTTCAATGATTGTAACGAATTTACGTTGTTCGTAATCTTTTCTACTTAATAATTTGTTTCCTTTTCCCATCAATCAGTCACATTGAATGATTGCTTTCATATCGGTTTAATCTGGAAAAACTTGTACTTTTTTTGTGTTTAAACATCCTTATTTGAGCAACCGATTGTTTTGTTAACTTAATTGCTAGCAAAAGCTTGTTCAATGATGAGCAACTTATCTTGATTTGCAAATCCTTGAAGCTTATGTTGTAAGAATTTTTGCATTAAGATTCTTAGAATCGGCACCTAATATATTCAGAGAGGTGTAATGAAATCACAAAAAGTAGATAATTTTGCTATTAAAATGCCAAGGGTTTATGTGTAAACAAATGTTTCACATTGCATTTTTTTGTTGAAATATCATAAAATAATATCAGAGCTATAATTTTCTTTTGCAATGTTAATTATGAGAACAAAATTGAAAAGATGGCTTTTTGAAGAGTTATTATTTCTTGGCTGTAATGTTATGATCATAAAATTTTATAGATCACAGAGATTTAGTACTCAGGAATTTTCAAGAATTTGGAAAGAATATATAATTATATGTAAAATAGGGGTTAAAGTACGTTTTCTTATAATTACAATAACATTTTATATAAGTTTTGACCAAATAATTGTAAAATATCTAAAAAGGTCTTCATTCGCAGAATTTTTTTAATGCAGTACAGTAATACTTTTTAGTTTAATTTCTTTCGATTAATATGTAACTATTTCTATTTTTTGCTTTAATTTAAACATATTACTTTAACTATAAACAATATATTATTAAAAGAAAATCAGTAATTTTATTTAATTGTTAAAAATAATTTTTTTTTTTATCTTCCAGTATTTAAAGTTAAATCAAACAAACAAACAAAAACTGCAATCCAACCCAATCAAAAACTTATACTTCTAGAAATTTCTAATAGATGGCGTTGCCATCAAATCTCCAGCACAATAAGAAAGCAATAAATCAACGGAGGAATCCTGACAGGCATGTCACGAACAACTTTCAACTGATTGGCAGTAGTTTCCCTGTCCGTGATACTTTTCCAATCATTCATTTAATGTTCTTCGATCGTAGATCATTCATTAAAAGATTGATGACGTAAATAAAATGTTATTGATTTAGAGATTTCTGATAATTTGAAAGAATGTTTTGGTCTTGAGAAAGACAAATAATGGTATTTTCGTAGATCGATTGTAATATGTACTGTTTTGAGTTATAAAGGAGTTGTAGAAATTCTATTGAACATTTAGAATATTTCAATGTTGGCTGCATTTAAAATTGGTTTGAGGCAATGAATTCTCCGCTTAGACTGTATTAATTTAATTTATAAAACGATTAACTGTTAGTTTATTAATTTACTTTAAAATACTACTTTCTATTACTTTAGAAATTTAGTTAGTGGAAAAATCGGAAAATAAAAAATATATATTTCTTAATACGTAACTTAGAAAATTTTACAGGAATCTACAATTTAAAGCTCTCTTAAAATTTTCAATGTTTTGAATTTTGAAATAAAATTAGTTATTACATTCTAAATATGTATAAAACTTAATTTGTTCATATAATCTTATTCAATACGTATCACAAGTTCTTATTTTATACAGAAAAAAAATATTTTTTGTGGTTTATTTTTGTATATAAAAGAATCAGATGAAAACTATGAAAAATATCTGTTAAAAACACACAATTAATCAAACATATATCTAAAAAATACAGTTGGTTTACTTACGCAGCAAATAAACACTTGACCTTTTTAAATCGATATGATAGTAGTACCTACCTCTAAAATCACGCTGAAAATGCAATCCTAAACCGCGTTTTCCGCCCTGCAGCTATTTTGAATAATTAAGTTATGAGAAGAAACATATGCTTGTATATGGGGAAATGAAATATACTGTGTTCTAGCTCTTTCCCAATTATACAGCCCATAGAAAGTTACCCCTGTATTCTGATTACAATATTAGCATATGAGTACTGCTTTGTATAAGTCCATTATAATTTTTCTAAGACTACGTTGATGTGTTTTAGTATTGTACTTTACAGATAGACAAACGTAAGTCACAAAAATGTTTTTTCAGTTTGTTGTAATTTTATTTGTAGAATTGTATCATAAAATATTAAGCTGATAATAGTAAGCGTCAGTTTGGAAACACGTATTCTATGTGTGCTATCGTGCGTTAACATAATTTTAAAACTGTTTTTAAGTTTAAAAAAATGAAGAATTTTAGTTGTATGGATGTGTTTAATACATCCCTAAAAGGTATAGACTATTATGAACTACATTTCGGAATAACTACGCCTAAACAAGCATTTACAATGCATTTTTTATTTGGTCACAATACAATTTTGTATTGTTTCAACACACGTTGTAATTACTTGGAAAAGCACATTTTTTTATATTGAAAGTCAATTTTTTTTAGTGTATGAAGTAGGGGTTTTAATTAATAGTTTATTCATAACAATGATGCACATTTAACAACTGTCAAAATTAACTAAACAGCTAGTGGATACCTGTATGACTAAATAAACAAAAGTTCACAAAATATCCATTTTGGCTGAACATCTTTTGGCTGAACATACAAAAAAATACAGCTATAAAGCTCAAGCACAACAGTCGTGTGGATGATAATGCCAAGCACGTGGTCTGAAGATACTAAAAAGACTAATTTTCGGTCTGGTATAGCAAAAATAATTATCCGCCATAAGCCGTCAAATAACAATGTGCTAATTTGCTCTTACATAAATCAAGCTGTGATATCAGGCCCAGCTTATGAATAGTCTATGCTACAACCCTTGATATATGATTCCCGGTACATTATTAAATAGTTGTATTGGTTATTTGTGTGATTTGTTGCAGTTTAATAGGCATAGGTTAATATAAGTTCAGATAAGTCTTCACTTTTTATCGGAATAAATATCTTGTGAGACAAGAGGTCAAATGTTCTAAGGAGTAGAGAAGGGCAATATGACGATTTATTATATAATTGTAGTTTTTTATGGATATTGGGATCATTGAGTAGCATGAGATCGCGATACATATTTTATATCATATCGTGTAAATTGTTATCCAACTAAGTTCTTTTAATTTAACTGATTTTCCCATAACGAAGGCCATAAGAACGAAAGATAGAAGAAGAAAACTAGGGGAAAAATATCTTTAAATTAATTTAAGTGGTTTTTTTTTATTATTCTTGCGTCCTTTCGCATTTCTAAAAATGTATTTGCCTTTACTATTCAAACATATAGTGCAATTGTTCTAGTGTTCATCAGCGTTTTAAGTATCTAAATAAGTGTGAATAGTTTATTGGATAAGTGACCTAAACATGAAACCCAGAGAAATACTGACATCAATGAGTGTAAAATATGTCTAGAGTAGTATATGGGAAATATCCTGGGTAACACCAAAATTCCTTGTATTTTTTCAATTTATCTTTTTTATGTTTTACTAGTATGAAGAATTGAAATAAAAATATATACAGTCTTTACACTGTAAGAAATTTCGAAGACACAGCACTTTCGTAACTTTTACAGTATATGTGTAATGTTTGTTTGCAGCAATCGATGTTCACAGACTCAGAGTCACAAGTATACAGGTAAGTTACTCAATAACGTTTAACAGAGAATAAGGGTGCATCCAATCGCTGCCACTGAAAAAAACGTTTCCCTCGATAGCACACACTAAAATTTGCATCATACATAAATTCCCAGCACAGTGTGATGGTAAATTTGAGAGCTTTTTTACAGTGTAGTTCTTTTCGACAAGGATGTTTCTCACAAGTTGTAAACACAATTTAAACCAAACTTTAAACTACAAGATAACTCTTACATTATTAGACAGGGGATTTTTCGGATACCCCACAAGCGCCCTGACGAAACGCTGTTCCTGAATCTCCTAATTAAACACCTTGTGGTGAATCCTAGAAGACGTTAATTCTGGGCGAAATAAATTCCTTCTGTCGCTAAAACTAATCTAGATAAATTGTCCGAAGCGGATTATGAAAGAAACGCCTAAGGTTTCCGATAGAGGGAAATTATCTAGTATACAAGCAGATTCCACAGCATATTATGCTGCACAAACGCCGGTCCAAACCGTATCATTTGCGTCGCCGAATCATTAATTTGCCTGTCTCTGGAAAGTGGACGCAGAATTTTTGCCCGGCTGAAAGTCTTCTTAGTTATAGAGTTTTTGTTCTTCTTCGATGCATATGTAACAACGTTCATGTTTAAAATTCTGTATCTGAGGAATATTAGAACGATTAGATTGCATGTAAGCCTGGAGGAATAAATTTGTCTGGGTAATTGTTGTAGATGATTAGTATTTTGGTGTTGTATAATTGAAAACCTTCGGACAAATTAGTTACCCTGGTCGCACACTAATGTGGAATCTATGTGGGCCCATTTGGGTAGCACTACCCATATGGGGCCCAGAAAGAAATGACCCCTTTATTTTTGGCCAAACCACATGAGCTCACTTGAGGTACCCCACGTTTCAATTTTGTCTTACTTACATATATCTCTAGAGGAGATGTAAGTAAGCATTGTTATCGAAAAGAGTCATCTAGTGTTATTTATTATTTTGATAGAAGAGTTTAAATACAAAATTATGTTTAATTGTTAATTAGAAAATATTGTACTGAAAAAAAATTAACTAATTAGTTTTCTTATTTTGAATAGCTTTCTTACAGATACTATAACTATAAGTGGGACAAAATTGTCAGTGTGCCAATATGGGGGAGCCCAGGTGGTTTGACCAAAATTAAACAGTGTCTTATCTTTCTGAGTTCCATATGGGTAGTACCCAAATTACCCAAATGCTCCCCATATGGATCCCACATTAGTACCTGGGTGAAGTGTTTAGTTGAGTGAGTTCGTTTTTCGATACGAAATGCATGTTTCCTGGTTATTATTATGTTTCCTGATTTTACTTAAAACTGAGATTACTATCGTTTAGATCTCTTCTTTCTAAATATTTTTTTTAAATCATAAACTCATATTAATGTTTCTAAAATTTGTGTAGTGTGGGTAGTTTTGGAATGAATCAATTTTGGCCATTTTTGCACTAAACAATTTGAACGACAAAGTATAATTTGTTGAGATTCAGAATTTTGAAGTTGACTTAAAACTCAATAATCTATGACTAATTTTTTTTAACATTTTCATTATCAATTATCAAGTCAAAAATCCTATTGGAATGAATTCATTTGATAAACTCGCATCTTTTCCTCTTTAAATCACTTAGTAAATTTAGGAGTGATAAAGATGAAAATTTACTGCCTTAAACCAAATTGAATACTACATAGTTCGAATTTAAACTTTGCGACCAAATCTATTTTAACCTTATCATAGTTAGTTTGATTTTTGCATTGCCACATGGTTTAACCATTCGCGTCTTTTATTTTACAAGCAACCGATATTAAGAATTCGACAACCCTTCGTTTATAAATCTTAAATAAGAATGCAACTATCATCATTATACTAGCAGGATTATTGATTATCTGTATTCGAATATAAGTGGTAAATATTTCAATTGTATTAATAAATTGCGAGACTATGGCATATTGAGTAATTAAATCAATATTCTCTAAAATTGGAAGTTTAATAAATAATTATTGTTTGCACTCTATTGTATTTTTCTCATCCTGTCTGTAAATAAGAATTAAGAATTTGTTAATTTAAATTACAAAGTATATTTTCACGTTAAAGATTGATTTTGTTTGCAAGAAAAGTTCTAAAAATTATTTAAATACAAGCAGTTAGAGAAAACATTCCGAAAAACTCAACATAATTATATAAGATTATCGAATTTGTTATTATTTATCAGATTTAAAGTACATAATGAAATCTGTTTTTAATGTATTACACACCAAGAAGAAAGGAGTGAAGTGAGACATTGCTCTGAAAACATACTTAAAAGTTGCTTTTCTGCATCCCTGGAATGTAATGAAGAAAGTTTTACAGATCTTATTAAAAATATTCGCAATCTTTCATTTATGAACTTTGGAAGATATCGCTTAACGAAGTCTTTTTTTATCTTTAACCCAGACACTTTAATTACTTTGCTTTTTATTCCATTCTTTTTGCTTCATTACACAATGCACCTAACTTGTTAAAGATTAAAATTGGGGAATTATGCTTGTATAATTTATAAAGAAACATATTTGCTAAAAACTTTACTTTTGTTTCATTTTCTGAAAATGTATAGTTGCATATAGTTTATATATGTTATGTTTGTGAAAAATGACAAAACTTTGTGAACTTTAATTTTAAAAAAATAAAGACCTGTCTAAAATCCTTATCAGGAACGTTTTAAGACCGTCTCTATTTCCATTTATAATAATTAAGGACTTGCTAAGATCATCAGTTGGAAAATTAAAATAAGCAAATAAATTTTCCAAATTATCACGCAATAATCACATACGTTTTAAATATCTCAGTAAAAAGTTATTATTTCCATTATTGAAAGTTCATAAAAAAAAGTCACTGTCTGAAGTTCTTGAAAATAACTATCATAATTATAATAAACCAAAAGTGTCATTTTCATCATAGTAAATAATAAACCCTCTACGCAAATGCGCGGTATCTTTTGCAAATTAACACTCCTTACAAATCTCCTGTCATGTTTCAAAAAGAAGTTGAAGACAAACTTCATCCCTAACTAATTGTATATTTTCCTAAATATCACGTAATAATCGCACGCGTTTTAAATTTCTAGTAAGAAAATATTCTATTCATTCTTGAAAATTCATAAAAAAAAAGTGACATTTCCATCGTGGTAAATAACAAACCCCCTACGCAAGTGAGCGTAAGTAATTGTATATTTTCCTAATTATCACGTTTCCTAATTATTCATAAAAAAAGTGTCATTTCCATCGTGGTAAATAACAAACCCCCTACGCAAGTGAGCGTAAGTAATTGTATATTTTCCTAATTATCACGTTATAATCACACGCGTTTTAAATATCAAGTACGAAAATATTCTTGAAATTTCATAAAAATATATCGCTGTAGTTCATGAAAATAATAAAACAAAAGTGTCATTTTCATCGTAGTGAATAACGAACCCTCTACGCAAGTGAGCGTAAGTAATTGTATATTTTCCTAATTATCACGTTATAATCACACGCGTTTTAAATATCAAGTACGAAAATATTCTTGAAATTTCATAAAAATATATCGCTGTAGTTCATGAAAATAATAAAACAAAAGTGTCATTTTCATCGTAGTGAATAACGAACCCTCTATGCAAATGAGCGGCATCTTTTGTAAACAAACACTTCTTGAAGAAAAATGCCGTATTTCTGCTTAAGCGTCCTGTCATGTTTCAAAAGAAGTTCAACACAAGCTCATCCCTAAGTAATTGTATCTGTATGAAAAGAGAGTTCAAACGACTTTCTCGGATAAGAGGGATAGTTCTTATTCCCAGTTAAAGAGAATGAAAGCCTCGTTTAGATAACAGCTGATGGCTTGGCGCTATTGGTGGTCGCTCACTTCAATACAAGCCCGCAACGCCATAAAAAATCGGACCAATTTTTTTTTCGTTTCTGCGATTGCAGTTTGCTAACAAAAACGTTTTGAATCGTGATCGAGATTTGCAGATAAAACCTTTGCTATTCGCGATTCAGATAGGATGGAGATCAGGCAAAGAAGGGTTTAAGTCAGTTGGTGTTGAAATTTTGGAAAAAGTTAAAAAATAATAAATAATTTCATCCTATGTATTAAGAATCATTTAGTATTTAATGAAATTTCTATTAAATTACACTTTTCTGATGTATTTCGTTCGTATTATAGAAAAGATCATATTCTTAAAGAAAAATTACACAAAAACCTGTATATGACCAGGTATGACTTGACTCCTTATGCACAAACTGTTTTGAGATCTTCTGCGTGGGACTGTGAAGTGAGTGTACTTAATATCTTGTAAAAATGATTGTAGGGTCTTGTACAAGGTAGAAATTCTGATTAGATTGAATTCATCAGGATATTTTTGTTTTGGTTATTAAGTCTTTTATAGTTTACAAGTCGCATTGTTTTCTTGGTGGTAGGTAACGCGTTTGGGAGGTTTAACATTGTTTCGTGAATTGAATGTAAGCGCAATCACACTAAACCATCAGATCATGTTTGATTAGGTATTTGTATAAATGTAAATAGAGTATTTAAATCAGCTGGAAAAAGTAACTTCCAAGCTTCTAAGCAGTCAGAACACGACATGGGCTTTTCGTTTAATATTTATTCATATCGGGAAGATCATTTGCTGTTATTATTAGCATAATTGTCAATCGTAGGCCTAATTATATTTTGTTTATTTGTTGTAAGTCCGAAAATAAGCCTCCAGTCCTTTACAATTGTTATGTGCGATTTGATTTTACTACTTCATTTGCACTTAGTACTACTTCATTTGCACTTACGGTTAACTTTACTTCAATACCCATCGAATCCTTTTCTTTAACACAAAATATCGTGGTGCATTACCTTTTCTGATAATTTGGCCTAATGTACGTTCAATGTAAGCGCTTGCAGTCGATTTTTTATTAGATTCCGTGTACAAGCTGCTTAAAAGTTGGAATTATCGATTATATTTTAACCAATCACATTTAACTATTTACTTACAAAATATGATTTCATCAATAAAAGAGCTACTAATGATTACGTTTACAAAAAGCTCGCTTATTAGATGATACTTTTTTCTTTAAGTTCCATTATCAGTACCAGCAAAGCTCTGTTTACTTAGTGAATGCAATTTATAAGGGAAGGGTGTGTTTAAGTATTGATTGTTTAGAGGGAGCATGCCACGTCAAAACTTTCCCCTTCTTTGAAAAGTAATGTTTTCTGCTTGTGTTATTGATTTATTGATTTGCGGAAGACATGCATACAACATAGAAAAGGGAACAGAATTTTTTCAGCCTCTCTGCCAATTTCAAATAGGGTTGCGCTCTATTCATTTTGAAAAGGATTGTAGTGGAAGATTTTGAGAAAAGAATTCGAACGCGGGGGTGCAGTCGTAAATTAATCATGGGAGAACTTTCTGTGCATAGGAGGCGCATATTCGCTCAGTTGATGATGCATTTCTTGCACACAAAAAACAGTTGCAAGTTTTACTCATAGACTATGGTAGTTAAAGTATGCAAAGCAATAAAGAAAGGATAGAATAAATAAAAGGATTGTGAGTAACCAAAATAAATCGGTGAAAAAAATTTAACTCGTAGTATGTTTTTATAACTGTCCATAATCTAGGAATGTCTCGATGAAATGTTCTGGAAATGTCTAAGTTTTAAATATTCCCCAAAGTACAGTTTTATGATGTATAAAGTAAAATGTTGCACACTATACGTATTAACAGTTTAAATATTGTATTCGCTTGTTCCTCAGTAAAAATACCATTGTACCACAGTTCATAGTTAATAATATTATCAAATAAATGAAATCCATAGGTTAATTAAATGCGAAATTATACTTTCTGTAGTGTAAGTCACGTGTGTAAAAAGTGATTATAACTACAAATTTTAACATTAAAGGAAAAAAAAAATAGTGGAATAGCTGATCTGCTCTTATTAAAACTAAATAATGTAACGTGCTTTGTTTAATTTGATTTATTTTTTCAAATTTAAAAAGCTTGTAAGCTCCTCTTAAATTGTGACTTACACTACAGTTACATGGAATTAGCCCATAATTTTATAATATAAGTTGCGTAGAAATTAAAATATAATAAATGTCAGAAACAATCGATTCTTCAAGAGAAATGAATGGTTCTCAGAACAGTTTTATTTAATTATAAATGTCTTCTTTATTCATATGTTCTTAATATGTTTCAAAATTAAAGAACTCTTCTTAAACAGCCGACAAGCCAGAAACCCGACATCCGATTTCCGACAGGACATAATACAAAAGTCTGACAGGTTAGAAAATCCCTACAAATCAATATATTAATGCAGTTATGCTTAATTAAGGGCAATTTAATTACTAATTTTTACAATATTTTTGCATTTTTTGCTGTTGGGAATATGGCCTGTCGAGAATTCGGCTGTCGAGCTAATGTCCCAGGCCCCAGCCCTCTATGAAAGATAAGACCCAACGTTTTTTTTCCAAATGAATATTTTCTTATTATTGAAATAAGAACTTTTAAATATTGCATGTATTTCATGCATATTTATATATTTTTCATTATTTTTGTTAAAAGGGTTTTATTGAGTTATTTAATTCATTCCGTATGCAGGTATTGATAGATAATAGTGACTAGATATCAAAATCAAAAGTATTTTCATGATATATAGATTGTTTTTAATTTTTTAAATAAGTTTCGTGAAAATTTAAAACAGCTTATTTAAAGCTTTGAATATTACTATAGTTTAGCTGGCTAAGGAAGTTCAATTTTAATTTAATTGTAGACAATTATTATTTGACGATTTCATGAGCTTCCAATAAAATTATAAAATGCAGAACATTTTAAAAGGATTTGAATAATAAACATTTTTACCAGAAATACTAAATAACGATTTAAAAAAATAAAGCTAGCTAAGAAAGTTCAATTTTAATTTAATTGTAGCCAATTATTATTCGACGATTTCATAAACTTCCAATAAAATTATAAAATGCAGAACATTTTAAAATGATTTGAATAATGAACATTTTTACCAGAAATACTCAATTAGGATTTTAAAAAATAAAGATTAAAGTGTGGAGTTTTATTTTAAGCCCCGATCGAAAGCTCTAATAATCAAATCTCATAATGAATGGACTCCCCTTTAGTACATGAAGGCTTCTTCTGCCGGCTATCAATCTCCCGAAGACAAATTTACAAAGTAACTTTTTCGCCGGCGTATTAATTGAGCCGCGAGTGCGCAGACCAAAACCGCGTGACCAGAACCTTGCACTAATTTAATCTGATAGTGACGTAATTTATTCGATCCGGCAAGCAGGCAGAGGCCTTTTGATATCTACCTGGGCCCGGCGCAAAGTACGAGCAGTTGGATCTGAGACAGGTACCCAGGTAGCTGGGGCGCTGCGATTGGCCAAGGAGGCGAGGTCACGTGACGATCCTATCCCCCCGTTCTCTGGCGCTGGTATGAATCCATCATTAATAAAATAATAACAACAAGAGAAAAAGTTCTCTCGTTCCGAAGAAGATCGCCCCTGCCGTTTCAGTTGTGGACCTGGAATGTTGGAGATTGGCACCGACTGTCGTGTACCTGGTGGTTCTGCCAGGTAGAAGGAGGGAGGCAGCTGATATGCCAGGTAATTCGAGAAATTTATGGGCAATCATACCTGTCCATTGGTTTGAAATGGGGTGCGCTTTTGTCGGCTTTTCTCTTTTCAGTAGAGCTGAGGACAAGTGTTGTAAAAGTCGCACTGGAAATTCCGCTACTATGTTGATGCATGCTTTTAGATCAGGTCAGGCGTTTCATTACTCTTTTTGTTTTGAGTATAGATGGAAAGTAGTCAACAACTATCGTAAAAAAAACTTGACGCTTTTAAACCTGATTGTGATGCATTTATTTCAATTCCCAAGATTGGATGTAGTTAATTCATTTTATATTTTGTTTGTCAATGCATGCTTAATACTTAGACCGAAGTAAACTTAGTATCCTGACTACTTAGTATCCGAAGAGTTCGGGACTGCATAACTCCGTTATCATGTTAATGATGGAGCATTCCTTTTCCTTTGCAAGAACAGGTACCTACTTTATTTCTCTCTTATTTTGTACTTATTTCGAATGTATGTGTAGGAAACCTGATTTTGATAAGTTTTTTAGTATTAATTCATAGAAAGATCTTAATTGTATTACTTCGATATTATCATGCTGTTGTTGATGCGTTCGGACAAAAACCAATTGGGTTGTTGCTATCTTCTCTTTTTTAAGATTTGAATAAACTTGAGTACCGGTTCGTTGTCAATTCGTATTCAAAGGGTTATAATTCAATTGTTTCTCTACCATACTAAATGCAACACCTTGGATTTTCAAGCTAAAGCTGTTGCTTTTTAGTTTGTTTCTAAGTATATATGTCGGGTAAAAGTTTCTGGCTGACTGGCATTTTTTAAAACTGAAATTTTTTCGGCCTTGCATTCGGGAAGATTATTTATCATTTTTATTATTAGTTATTTTAAGAACCAGTGATATTTAATTGATAGTGTGGGGTTTAAATAACATAATATAATAATTCCCTTACTAATGTGATACATTCCTTCAAATTTGAAATATTATGACACATTTTTTTTCCTAATTGTTTTGGGAAGAGAGGGTTAAAAACCATTTGTAAAATGTTGCAGCGAACCATAATCAAAGTGGTCGTATTTTTTGTACCGAAAAAGAGACTAAAATGCTTTTTTCGGGTTTTTAATTTTTCGTCTGGTTACTTTAAATAGATGACGATGCATGGTTTATATAGTATTAAATTTAAAGTTTCATTTTGAGTTCTTAATCGGCGATTTATGCAATTTATTTGAAAATGATTTCCTTGGAAAGAAAATTTTAATACCATGTTTTTGTTAGTATGAAAATGCATTAAATAATTGTACAAAATAAAGCTGAAATTTCTGCTTACGGTATTTATTTTTTCTTAATCCACCAATGATACGAAATTTTACTTTTAGTAATTAGTGAGGGGCAAGTAACTGGAAATACCGCTACAATCTGATAATAAAAGTCACGAGAGCCTAAAATTTGCCGTGAAGAGAAAGATTAATTTCTTTTTTCAAACTTTGTACACGATCAGGTTTGATTTTTAAAAAAATATTTAGCGTTTTTTTATTTTTTATTTTTTTTTATTTTTAAGTTTGATGTTTCGTTCACGATTTATGGATCATAAATGTGATTACGAAATTTGATAAACCTGTGTAATTCGGCAGTCTTACTTTGGGAATTTATGTTGTATATAATCCGGTAATGATGGTCTATGATAAAGTCACTCAAAGTAATTTTTAAGAGTCAGTTGTTAAGTATTAAGCATAGAATATATGTTTCAACTTTTATAATAATTATTACAAATTTATTATTTTTATTTCATTTTTGTTCAATGTATAGAAGTATACGAATACATATTTATGTCTATAAACTTATCTTAATACAATCACTAACATAATTTTATTAAAATAATATATTAATTTTCTAAATTTCATTTAAAAGGCAGGAGCCATTTGTTTATACGAAAGCCCAGTTTCCTCTGCTCTATTTTCGAATATAAAGGTTTTTTTCGTTATATTTCAACAATGAGATTTAGCTTTTATTTCCAAAATCAAAAATGCATTTCTTATGTAATGAATTATACCACATCTTTAAATATTCTAACTTTAAATATTGTATAAACATCAACAACCAAGATTTTAAAGCATACTAAATGTAATTATTTTTCTGTATGTAAGTACATATCAATGTTTTCATTAGTATTTTGGAAAAATCACAATTTAATTAACTTTTCGATTGCATTTTTAAAATCATTTGTTCGCGTTAAGCGAAAAATCATAATTTATTTCAATCAAATAGCTTAGTTTTTATTAAGTATTATTTATGTTTTCTTTACACGTAATAATGCTACACGTTTAGTTACTTTATAGTATTTAACGTCATTCAGCACTGATGAAATTTGTTATAGTTCTATGAAAACAAAATCTAAAATTGCCTTTAATGCATTAAAACCTTTTTTGATTAGATTATTTTAGATTTTGCTCAAATATAAGGGCAAAAAAATAACCAATAATGAAAAGTACTTATAATTAATATCAATATAATAAGTATAACTTTTATTCAATTAAAATAAATAGAAAAATTATGATTAACTAATTATTGATTAATGACTGTTATTAATTTTAATAGTCAGATATTTAAAAAAATTAAACCTCAGTTAAAATCTTATTTACAAGAAAATACACTTTCTATTTTTAAAAAAATCCACAAAAATAAAAACAAGCATTTTGGGATTCGGGGGACAAAACTACTCCGAATTTTAAAAAAATCCGCTCTTGCTAAGAATTTGAATCAAGTGTAACTGTAAAATTTATATCACACACAATACCCCACTTTCCCTAAACATACTTGAACACACAAAAAATGAAAGCAAAATCACTTCCCCCACCCTTTCGGTATGCGACAATGCCCCATTGTCACCTGAATGGAAAAGCCTACAAGGGGACAATCAAAACAGCCAACCCCACGTCAATATGAATAAAAAGCACGTGTTTCGCTATAGTTCGTGGGCAAGTGAAAAGCACGTGATCATGATAGACTCCCCCTAGATATGCAGTTATAATGGTGGAGTTGGATACTTTGATTATGTATTGATTTAATGATTTTAAGATGATAGTGATGATTTTTAAAAATATTGATTATTAGGTACCTATTGGTGAATGGTGAAGGATGGTTAATCGGACATTTTCAGCTTATAATTAATGAGGAATTTTAAACTATAAATGGTGGTATTCTAAATTTTGTTTAAGATGCAAAGTAACTTTTTTTTTAGTGTTCTCGGTAAATTTACGTTGATTTAAAAATCCTGATGTCTTTTTTTTGTTTGTTGTTAGATCAAAGATAACGACTATGGAAAATAGCAATTTTTATTTTCCTTGTGTTCTACTTAATTAAGAAACTACCCACCGCTATCACTGGTTGGGATAAAACTAATACACAATTTACGTAGAAAATATGATAATTTGTCATGTAAATGTATCCTAATTGACATAAAGGGAACGCGAGCACTATCTATCCACAACAAAACCCACAAACATGTGTTTCTTTAAAGGTCATAGACAAAAGACCACGTGACCACAATAGACTCCACCTAAAAAAGCCATCGTGTGTCATCAATCCGATATTTCACGGTGCCACACTTTCACTACTGAACTTGTTTCTGGCAGATTTGAACCGCTAAAGCGGTCAAAGCCATTGAAGTATTTCCCTCTTCGCTTCTGCTTTCTAAGATTTTAGTGTGGGAAGAAGCTTGAATGGAAATGCTTCTGTAGACTTGGGGCCCTTGAAGCTTTTTCCAACCTGTTTGTCTTGACGCCCTTGTTGTTTATGAAAGAACAATGTGTAAGCAAGAAGTCGCCGTTTTATGGCATCATTAAGTGAGCTTTTTTTCAATAAGGAACAGTTTTTTATTCGTAGGCCATAACTTTCATGATCATCATTAGAGTTGTTTTAGAAGCGAGCTTCTAATAATGGATGATAATCGGTATGGGATAACATATTGTTTGTAAAATGTCGGAATTTGTTTAGATCGTATCTTAGAGTGCACACCGATGTGGGTGTTTGTTTTTGTGAAATGTAAGCAAGAGTAGGTTTGGAGCCGCTGCTTTGTTTTATAGCATATTTATAAATTTTTGTTTATTTTGAACATATACATTTTTCATTAATTCAAGGAGCACATATCAATATTTTTTAGAATAAAACTTTGTTTTTTTACTACATGGTAAAGTATTTAAATGAAATGTCCATTAGAAAAATGTTTTTAAATTTTAAGAGTAGATTTTTTCACAACACACACAGTTCTATTTTCACGAGAAAAAAATATTGGAAATAGCGAGCAAAAATAAAAAAAAATTCATTAACAGTTACAAAACTAACACAATATGAATATAAATTATACTAATTATCAAGAAAACATATTCATAAGATAAATGAACGTAGTCCCCTTACATTCTCTTAGTGGAACCTCAGATGGTTTTAAACAAATTTTATTTATAAGATCTGCTTTCTTAAAATCTCTACTAAGAATTGGCCAAACCAGAGCAATTCAAATCGAAATAACTCCTTGCCATTTAAGAAAACGTTCTTAGCCAGTCAACTAATCAAACTGAAATATGCAGATGCTAAATATCTCTTTTTCTAAGAGAAATAAAACAAAATCCTCTCTGGGAAGATGTCAGTTGATCTTATTTAAGATTTGGCAGAGGTTCAAGTTTCCTTTGATCCTGATGCCTTAAATCATTTAGCCATTTTCAGATAAATAAAGTTTTATATTACTTTGGACTAAGGAGCTGTTCATTTGGATGCATACTCCCAGTTTCGTCAACTCCTGTTTGGCGGGGTTTGGAAGGGGGAGGTACAGTCCCTGGACAAATTATTAGACGCACTGCAAGCTTTCGTGTAAAATATTAATTACCGGGTGATATTGTACCGTTTTATTATTTTAAATTGATTTGTTTTTTATTTATATATTATCCAATCAATCACCGATTTGTTTGACATAAATAAAACAGCATTAATTTAGAAAAGCATAAGTTTTATTAAGTTTTAAAGAAAAGTGAAATTAATGTTAGTAAAGGTCAATATTTAGTTGAGCCACCTTTAGCCGCTATTAAAGCTTTAATTCTGTGCGGCATGATATCAATGAAAGACTGTACTGTCCCCTGCATTTGAGGATGATGATTTCACACATAAATAATCTTATAATAAATAATTAATATAAATTAATCTTAATCATAATTATCTCAAAATAAATACAAATATGCAGTCTACAACAATTCTTTTAAACAAAAATCAATAATATTGTAGTTTAAATATACCATTATTACATACAAAACTCTTAAGAAACATAAAATTACTTAAAAAAAATACAGTGCGTCTAATAATTTGTCCAGGGACTGTATAAGCTTATTAATATGTAAAGTTTATGTTTGACTGAAAGTCAGATGGTTATTTTTTATAATTTCTAAATTTATATATTATCGGTTTAGTGTCCAACCTTAAATGAAATAGAACTTATAAATTAGCAATCACACACACTTTCCAAATTAAATACATAAAATTTTTTAGGATTTGTTGGTAGGTGAAAATATCTTCTCTGCAGTGTTATGGTATTTGATTGGTTGGTTGGTAGACATATATATTCAGGTTTGTGTGCTTGGTCAGCGACCCGCTTATAAACCTTCGTCAAGTAAGACAGACACAACAGACAACACACACAAGTGGATCCATCTAATTTTTAGAGACAGAGGCCAACTAGAGGATCCCCAGAATTGGCTTGTCACCCCCAGAGGTATTGATTTGGTATGGGAACTTAGAGGACTTTCGGACCCAACAGATTTAACGAGCACGTACTCCGCATATACTCGGTAGGTCTTCAGTGGTACCGGAACTCGATCGCAGGACCTTCCGATCCCGAGACCGAGACGCTGACCACTAGGCTCACTACGGCCCAATGGTATTTGAGAATGAAGCAAAAGCAACATTTCATTATAGAATCATTATAAACTCTATACATTGCATGAAAGGTATGTGAAACTATTTACAATGATCTCGATTGTATATAGCGTGTGCACAATGCAGTCAAGCAGTAACCTGCAAAGCTTACAACCAGGAGAGGGGCGTGCAACGTGGAAACTGACGTCACGGACATTTCCTCTTTCTTGAGTGATGTTCGCGCCTTTTCTAACGCTCATCTTTAAACAAAAATGTAAAAAAAAATACGCATAGGAGAGTAATATTTTTTTATTCGTATTATTTACTCGATTGTCTACATCGAATGATTTTAATAATATGTGGGAATTGTAATTGTCTATTATGAATAATTTTTAAAAAGATAAACATAAACAAACATGAATAATTCTCGACTGAATTCTTCGACGAAGACAATAGAGTAAAAATTATCAGTTAAAATTTTTTTTTTGAAAATTTAAAAAAAGTATGACACATTTTGATCAAAAGAAATTCATGTTTTTTTTATTTTTAAGTTATAATTTTTTAAACTTTCAATGCCACCATGTTTAACTTATTGAACTTTCGTAGCTCTTCCATAATATACAATACTTTATTAATTTATACCAACGATATTTGGTTCCTATAATTCGAAATAAAAGAAAAATGAAAATAATGAGTGAGAACAAAATTTATACAAATATTATTTGGTTTCTCGGACAAAATAAGATTTGTATAATATTACAAATAATATTTTTGTTGAAAAAATGTATGTTCATGATATATTTCTATTTTAAAAGATTTTTGTTCTATATTAACAATAAGCACTAAATAAAAAATATTATTTTTTTAATGATTATCATAAATCTTTTTTTATATTAATAAATTCTTTGTTGAAATTAAAGAGAAAATATGTAGCAATTACATAAAAAATTCTTATATTAATGCATGTATTCAAAATCAACAATTCACTTATTAATCATAAATAAAAATTGAAAAAAAAAATCCTTAGCCTAATTTTTTAACAACACAAAAAATGCGCTTTATACAAGTACAAAATAATTAAACTCCTTCTACAAATTAACCCAATAACGTATTCCCCCTATTTAGGAGACCCCAACATCCACCTAACTCTTCTAACACATAAATCTAGAAAAATCCCCATAAATTCGCCGCAAAATTACACCACCAGTTACCGGCGCAACCCACGCACACATGCCGCCACTTCTCCGCTCGCTCCATGGGGGTCCAGAGCCGTACTTTTTCTCCGATCTCTTCGCCGCCGGGAGTGTCGCATTTCTCCGCGGCCGGCCACGACGGTTTGGCCGCAGGCGAGATTCCGTTTCTCCGAAGTCTCCGCGTTCCATTGTGAGATAAGCCTTTTGTGGTGGTGACAGTGTCAATTGACGAGGTAGTTAGGTTAGGTTACGCTGTGCTATTCATTGAACGTGATGGATGAGGTAGTTAAGGACTTGTTGGGGTCAGGTTGCTTTTTGTCAGCGTTGTTTGTATTGTTGCTTGAGTCCCGTATCAGCCCAGACGACTGGCTCTTTAGGTATCTTTTGTATTGATAAGTCACTTTCACTTTTCATTGAAAGCTTGTGTAAACAGTTACGATAGCGTTTACTCTATAATTGGTCTGGTTGTGATGGATTGCTATTGCTGTTACAGTTACAGCAACAATAATTAAAAATAATAATTATAAATTTAATAAAATCGTTTAATTTCTAAAAACTTTGATTTTGAAAATTAAGAGAAGTATATTTATCTATTTGAAAGCTTGTACACACACAGTTACGATAGCGTTTACTCTATAATTGGTCTGGTTTTGAAAAGATTGTTGTTACAATTTTAGTTAGCACCAAAAATTAAAAATAATTATTATATATTTTATAAAGACGTTTCTTTACTATATAAAACTAATTTTGAAAACTAAAAGAATTATATTCAGAAATGAAAGATTGATATTCTGTTATTTAATGTTACTGACATTTCCAATAATTCTATTAACAGAACTTTTTCTATGTATATGAATATTTCTATTTCTTTTAAATAATGTACCTGGCTAATATTTTGAAATCATTCATAAATAAAAATTAATGCGTATACTAATAGGTGAGCGAAAAGGAATGTAAATATTTAATAATAAATAAACAACTCAGCATATTGTTGATGCTAACACTAAAACTAATGCGTATTACTGTTTTACAATCAAATATTTATCTGGACTAAAATATAATTTTGTACATTTTGAAGTTTTTATAAAGTAATATCAAGTATTTCCAAAACTAATAAGAAACACTAATAAAGTATTTTTTAATAAACAAATGTAAAGTAAACGAAAAAAATCTCCCCAAACAAAAGGCATCACTAATGGTGATGATTTTTCCTTTAATAGGTTTGATACATTTACCTTGAAAGTATATTGCGTAAGTCATTAGATAATCGATATTCGCAGCGAAATCTTTAAAAGGATTTATTGATTTTCTATACAATTACTACGGATATAGCAAAACAATAAAGAAAATGTTGTTTTACATCATAACACAATAGTAATTTAATTTGTTGAAATACAAAATTAATGATTTTTGAAATTACGAACTTAATTAGGTAGGAGTAAATTTTAAGAAATTTCTTAAGTACGTTTTTTAATGTAAACCGCTTTTCTTTTATTATTTTGAAAAAATTGTATACATTATTGAAATAATGCTCAACGATTATAATTAAAATATAAAAAATAAAACAAGAAAGATTAAAAGATTTTTCGGATTTTTGCTTTGCATATGTAAAAAGTACATGACAGTCCTAATGCAAATACATCAATAACAAGTTATTATGCTTTTAAAAATTTTAAAACGAAATATTTATACATTTCTAAATAGTATTTTTTATATTATATAATAAGTTAACTACTTCATCTAAATACAGAAGAATATTATTCTTTTGAAATTCTAAAAATGCTATTAACACTACTTTAATGCAAAAAGCTTATTTACGAAGTTTCTGAAGTATGTGATTTGTTTTAATCCATAAACACTGTCGAAAAAAACCCCTGCAGAATTATCAAAAATATTAGATTATGCCAGACAGAAAAAAGCAAATGACTAAAATAATATTACGCATTCAATTTACCCAGAACGAATACCAGATATGATTAAATCATACAACTTGACCGCTTTCAGAAAGCATAAAAAATAGGCCAACCGAGGAAAATGCCATCATATTATTTAATAAGTTAACTACTTCATCTAAATACAGAAAAATATTATTCTTTTGAAATTCTAAAAATGCTATTAACACAACTTTAATGCAAAAAGCTTATTTACGAAGTTTCTGAAGTAAGTGATTTGTTTTAATTCAATAAACACTGGCGAAAAAAAACCCTGCAGAATTATCAAAAATATTAGATTATGCCAGACAGAAAAAAGCAAAAGACTAAAATAATATTACGCATTCAATTTACCCAAAACGAATACCATATATGATTAGATCTTACAACTTGACCGCTTTCAGAAAGCATAAATAATAGACCAACCGAGGAAAATGCGACCATTACCCATCATACAAAATTTAAACGATGCCTTAAAAAGAAATAATCGAATGTAAATGTTATCATAGAGTCACCTGAGTTACATGGTTACTATGGCAATTCGTGAGAAACCATCATTGACTAAAAAAAATTCCAGCATTTGCCTTGAGTTTATATAAAAATTTGTGGTCGGTACTACTAAAAATAGTTATATGCATACTGTTTGTATACTTGTTTTATTGTGGCAAATATTATTCGTGAATAGTCAAATATAAAATTAAAAAAAAAAATTAAAAATGAAATGGTATTTTAATCAAATCAATTTATTTATACAAAAAATAAAAACAATATTTTTTGTTACATTTTTAAAGTTATATTTTTTTATAATTTAAATTCGCTTGTGTTTTTTTTATTTTTTGTTTGAATATTGTTTAAATCAACAGTAAATATATGTGCTTTTATTTATCATTTTTTAATTCTTGAAAACAAATTACTTGTGCATTAAGGAAAAAAAATGTAATACGGAATAAATTTTTGGCGACAATTCGGAGAAAATTGAAATTTAATTTAGAGAAAATACACTTAAGTTCAATTAAAAAGTGGTGCATTGTTTTTTAAAGATACTTCATAAATAAGGCAAATGCTAAAAATATTTCAATTAAAAGAAATATTTTTTAGACCACATCCAGCAAAAATTCGGAGAAAAGTAATGTTAAGTTCAATTATTATTTTTGAAATTACTTAAAAAATTTATAAACTCCATCCAACAAAACTATCCAATTTCTTTTTCATTTTTCCTCAAAAGCCGCGTGGGAAAAACATGACATTGAAGATACATTATCCATAGCATACTAAATGAAGTTTCAAGATGCCCATAGAGCACGAAGCGTATCTGGCCATATCTTGATCGGTCTTGCTAGATCGCTTTCCTGCAAATATATTGTCCAAGGGCGACAGACAATGTTATCGGTGACATTTATCAGGATGGCCGCTTTGCTTTACTTACCGAATTCTGGCCGGGTGGTCTGATATTCATGGATATGCTATCGATTTTGTCGCGCTAATCATAGACAATTATGGAATTGTGAAAAGGATAGGGGTAGATAATGGGTTGCGGTTGGTAATGATGTTTTATGAATGAAAGTATTCAAGATATTTTGGTCCGGGGTCGCACTTGAGTTGCAAGAGACATGTTAGTTTTATTTTAAGATATTCATAAAGGAATTTTATGCTTGTATAAGTGGGGTATATATGTTTTAGATATTATTATAGATGTAAAAAAAATTGAACAATAATTGAAATTAAGCTGCACTCTAACAATTAATTAAATTCTAAATTTGAAATAAAAGAATCAATAAGTGAAGTTATTACAGTTTGCTCTGCGTTTAAATTTAAGTAGGGGAGACCGGGGCTAGTTGTCCAATGTGACAAGTTTTCCACCTGGCCTTATATAAGAAATGAGCCGTTAGTTTACAATAAAATGTACAATAAAATTATAACATATGTATGTCGGTTTTTTTTAATTTTGGAAAAATTGCCCAAACTATTTTTGGTAGGTTGGTACAATGTACCCCGTATATGGGGCACAATTTCCAGATCAACATGCTTGCATTCAACCACTTGCTGCCAAAAAGTGTATTTATTTTTTTGAAAAGTAGTAATGCTATTTTGTACATAAACATGTGAGAAAGAAGCATTGTTATCAAAGTGTCTTCAAACTCAATAAAAAATAAAAAAAAATGTATATGAATATGAAAATGTATATGAATATGAAAATGTATATGAACAAAAATCAAAAAGCATGGAAAACTTGCCCTGGTCTCCTCCATATTTTAACTACTGTATTTTTGGATTATTTTCCTTTCATTATGGATATATGTATCATTGAGTATTCTAGCTACAATATAAATTTAACCAAAATAAAATATCGAAAAACACGTCAACGCATTATTAATTAATTTACTATGGATTTTTAACTTTAACTTCTTTGCTGTTTATGAAATATAAAAATAGCCGAATATAAAATGCTATCATTCACACGATGAAAACATGTGATCAAATGAGAATGCAAAGTTTAATACTTGTAGTTAACATTATGTTAGTATCAAATAATGGTTAGGAACGAGAAAAATATTAATTGTTAAATAAACCAGATGGAAAAAGTATTTCAACCAATACCACTCTCCCAATTGAATAACATAGTTGCGTAAAATATCAGTAATAATGCATTAATTAATTATCTGTTAATATTAAACTTTTATACACAACACATAACTTTTATGTTACTTCAATTATACTTGTTCATATGGTTTGAATTACTATAAGAATTCATACTTTTATTACGCATCATTTTTTTAAAATATCCATTAACAATAAAAAGAAATAAGTTAGTATTTTTTGGGCCTCTCTCTTAAGTTAGGTTTTCTCTTTGTTTGCTTAGTTAAGACTTCTAAAAATGAGTTTAAAATAATAAATATTTTAGCACTTACTTGTACATAATCCTTTCCCTGAAGTCCATTCACCTCTTTTCACCTGGCCTCATCCACACAATAAGTTAAATAATCCTTTTCGCTTTGTATAATCCTGTGTTTGAAACCTTGACCAAAATCATTATCTTATACACCTTTATTCTCCATTACTAAATCCGGCACATTCCTTATTCATAAATAAATGACAGACAAACTTTACAACCTATCTTTCACCAAATCACACAATGGAATCCAATCGTTGAGCATACCGGTTTTGATGTTTCATTTTTAGTACACAATAACAGCAAATTTTACAGCTTTTTAGAGATGCACTACTTAGCAATTTGTAACTATGCGTATAATACACACTAAACCTGAGTAATCCAATGATTCCTGCTAGTAGCACACTCTCTAGATATAAATCAATAGCATATATACATTTTTACTGCCTTCCCACACAATCAAACCCAACTCATCTGAAGCCAGTAATGGTTTTACAAGTAGGCTCGTTGTTTACGAGGTGTGTAAGCAGCCCGGGGGTGTGGGTCGAAGAAAGGCCCGCCTGGGGTAGGCCTCGGCCAACTAGGCACCGGACAGCAGGCCCTCAAGAAATTGGTTCCCCGAAACAAGGGGTCAGACATAGGGGGAGGCGAAAAGCCATTAACTAGTGCCGAAACTCATTCCCGAATCTTCTTGTTCGATTTGCCTTGCGGTGTGGTTTGGAGGGATGTTCCTCATCAGAGTATAGGCTTGGAGTTGATCTTTGACTGTGGGAATTTTTCGGTCCCCTGTTTGTGGGGGTGAATGAGTGGTGAGTGAATGAGTGAATGAGTGGTATTGTGTTGTGAATTGTCTGTTTGGGATGTTGTGTGGTTGTTATGCTGGATGCGGAAGAGAAATCAGAGATAGGATTTTATGCGGCACTGTAAAAAAAATTGGTGCAAATTACTATATAAAACTTGTGGTAGTTATCCGAGCCACTAGTTTCATGGAGTAAAGTTTCACCAAATCTTTACTTTGCGTAAAGCCGAACCATTGTGATATTACCTCTTTTGACTTTTTTTTAATTGTAAAAGACGATAAGAAATTTGAATTCTGCCTTTGAAAGGGGTAGACTAATGTGACACCATTTCCTTTTTGATTAAAAAAGATGCCCTTAAAATAAAATATCTCAATTCGGTAGTCAACAAGGAAAGATTACTTTGCTAAATAGTTTATGTGAATTAAATATAATTACATAACTAAAAATGTTCGAGAAAGGTTCAATTAAATGATAATTCTAAGATCGTGGAAAACATCCCTACTTACCATTCAATTATGTTAAAAATAAACAAGCATATTATATTTCATACTAAAGAAAGAGTACATTACGTACATTTTTATCAAAAATGCATTTACTCTATGTTCTTGCTTATATACAAATCTATGAAAATGTCAACCTGGAAAAAATGTTTTATTTTCTAACATACAAAACTTTTGAATTATTGTGCAACTTTTATTGATGTTTGCAGTGTTGAAATGTGGCATTCATCAAATTTCATTTTTCTGAGTAAGTTCACCTAATATGTCTACTAGACATATTAGGTATAAACCATTCTCCCCATCTCTCCCAATTGTTCCAACAACACGGCCCTGATTGTATGGGCATCATTTAATTTCTGAATTGTCATTTGCTTATTATTTACGCAAATAGTTTTGTAAATAGTCTTTCTTTCCTTTGAGAAAGTGCTGCCCCTCCCCACCCACGCGACGGCCCTGAACCAAAAGTCCACAAATTGTGGTATATTTTAATTGTTTTGATCCTTAAATACTTGCATATCTCCTTTTTTTCGTTACATTTTAGACAGAACAGTGAAAAGTTACCTAAATAATCACATTTATTTTGTACTTAATTAGGAAGGAATGTGTTAGCGTCGCGGGGCCTTGATGTACAATCTCGTTTAATCTTGCTTGTTCTTTTCCCTGTAACTCCAAACCTATTGCTCAAGATCCAAAGTGTAAATGATAAAGTTGTAGGAAATTGTATATTCTATAACATTTTTACTGATTATTTTTTCTTATTTGGCATAGACATTGATTTATAACGGAAAGTATTAAAAAAAACATCCCAAAATTTTGGGGTTTCAGTACTTTAAGCCCCTTGGGGCACGTGTTATTATTAATGGATGTGGCTAAAATTTTGCAGGATTTTTTTTCCATATAAATGAAAAAATTGAGGTTGTAAGATATTTTGAAATCGAAAATTCATTTTTAAGGACCTTAACACCCTTATCCTCTTGCGACCTTAGTTTTGAAATTGGCCCGGTCCGATAGAAGAGCATCCGAAAATCAGTTTTCAGCCTTTGATTTCAGGTATCAGTCATTATTTCTGTAAAAAATGAAGTTAAACGAGGTTCAATACCATATTAGAGTTCTTAAAAAAAAACTTTAAACTAGTTCTTTCTTTAAAATTTTCAAAAAGTTCTTTTAGTTGTTAATTTTAAAGGTATTTTGCATTAAAACAATGTTAAAATGAACTGTTAACTACAAATAAGTGATACGGCTACTTACTTTGAAAAACATACTTTTAAGAATATATTTGTATGAAAAGTATGTATAGATGAAGACTATGAGTGTAGGATTTTGCTAAGGTCTTAAGGGGGAATGGGCGCGCTGGACCGGGGGTCTCCAAAGTAAAGTGCATCAGTGTTAATCCTATGGAGAAAAAATATTTTCTCTGCCACATTTCTCCGGCTGTATCGAATATTTTTACAAGCGGATTTTTTTAAGTGAGAAATGTAGCTGACTTACAGGTCCCGACCTTCCCACTTTTGAAATTGGTTCGAATATATTTTTTTTTCAATAAATAATTTTACACAAAATATTTGAAGCAATTTTAAAAAGTGGGAAGATAGAGACCTGTAAGTTATCTACATTTATTATTTAAAAAACCGTTTGTAAAAATATTCAATACAGCAGGAGAAATGTGGTAGAGAAAATAGATTTCCCATTGGAAAATTTTCCCATCGGATTAACACTGAAGCACTTGAGTTTGGAGACCCGCGGTCCAGCGCCCCCATTCCCCCTTAAGAGGTTAAGTCTAGTTTAATTGCCAGAGCTTCATCATCACTTATTCAATACAAACTTAAAATTGAAAGGCGTGGTTACAAAACTCACATTCTCCAAATTATAACTAAGATATAGTTTCCGGCTCGTTCATTAGCGACTACGACAGATTTACTTTGCAATCATCAAATATAGCCAATGAACGGACCGGACCTTATCTTAGCTATACTTTGGAGGATGTGAGTTTTGCATTTAGGCCCTTCAATTATTGAAACTTTCCCTTTGATATTAAAGGTTCTTACTGTGTTAATTTAACCATTTTACCAAAGAATCAGTAGGAGGAACCAGGGAAACTTGACCCACAAGAGCACTTGACCGAAGCCTTTATGTCTTAAAAAAATTGCAAGTCGGAAGTGTCATAACTTCTTCTTTATCAGTTAGCTGATCACATGATGAAAATAACAATCAAAACATTGGATACGTTTTAAATTATCAGGCAAAATACATTTTCATGCTCCAAAAGTTTTTTTTTTTGTTGGAAGTTCATACTTTCTCAATTGGTTGTTTGTTTTGTACACGTGTTTAGCTACAAGATCATGTATAATGTCAATATTTTTCTTTTTAAATTACTGTATTTCAAGGTTATTAGTAAATATGCAACCAGAGGTACTTGACCCTAATCGCCTTGGGATCTTTGACCCAAGGATATGGTTACTATTCAAATGCATTTAACATAGCTTTTTTTGTTTTGTTGTTTTGATGTTATAGATGCCCGAAAGCGATGCATATTAAACGTGTTTGAAACGTAAATTGTCTTCGTATAATATTTCCATGGATTATATTCTTACATGTGGTATAAACAAGTTAGCATTCATACATTTTCCGCCTCAGTGTTTCTCAGATAGTATCCATGTCTTTCAAAGTTCTTGAATGTAAATTAAATTTCCGGTTTCTAGAAAAGAAATAATTTTTTTAGTGAAATAAATTCATTTAAATTACGACAATTTAAGTTTTAATTTTAACACAAACTCATTTATAGTATTAAAATATATAAAACTATATATTACGAATTCCGTTTTAATAGAAAGTTATTTTTAAAACAAATTTGTATTAAGTTTTAACATGCCTTGGAATAATTAATAAAATACGTGTTATAGTTATTATGTATAGATTAAAACGCAATAATACTCTATTAATCAGAGTATTTTAGGACAAGTTCTGATATTATATTCTCTTACATTTAAATAAATAACTGCCCAATTTTTTTCACCTGTTCTTATGAATTACCTTGATAAACCATATCATATGGATAAATTAGTATGGAAAGTCGGCTTAGTGGCTAGAAGGTATTACGTTCTCGCCTTATAAGAACATAATTGCGGGTTCGAGCCCCAGCTAAGCAGGTAAATTTCCAGGATGGGAAAATGGTCAGCACACATGTCATTTGATTATGTGGCATGTAAACGATCCCTTGAAAACCTATTTGGCTTGAGATCTCGGCAAAATTAAATCTCGGCATACTTTACAGTCCCTGGACAAATTATTAGACGCTCTGCAAGATTTCATGTATCAATAATTGATGAACAAAATACCTTTAGAAGGACATTTGTCTTCCTAAACTTAAGCTATTGAATATGAAATACTATCTGCTATACTTAATACATATATCGCCATCTTTTTTAATGATATGGCATTCTTTGGTATGTTTTCATCATTACTAAACAATACAGTGCGTCTAATAATTTGTCCAGGGACTGTAACATACACAGAGAGCTCAGATTCATTGCAATATGAGCGTCGAAATTGGAGCCGTCTATAGATGGTGCCTTAAAAGAATGGCTCTCAGTTCCCGAAAATATGCCGAGTCTGCAAAAGACTTACCCGCCAAAAAGCAGCCCGTTGGAAGAAAAAAAAAATAGTATGGAAATACTCCTATATAGAGGCAGAAACGTTTTGATTTTAATCACATACCAATTTTTTAATAAAATGCGTTATCCAATCAATAATGTTGCTGCTTTTAACTTCCTGGTCGTTTAGTTCTATGCCAGGATTCTCTTATGTGGCTTATACAACAAATTAGGTATGTCACAATAGTAGAAATATGTTTGCACTTTGAGATGATGAAGTAGAAATTACGCTTGGTAGAAGTGCAAGCCTCATTGTGTAGATGCATGAGGTAACTAAAATCGAAATATTTCATCGCTATACAACTAGAAATTATGTGATACAGGCTTAAGTGAGTATATAATATTTATCGACTTTTTATTACCGGTATTCTATTTATTTTTCGACACCACGTAAAAAGAATAGCTCTAATTTACCATCATCGAGTGCTGGTAAAAGTGCTGTCATCACTCTGTGATGTAAATTTACACGTGTGTAAAATTTATTGTGTGTTACCGGCGAAAACGTTAGCTTAATTGGCAGTGATTTGATACATCCATCTTCTCTGTTGAAACGCTATTGGAATACAGTCCCTGGACAAATTTTTAGACGCACTGTATTTTTTTAGTAATTTTATGTTTTTTAAGAGTTTTTATGCAATAATGGTATATTTAAACTACAATATTATTGATTTTTATTTAAAAGAATTGTTGTAGACTACATATTTGTATTTATACAAATATGTAGGTGCAATATCACCCGGTAATTAATATTTTACATGAAATCTTGCAGAGCGTCTAATAATTTGTCCAGGGACTGTAAGTTGTTCATGTGTCTCTGTACGTCAAGAAAACATCAATTTGCTGTAAAGCAAACATTACAATACTGTGATGTAAAAAGTAACCGCAAAATGTGCTGTAATTTTGCAGAATTTTTGTCTAAGGGAAAATTTCTATGTCACCCTTCCTATCAACTATCGTTTTTTCATTTGATTAAATTATATTAAAAACTGTTTTTAAGGAGTGATTTTCAAGTTGTGGTTTAGCTAAATTTAAAAAAAGTTTAGTTTTTATTTGTATTTTGCTTATTAAATTTAAAACCTTTCCTAATGTTAAAATTATTTATGTGCAAAAATTTTAAGCATTGCTTTTAAAAAAATAAGTTTTAACGAAAAATAAGCTTAAATGTATTTAGCCCCCTACTTTACTTATGCCAAATTTAATTTTCTGTTGCTTAGGTATTTTGTTAAACTTTTTCTTAACTGTCCAATCAAAGATAACGAAAATGACCCGAAAAACTAAAACACAAAACTGAGCACGCGACCAATTGAGTTGTAGTTGTCAAATAAAGAATGTTGAGTAAACAGGTCAATTTTAATTGTTTACACCATACCATTAATATGCCAGTATGGTGCAGAATTTATGGATTTGGTTTTTGATTTGAAGAGTTTTTTTTCATTTTTTTTAAAGTTTTAAATAAGACTTTCAACTGCATTATATAAATTCTTCATCTCTTAGAATTACGACCCTCAAGATGTTAAAAGTCGAGTAGTGAGTTAAAATTTTTACATCATTTAAAGTTTTCCATACACTAATTAATAAGTTTCTGAGTAATTACAGTTAAAAATCAATTCAAGAAATATACATATAAAATAATTATCTATAAAATTGGTAAAACTGTTCTAAAAATAGGGCTCAAAATTCTCCCACGTACCTTGTTAATTTTAATTTGTGAATTAAGTACTGTACAATAAATATGATAAAAAGTTCTTCACGTTCATGGTGATTTTTCTTCTTTCAGGCTTTGATGTTAATAGGCCCTCGAGCGGTTGTCAAGCTTCACGACGGCGAATCCTACTCCATCGGCGCAGTGTCCGCAAGTGGCCGAAGCCATTTATAAGAACTGGTCCCCGATCTACGTGTCGACCGACCAAGAGAACGGCAGCATGAGCTCGTACTACACCAACTCCTACATGCCGGACCTCCGCAGTCCCGGGGTTGTGGAACAGTACAACGGCCAGCCTGTCCACAACCAGCCCAATGGCGACATGTGCGACCAGAGACAGTACGTACAGCCCCAGTACGCGTCCTCGCCAGTACAGGGGGCCACCTACCCCCGATTCCCACCTTACGACAGACTGGAGATTCGCCCCATCACCTCATCCCCAAACTCACCAAGCCCTCCTGTTGGACAGTATTACGGGAACCCGTGCAACCAGGGTCCTCCGGGTCCCCCATTACCCCAACCTGCCCACCAGGCACCTATGAACCACCCAAACGCATACGTGCCCCAAGACGGGCCCCAGAACAACTGCAGAGGTTCGCCCCACCATGACCCCAACGGGCACCCCAACATGTCCCCAGCACAGTACCCCAGTTGCAAGATGCAGCCTCAGCCTGTCGTACCGCACCATACCCAGCAAGGGATGGGCGGGCATGACCCCAACGGTGTGGTCCACCGGCAGCAAGTGAATTCAGCAGAATGTGGTCCTCCTAATGTACCACCTAATGCCATGCCCCCGTGCCAAAGTCCGGTTCAGTCCCCTCAGCAACAGGGACCACCTCCCCAGATGTACCAGAACCACGGTGGTGGTCCACCACCTAACCAGCAACAGCAGCAAGTGCAGTCTCAGCAGGCTGGGAACATGCCGAGTCCGCTGTATCCATGGATGAGGAGCCAGTTCGGTAAGTCTATTGATTATTGTTTTCTTCCTCTAGAACGTTTTTCAATAGGGATGGATTACCAAATGCTCAGATAATGTTTTTGGAAAAAAGATTACCAGTAGTAACTTTTCACATAGCAGTTACAGGATTGACGTTGTCAAAGTAAAGTGTGTGTGTGTTGTATCTGATTCTGTAGTAGGAATTACTGAAGTAGGGGATAAATAATTAAAAGTTTTAAATTGTGGTGTCCAAACCGCTTTAAAACCCGTTAAAGCCTCTTGATACATCTTTTGTGTCTAAAGATATTGTAGGTTAAAAACACATGCTCTTTTGAGTTAAACTAGCTTCATACTGCTTTTGGAATTTAAGCTTAAGTGGAATCCCCCTTATTAAGTGGGGATTTGTTTTTGTTCTAAACCCATGCATTAGAAAAGTTAAATAAAAATCATAAAATTAAAACTAATTTTGCAGTGAATCTTTTTAAGTGAATTGTATCATCAGTTGAAGCCTCATTTTTTGTTTTGAACATAAATTATGAGCTAATTCAATTTTAAGATTAGATACAGCACACTGAAATGACAACTTCAATGTATTTATTAATTGATGCGCTTAGAATAACAACGACATATTTCAAATAATTTCGAATAACGCGATATACTAATTGCATTAGTTCAATGCTTGCGAATACTTTTCTAAATCTAGCGAATCTAAGTAATGAAGATTTACAGATTACGATTTCAAGAACATATTCAAGAAACTGTCAGATATATTCCTCATTTAAAAATCATTCATTTTTAGAATGAGTTGTGAAAAGGTAACTTATGAAGTTTGTCATTATTATTCGAAGCGTCTCAATTAAATAGACCACTTACCAAGGAGTTTGAAAAGTTTAATATATTGATGAGGTAAGGCACTACTCCAGTAATATTAATTATATATTTAATTTTTTTAAATAATTATTTACTAAGAAAAACACTATTTTATATATTTAGTGTATTTTTCCATCAAAGTACCAACTTAGAAAAATATATATATAAATGTATATTTTTATGTTAACTTTAAGCCATGTAAAAAAGAGCATTGGTTAGCAACGCAATCGTAACATGCGACTCTTTATCCAATATCTACGAATGAGTTGATTTTTTTCAGTAAATTTAATGCCTTTTTAATGTTTATACTATCCAAATTCAAAATATTTTAAAACATCTAATAATATGATGTTACAGTTTCTATTCAAAAACAAAACACATACATTAAAAAAATATAGTTATTTGTGACTTTATTTTTATAGGAATAAGTTAAAATAAACTTCGAAAATTAAAAATTGACAAAATTATAATCTATTTTCTTTTATGTCAAAATGACCAATGTATGTGTTAAATTTTCTCCTTAGTTTTTTGCAACTGTCCTTGTTTGCAATTCTTAATTGCTCGTGGTTTTGTTTTCGTTTTATTTTTTGTGTTGAAGCTCTTTAATGTTGTTAATTTTATTATTTTTATTAATAATTATATGTAGTGTTTGTCCCTTTGTTTCGTATGCTATGTACTGTTTTACAATATCTGTAAATTAATATTTAAGAAAGATACTATAACAATGAGTAAGAATGCGAATTTAAACTGACTGCCATGCAGTTCAGATTTGCTTGTTTGATTATTTCTCAAATTAAAAAAAATTAAGCGATTACGAATAAGTCATTAAAACAACTACGTCTCCGTTTGGATTAAGAATTTTGCACAAAAATTCAATAAAAATAGTTCTATACGTTAGTTTCTAATTTAATTAATAAATTTCGATACTGTCTTACTAATTATACTATAGAATTCATATCAAAATAATTCAGCAAAATTTTTAAACAATTTAAGTTTTTCTACTTCACTAAAATAAATTAAACTTCAATAATACTTGAACAAGTGTACATATAAATAAAAAATATTATGTTGAAGATTATTTATGACTACTGAGTTATACTCTTAATCCATTAGAATTATAAATTTTTCAAAGATTATCCGAGGTAGTATACTAATGTGGTATCTTTTTGGACCCATTTGGTTAGTGTGGGTACTAAATGCAGCCCAGAAAGAAACGACCCCCTTTACTTTGCTCAAACCCCATGAAGTTTATCTCACAGTCTATTTCAATTATTTCTTAATTATAGCTATCTCCAGAGAAATTATTAAAAGTAAGACAGCAGTTAAAATTTTCGTGGCAAAATCATTTCGAATTAACAATGACACATAAGTTTACAGCTAAATTATAAGGAGGCCATTGTTTTCGAAAGGAGTCCTATAGGACACAGTGTGAATTATTATTTAGATAGAGTATATGAAATATAAAATTTGTTTAATTGTTAACTTAAAAACATTGTATAATGACAAAATATAACTGTTTATTATTTTGAGAATTTCTCTAGAAATAACTGTAAGTGGTATAAAATTGCAAATGTGCCTGCGTGGAGTAGCTTACTTAAGCCTATGTGTTTTGACCAAAAATAGTTTTTTCTTTCTTTCTGGGCCTCATACGGGTAGTGCCACATTACCTGAATGGGCCCATACGGATCCCACACTTGAGTAGCTAATATTAAAAACAAAACAAGAATAAGAAAATATTAATAAAACTCACCTAGTAAAATTGATTTTCAGCATATACTTCAGTTGGATAACATGAAGAATGCCATACCATAGTTATCTGATTAATAGTTTTTAAGTTGCTTTGTTTTTTATACTGATATTCAATGCAAACTGAAAAGGTACACCATATTCTTGACAAAAACTATACTGGGGAGAAGGGGACAAAGTATAATGAAAGCAATCATGAGTATAAAACGTCAAAATAAAATTTTGGAAAGATATTGATGAAGGAGTTTCGAAGGCAAATAGAGGAAGATTTGATAAAGTTTCGCACTGGGCCGCTATTAACGATGTGGCGAAGCGGTGCAATTAATATATTGTTTATGATTTTTAATGAATGATTTCGCATTTTTATTATGAATTTTTTTACTTTCAAATAAGCTATCGTTACGCTTTAGAAATTCTTATAAACTGCATCTGTTTGAAGAAGGATGTAGATCGACGGTTTTCAAATTAAAAAAAATTAGAAAAAAAAAATCAAGTAACAAATAGTACCATGATAATTAAATAAAAAATACATTTAAATTAGTTAATTTCTTCTTCAAACTGATGAATCAATTTTAATTTTACGGATAAATTTATATTAATTTTCAATAAAAATATTTTTTTAAATTTTTTTAATTTTATAGGCTGATTTGACTTTACCTTAAAAACACAAATGTCATGCTTAAAATTTGAGTTAAATTTAAAAAATAATATTCAATAATACAAATTCTTCATCTCCCTGTAGAATTCATTCATATTTTCCACCATCGAATTGTTTCATTCAGAAACTGTGTATCATCCTAAACCAAAGCCCCTTAGAATTGGTCCATTAATTTTACACATGAGGGAAAAGTTTTAGGAAATAAATCTTTTGATTAATCTTTTCACCCTAAAACTAATCATTTTCAAAACTCATCGACAACTTTTCTACAATTCCGCACGCGCAAATGGTTATTATTTATTGCAATTTTTGATTCACATTCAGAAAACACTTCCTGAAAATAGGGGTATTTATTAGCGAGGTTATTTATTCTCGGAAACATGACAGGCAAAAACGTTATCTGTTTTTGAACTATATTTTTCGAAACTTCAAATCAATCAGTTGTAGGTTTTGTGGAATGCTTGTTTCGTATTAATCATAAAGCACGTTGATTTTTTTTAGTAAAATTTTAAGTAGATATTGCTTTAGTTAAAAACAATTAAGAATAAAACTTATTTTTAAATAAATAAAATTATTTTAAACCACAAGAATCAATTACTAAATCCGTTTATAACGTATTATTTTCTTATAAAATATTAGTCATTACTTTTTTTAAAATAATGTATAAATTGTGTAACAAAATGTTTGGAAGTAATGTACTACTGGTATATCGGCAACATTTTTTATAAATTTATCTTTTTATTTTATATTGTAAAATTTAAAGAAAACAAACCTCTATAATTACTGCATAATAATCATATTTAACTTAAAACTTTCAAACATTTTGAAGTGCACGGTGTTAGATAAATTAATGGTAATAATAAAAAGAACAAACTTATTTAAAATTACAGCACACAATACTCTATAGCTAATACGTATGTGAATTAATTAAAATAAAATTCCATATCTATCTTTCAACTACATTCTTTTTTTATCTTAATATAAACAGTAAAATGTGAACTAAACAGTTTCTGTGAAACCTTTTCATTTTAACAAAACGTTAAAAAAATTATCATTTTGTGAAAATACTTTTAAAATCTGGTTTCACAAGGAACAATTCTTAAAATACTACTTCCTTTTCTTACATTTCCGGCATTAACTATTTAACACTCATCGTAGCGTGATCATTAAATGCAAAATATCCGACAATAAAGAAAAATTGGTATTTTTCTCTTTTAGCGTGCACCAGCTATTTCTTCTATTTTTTTCTTTTATTACTTTAAATCGTGACTTTCTTAGACGATTTTTTTACGGTTCGTGAAAGAACTGTAAACTAAATGGTACTATAGAAATTGAAAGTGTGTGAAAAAAGTATAAAAGATTGAAAACTTGCAAACTCATGATGAGCAGTGTCTTCATAGAACTATTATTCAAAATTAAATTGAATTGATGTAATTGAATTTTTAGTTTACTGTCAGTGCGGGTAACTTTGGTCCAAAATCATAGTTTTTTTTACAAAAGAAAAAAAATTAAACTACAAAAACGATTTAAACACTTAAAAATCATTATACATTTGAAGTATTGTACTTTTAGGGATAATTTCCAAGCATTTTTGTTAAATTTCATTAATTAAAAAAATATTAGTGTTAGTTTAAAAAAATAGAACACGGTTAGGATCCGGTAACTTTGGTCCAAGCATATGAAATACATAAGAAACATACTTTTTAACGTCCTTATAGGCTGTGTTATCGAATTAAATCGTAATATTAAAATGTTTAAACATAAAAATAACAAATTTATCAGATACATAGTTATTTAAAATGGTATATAACTTAACATTAACATTTACATTGCAGTGCATCGTAGAATGACATTACACTATGAATACCAGTATTGACTGTCGCTTAAAAGAAAAATAAACTTCAATTATAATAAGGAAAAATAACATATTTTTAGAAGCAAGATTTAATAACAAATATCTTTATAAAAAGTAAACGATTTTATTATAAAAGGAAAAAAATAATATATTCGTAATTAAGAATATGAATATGTTTACATTCGACATTGCGATTTAGAATGTTGTACGTTTCTTGCATTCTATCTTTATCTCTTTAAGGGTTAAAATCGTTTTTTAAAAAAATCATCTCAAAAATGGATAATCATAAAAATAAGACTTCTTCAAAAATAGTTAAGCAGAATAAACTTTTACATAAATTTTTGAAAGTGCAAAGTTCCATAAAGAAATGGTTACATCTTGGACCAAAGTTACCCGCATTCATCGGCAAAAGTTTCCCAGTGACCAATAATTAAATATAGCAAAAAAAGTATTCAACTTAGATTAAAACAAATGGTGTAATATTCATCCTCATAAATAAAATAATAGTATAGAGTGTTTTACTTAGCTATTTTCAATATTTTTTTAGGTGTTCCAGACAAAAGTTGGAAAAAATAGATTTTTGTCATTATATGCTCGTAAGAGTACAAACTTCATTTTTAGTATTGCCGAAATCAGAATGAATTTTTTTTACGTGAAATGAAAGGCAATGTTTCCACCTTTCCAAAAATGTAAAGCAATTTACAATGGGATCATTTCATGAAGAGAAATTAAGAAACAAATCTTTTTCCGACACGTGGACCAAAGTTAGCCTCCATGGCCAAAGATAACCGCTTCGACGGTACTTCTAAATATAATCACACAAAATGAATTTTGATAATAGAACTTATTTTGGGATAAAAGCTGTTTTTTCTGACGTATGAATGAAAGAGTTGACTGATGACGTAATTCACCCGGCTTACATTTGATTCAAATCTAAATTTGAAACTCATTATAAACGGTAATGAGTTCAAAAATTATTTTCTGTTTTATCATTATTTAAATAAAATTATTTAAGATTTTTAAGTTTTTATTAAGTTTAAATAAACACGAACTGAAACTCAAAATGAAATTCATCTCGAAATCAGAGCACGAATGGCAGCAGGGAATAGATGCTATTACGCATTACAAAAGTTGCTACGGTCATCCTATACTTAAACATAAAATTTAAAAATTTTGTGTACCGAGTCGTCATTAGACCAATTGTTTTATATGGCTCAGATACATGGACTTTAAGAAAGAGTGATGAAGAATTATTGAGAGTATGGGAAAGAAAGATACTGAGAATAGTTTTTGAGGCAATACGTGATAATGGAGAATAAGAACAAATCGGGAAATCGGGAAAAAATAGATTTTTGTCATTATATGCTCGTAAGAGTACAAACTTCATTTTTAGTATTGCCGAAATCAGAATGAATTTTTTTTACGTGAAATGAAAGGCAATGTTTCCACCTTTCCAAAAATGTAAAGCAATTTACAATGGGATCATTTCATGAAGAGAAATTAAGAAACAAATCTTTTTCCGACACGTGGACCAAAGTTACCCTCCATGGCCAAAGATAACCGCTTCGACGGTACTTCTAAATATAATCACACAAAATGAATTTTGATAATAGAACTTATTTTGGGATAAAAGCTGTTTTTTCTGACGTATGAATGAAAGGGTTGACCGATGACGTAATTCACCCTGCTTACATTTGATTCAAATATATAAATTTGAAACTCATTATAAACGGTAATGAGTTCAAAAATTATTTTCTGTTTTATCATTATTTAAATAAAATTATTTAAGATTTTTAAGTTTTTATTAAGTTTAAATAAACACGAACTGAAACTCAAAATGAAATTCATCTCGAAATCAGAGCACGAATGGCAGCAGGGAATAGATGCTATTACGCATTACAAAAGTTGCTACGGTCATCCTATACTTAAACATAAAATTTAAAAATTTTGTGTACCGAGTCGTCATTAGACCAATTGTTTTATATGGCTCAGATACATGGACTTTAAGAAAGAGTGATGAAGAATTATTGAGAGTATGGGAAAGAAAGATACTGAGAATAGTTTTTGAGGCAATACGTGATAATGGAGAATAAGAACAAATCGGGAAATATATGAAATATACAAAGAATCGGATATTGTCACAGTGATTAGAAAAAGTAGAGCCCAGTGGATAGGACATGTTGAAAGGATGGAGTCTAACAGAACAACCCGAAGACTCATGAAAAAAAAACCCTAAACTGTTAAAAATGTTGTGCTTGGTTTCACCATGATATTGGTTCCTAGTAGCTGCAACGGCTGAATGGTGAAACGTTCCACCATATTTTTGGTATTCGGTTGAACCATTTCTCAGGTTTTTGTTTCCAAATCCAGAAAAATGGTTCAACCAAACACCGGAAAAAACACCAATCAGCCGTTGCAGCTACTAGGAACCAATATCATGGTGAAACCTACACTCTTAAAACAAAAGAGTGAAATTCACTCCTATAGGAGAAGTGCATTTTCGGCACCGGAAAGGAGTGGAAATTAACTCAGACTGAGTTAAAACCGCTCGTTTTAAGAGTGTAGGATGCAGATTGTTTTCTTTTACTTCTTTTACCCACTCCGTAAAAGAGTGAAATTCACTCCTATAGGAGAAGTGTATTTTCGGCACGGAAAGGAGTGGAAATTAACTCAGACTGAGTTAAAACCGCTCGTTTGTTTTAAGAGTGTAGCACCAAATTTTTAACAGTGTAGCGGATCAAGACCTAGAGGTAGACCAATAAATATATTTAAAATTTATTCGAAGGTATTACTGCTTACGCGTTCAGTCAGGTAGATGTTTCCGAAATAAAGAAAGGTGGTGGGAAAATACTTACATTGTATAATTTTAATCACAATACATTACTCTAGTCGCTAAAAAAATACCTTTGTCTAATTTATATATCTTTGTTGTTTGAAAAACAATTAAATTAGTATATAACAGGTTACATCGATGCAGAGTATTTCAAACAGAATTTAAAAATTTTAAACCTCGGAGGGATATAGACGTCTACACCCGTCACCTTATTGTCAGGTTGTTCAGCAATGCACATAATTTTATAAATTTATAAATATTATTTTATTTCAAAATTTAAAGCATGGAGGAGCCATTTATAACCATCTACTACAGAAATATAATTATAAAAAATGTAAAAATTAAATTTTCAGTTAAACATTTTAATCCAAATCTCATGCAGTGAAAACACGTTTACACTTTAGCCAATATGCTTATCCATCTATCCATCAGAGGGTTAATGTTTCAGCTTAGAAATAATAGGGTATTTGACTAAAATATTTTTATTGGCTTAAAATATTCTTATGCCAAAAATATTGGACCCGTATTTTTTTTTTCAAATGCCCCATAAAAAGGGAGAAAAATTAATTTTAAAATTAGGACGAAAAATTACGCCCGAAAACGCTTTGTGGCTGTCACGGGGTATCTATGACGTCACTAGTAACTATAAAAATACTTTAAAATACCATTTTGGAAGCTACTTTAAGCAAATTTGAACTATCCGCTTCTGTAAAACTTCCTTCCATTAACTATATAATTCTTATTTTAATAGTAAATTAGATTAAATCCAGCTTAATTGCAAGCAAAAAAACACCACACCGGTTTGTTTATATATACTAGTGACGTCAGCCAAATCGACGTGTTGTAATCACGTGACGTACCGATGAAAAAAAAGCCATTTTAAAATGATTTTTATGCATTATTTAAAGATTTATTTTACAAAAAAAAAATATACGTTTGTTATTTTTGGGTTCCAACTATAATTTAAGTAATATTGGAAGGTATTTTAGCGATACAGTCAAGTACCATATTAAGTATTGAATATACGCATTAGTTTTGTTTGGTTTATGGATGTAAAATAGAATGACCCGGTTTTGAAACTAAACCACTAGTCCCCTAAAAACCCAACTTCTACCGTAGAGAGAATACCAGCACCTGTCACTATTATTTCACCTGACGAAGGCACACTGCGCAGGCGCACAGGTAAATCTGTGGTCATCGATTTTTATACGAACTACAGAGTTTACCTCTTGTAATTTATCTTCTGCGAAATTGAGCTCGCATTTGTATCTGAGAAACTCAGGGTGCCGGCCATGTGGTTTACTCTGCACAAAATGTTTTAGATGGCCTTTTTGTTTGGTTTGACGTTGAGGTACCTCCATTGAAAAACCGCTAATGGACCTGGAAAGAGTAATTGCTTTTTAATTAAATTTAATTGAATATTAACGAGTAAATAAATTAGCAGTCGGGTTTTAAGTTTTTCTTTAGAAAAGGAGTTAAGGGATGGGGGGCGGGGGTAGCAAAAATATGTTGATGTATGTTGTGTTTACATATTGAAGAGAAGATATTTTTGACTAATGTTTTATTGATTAAGTGATTAAACACGTATGAACTTTATAAAGCAGAAAAATTAAAAAAAAAACCCTATTTATAGGGATTAATAGGGGTTACATACAATTTATAGGGGTTTGGAATCAACCTCGTCCGGACATAATAAAATATATACTTTCTGTTTACATATATATTGATATACCATTTATCATTAAAAAAATTAATTTTTTTACATTGACACATAACATAATAATAACGTAAGTGATGTCCAGAAACTAAAAACATCCAATCATTATAATTATGATTATTTAGTCACATATACGAGGTTTTTTTTAACCCCCTTGTGAATAAAAAAAATTATTCTTGTAATGTTTGTTTTATGTTAATAAAGTGTTTGTTTATTTATAAAATATGCAAAAAAATTTTAAAGCTTGCACAAAATTTAGTTAAATTTGAATACATTTATTGCAAAAAAATACCTATAAGTTAACGCAAAACAGATATAAAAATACGCTCTGTGATATTTGTGCCTTTTAATTTGTTTAGTTATAAAAAAAAATCATTATCTAAAAAATTATTTTTCATTAATTTTTCCTTTTTGATCCTATAGTAATAGTTACAACCAAATTGTATTTTTTTTAATGATTTGCTTCAAATTGTCGAAGGATAAAATGCTGTTGAAACATAAACTCGTTATCATTTTTTTTTACGTTTTAAAGGGAAAACGTAGTGGTCATAGGAGTTGAAAAAATTAAATATAAAATTTTAAGTACTTTAAATGTTGATTCGATTTTAGAAGTTAATTTTCAATCATCTGCTTCTAATTAACTTAAGAATAACTAAAAACGATTAACATAAAGATAATTACTTTATTATCATTAGATATTCAGCCTTATATTTTATGATTTCATTTTTTTTTATATTTACGATTGAAAATTAAGTTGTAAATTAAGTTTTTATGCCGATATATTTTATGCAAGGTTTGTGTAACATTGGCGGAAAATTTTATTATACACTTAACAGATTAGTATTTTTTAACATTTGCAGTAAAAATATTTTGAATGATTATTTAAATAGATATTTTATTCAAGACTTTAGAAATTACTATGACTCATTGAGCTTTAGGTTAACTCAAAAAGGGCTAAACTACACTCTTAAAACAAGCGAGCGGTTTTAACTCAGTCTGAGTTAATTTCCACTCCTTTCCGTGCCGAAAATGCACTTCCCCTATAGGAGTGGATTTCACTCTTTTGTTTTAAGAGTGTATGCTTGTGTTTGAACAAGGACTTAGACTAGGACCTACAGCTTAAAAGCGGATTGTAAGGGAATTTTGAAATTTTTGAAAAGTTTTATAGGAAAAATAATTGTTTTTGTTACACAAAATTCAGTATTTATTCGAATCTCTTAAAACAAAATAGTGAAATCCACTCCTATAGGGGAAGTGCATTTTCGGCACCGGAAAGGAGTGGAAATTAACTCAGACTGAGTTAAATCCGCTCGTGTTAAGACTGTAGGACATAGATTGTTTTCTTTTATTTCTTTTATCCACTCCGCAAAAAGAGTGAAATCCACTCCTATAGGGGAAGTGCATTTTCGGCACGGAAAGGAGTGGAAATTAACTCAGACTGACTTAAAACCGCTCGTTTGTTTTAAGAGTGTAGTTAAAATATAGTTTTTTACGTACAGCTGTGGACAAAAAAAAGTATCCACTATGATTATTTCGGTCGTTAGTTAACCAAAAGAATCGGACCTTTTTGACTTTGTAAACAAATAACATTCTGAGTTAATTGCAAGAAACAAAATTTGCATAAGGGGCCGCCTTCATATTAATAATGTTACTAACTTCAAATTTTTCAATAGCAACACCCCTTTTTTAGTCCATATTTCAAATTTATGACATTTTTTAACACGAAATACCAAGTTTTGTTAGTTTTTAGCATTATTAGTGGAGTTAGAGACGTGCAAAGTTTAGGGGCCGTAATGTTAAATGAGTTGAAAAACTATCCCACTCTATAAATAATTAAGATAATGAAACGAATTTTTTACTGAATAATAATTATAATAACCCAAAAAAATGCATACACTATTGGGGTATTTAAAAGAAATTTTATATTTTTAAATAATTATTATATTAATTTTTTAAAAAATTATGAATAGAAACCCCTTAATATTTTTACAGAAATGAACTTAAGACAAGAAGTTTAAGCGAAATCCCAATTTTTAAAATTTTTTATCCATAATTTGCTGAGTAAATCACAAAATACTTTTTAATTACCCTTTAGGGGACTGTATATAAGATTACAATATGTGAACTTGATAAACAAATACGGCCTTGCAAAAGGAAGAAGAAATTAAACCAACGACCTTGAAAATTCTGATGAATCCCACACGAGGCGCCTTTAAGGTTGATTAATGATAGTTCATTTGGTTTTGGCTTAAATAACGTCCCTCTAGAGCTACACATGGGCTATTAAATATTGATATATATTGTTTTTAAATATAATTTATAGTTTATTCTGTCATTCTTAATTCAAAAATTCACATTAATATTTTTATTTTTGATTAGAATTAAATTAAGTTGGAATTGTTAATAAATTATGTATCAGAAAATATTTGTTAAGAAAAAAATAAATTACATATCCGTCTCAAATATGTAAACTAAAACTTAACTACGACTTTTAGCATTCCAACGAATGATTAATATTCTATAATATTAAACAAAAAAAAATTAAAAATTGTATCTTTATAAACAAGTTTAAAACTAAAACATATACCTAAACTTAAAACACATCGTGGCTCCCATAAATATAAATATTTTTGTCTCGTTATTCAATGGCGCACAATATAGGAATACTTGGCATACATCATTTTAAAATTGAAACTTTAATAAATAAACTTAAAATGTTAACTATACAGTAAAAAAAAAAGAACGAACAGTAGAAGAAGAACAAACAAGAACAAAAGAAGAACAGTAAAGTTGAAATAAACTTGTAAAAAGGGGGGGGGGGATAGACTTCATCACCATTAACTTGTGATCCCTTGCAGGGCTCCTCAACATATTCTATCTTATATTTCAATATTTCGCTTTTCCCCTCGGACGAACCTATAGACTACGCATGTTATTTTAGAGATGGTCCCCCAAAGGATATCAAGTGATTCGATTGAATAACTCGTTAAATATTCATCCAAATGTAACAAAAACTTAGATTTAGGGGTTTTCGAAGGTGCTTAACATTTCTAAATTATCAAATGTGGGTGTTACTATTGGAAATTTCAAAGTTGATAACATTTTTAATATGAAGACGGCCCCTTATGAAAATTTTGTTTCATGCAATTAACTTAGAATGTTATTTGTTTGCAAAGTCAAAAAGGTCCGATTCTGCAGGATGACTAACGGCCGAAATAATCATAGTGGATACTTTTTTTTGTCCACAGCTGTACATTTAAAATTCCACTTACACTGCACCGCTAAAAATTGTTTTGCTTTTATTTGCTACGTTAAAATTTATTTACCCGCATTTTATCAAATAAAATTCGCAGTCAAATTTACTAACTCTGAAAAGATTTAAATTTAAAACCACAACAAGGGATGCTTGGATTTTTGGTGAAGTTTGTGATTTTATAAATAACCTTCATATATACCTTCAATCATTTCTGTTTTGCTTGTTTCATGTGCTTGATAATTACTTTTATGTTTGCTTGCTGTGCACGCTTCTGATACTTTGTGTTTTAATTTCGTTTTTTAGCTGATTCTACTTTGATCATTTAGTTGCATGCACACAATTTTTCCTGGGTTCAATATTTGGCATCCCACGCATAATCGCAATGAAAATCATACCTTGCACAAACACACGGAATTGATTACCAATATAACAAGAGTGAAAATTACTCTCAGGCATAATTGATGGTGGAGAGTTGAAATGTTCCTCCTAATAATATTTGAAAATAGTAGAAAACAAATAATTAACTTTCAAACTAATTGAAAAAAAATTCATTATAGTATTGAAAAAATAATTAATGAAACATAAACAAAGTTCAATAAGTTTAGTTGATATATGAATAGTGTAATGTTTTTCTTTTTAAATTCTATAAGTTTGGGAATACGATAAAAATTCTGGGTAATATTTTCATACATATATCTTTAATATGAAAACCGTCCACTAATGACCACTCATAAAAATCAACCAGTTTCCCCAATATTCAGCATCGGCAACAGATTTAATTTAAATAATAATTTCTGTAGTATGAAATACATTAATTCACAAAAAATAAATAACACTTGTATTAATAAAAGAAAATACCATTAAATCTACACTGTCAAAAATTTTGTGCTTGGTTTCACCATGATATTGGTTCCTAGCAGCTGCAACGGCTGAATGGTGAAACGTATCACCATATTTTTGGTATTCGGTTGAACCATTTCTCAGGTTTTTGTTTCCAAATCCAGAAAAATGGTTCAACCAAACACCGAAAAAAAGGTGAAACATTTCACCATTCAGCCGTTGCAGCTACTGGGAACCAATATCATGGTGAAACCAACCAATATCATGGTGAAACCTAGCACCAAATTTTTAACAGTGTATATTATGTCATAATGATACATTTATTAATTTTTCTCTATTTGGCAGGACATTTTTTATCATTACAGACTGCTAAGAGTTTTTTTTATTATTTTTTTTTAAGTGAGCTAATATTTGCAAAGATTTGTTTTTTCAAAATTGAACATTTCAAATGTTTTTACTGCATTTAAATTGATTTTGAAACTACATAATCTTACTTACCTTTAAATTTTACAATTTTATTATTCCTTTTGTTTGAATTAAAATTTGAATATGTTTTTACTAATAGCACAGAATTCAAATAGCTTTTATAACATAGATAAGTTAATCTGAACGAAATATCAAGATTCACTTATGCATATCATTCCCTAAACATTCCCCATTATTTTTTATTTTTATTATTATTTATATAATTTGTAATTGTTAAAATTGCAATTATTGTCTTTAAATTAGTTTATAAATTAACCTAATCACCACTTAAAAATATTATATTTTCTACCTTGCAGTTTTAGTAAAAATAATTTTAATTAGATTTTATTTTTTGTGATTTAATGTTATCCCCACTTAAATATATTATATTTTCTTTCTTGCAGTTTTTTGCACAATTTTAGGTTAATTTTACTTTTTGTGACTGTTATTTTTTTGCAATCATTTATGAGCTGGCAGAAAATTCAAGCTTGCAATGAAAAACACTTTAACAATTTAAAATCCAACAAATAAGCAATGAATACCTATAAAAATAATGACCAAAAAGGGAAAAAAAATGCTATTAATCGTTGCTTCGTTTTGTGAGCAAATCTCAAAAACTATTTTTAAAAAGTAGAACATGCATAAAAAAATTAATGTCAGTATAAAGTGTCATTTAAAATGACACACATTGGTAACACTTTGAGTAAATGGATAAAAGTTATACAAGAGGTCTTCCTTATATTAAAATAGTTACCATTGTAATTATTTGTAAAGAAATATTAAAAACATTCGAACACCCCAAACCCGAAATTTGAAATATTTATTTTTATACATTCAATTGGATTTTTAAACGGTATTCCATTGTCTAACCCCAAATTGACAAGAAACTGATTGATATAAGATTTTTTTTCGAGTACACAATCCATCTTATTAAAAAAAACATCCGCTTTAAAAAAATATAAAAAAACGTTGTTTTTTTAGGTATAACTTACGTTTTACAATTATATTTAAAAGATAAACAAAACTGGACTAGGACCTCCCAAAATTATTTAAGTAAAACTTAATTTACGAATTTTAACTGTATTTTCCGAATTTTTCCGAGACTGAACAATCTCATCCGAGGAACATTTCAACCATCCTTCGCCTGTATTGCGCTCTCTAACCAATGCTTGAAATAAGAAAACCCCATCTTAATTTCATAACGTAGGCTTGGAGGATTGTGAAGACGATTGTGAACCTAAGCTCGATCTGCAAGAAGAGTACGACGCCCTATCGCCGTACGAAGCTGCCCCACTGCCCCCGGTGCAGCCCCAATTGTGCCAAGAAACTGCCCCCATTTACCCCAAGCAAAGCGAGCGCCCGGAAATTGTTCATAACACGCTACTGTTAGGTAGGTGCTATGGGTTCAAAGGGGTCTCAAAACCCTTGCATTGTGTAGAAACGGTATATCATAAGATCAATTTTTGGTTCATGGTCATATATTTTTTAAGAAATGTACAAGAATGTACAAGTCTAACCACGGCCAACTTCAATAACAAGGCCAGAGAAGCTCTCCCTAACCTGAGCGTAGACGGAAATTTTGACGTCACTGTTCCCAGTGCCGAAGATCGAGAAACTAGTTCCGGACACATTCGGAACCCTAAAATTGTGGTCAGCCGTGAACGAGTGGTTCCGAACAGGTTTCGAGACAGGTTGGAACAACGTCACTTCGACTTCGGAACAACGTCACTTCGACTTGGGGAACAACGTCCCCCCCACTCGGAACTATGACATCAAAATTTCAGTCCCTGAGCTTGTTTGGGAAAGCTTCTTCGGCCTTAGTAGTTGAGTAGGTCGTGGTCTAACACAAAGAAAAAATCAAATATATTTGTTATGTTTGTAAATCAGATATTTAGAATCTGCATGAAGCAAGGGTCCTGAGACCCAACGCGGGTTTAATGCAAATCAATTCTTTTTGTCCAATCTAAATTGAGCAAAAGGATCATATTGTTCTGTTTTAATAATTTACCCATTATGTCATAAGAGACTTTAAATCTACAAATCGAATTGGGAATTTGACATAACTTTTTGATGTTTTATAATGGTGTTATGGGTGATGAAGAATTTATTAGATTTGGAAAATAGTGAAATGTTATGGTTAATCTCCGATGAGCAAAAGGGGTCACATTGCTTGATTTTAACACTAAACACGCCATCTAAACGTCTAAGATATTTGCAAACCGAATTGAAGTCCAGGCATAATTGTGCCAAGAAACTGTCACCATTTAAAGTCGATTGAATGATTATGTTCGATCTTTATTGTTGCATTATTTATTGTGCGAAGTGATCATTGAAGGTATGCTTAATTAATTTGTTATTTACTAAAAAACCTCTAAGCAGCAAAAATAATTGCAATCATTACATAGTTTTCTGAGGCCCTACACTCTTAAAACAAAAGAGTGAAATTCACTCCTATAGGAGAAGTGCATTTTCGGCACCGGAAAGGAGTGAAAATTAACTCAGACTGAGTTAAAACCGCTCGTTTTAAGAGTGTAGGACGCAGATTGTTTTCTTTTATTTCTTTTACCCACTCCGAAAAAGAGTGAAATTCACTCCTATAGGAGAAGTGCATTTTCGGCACGGAAAGGAGTGGAAATTAACTCAGACTGAGTTAAAACCGCTCGTTTGTTTTAAGAGTGTATGCCGTCAGGGGTTCAGTAAGAATCGTTTTTCGGAGTATCTGAGCTCTTTAAACATTTTATTTGAAAACAATTATTGTTAAATCAATTAAAAAACATTTTGAATGAAATTTCGGATTTCGACCATATTCTGGTTATGCTCCTGTGAGCTGGTACATACACTATCTCGCCTAATGACTTGGACCATTGTTGTAAGCACTCAATAACTTTAACCAACAAGAACGTATGCTAAATAACTGATTATTTCAGGGCAAAAATGGCTCGATTCAGTGTTGGGGTTACTGTATATATTTTTTAAATACCTGCATACCGTACACTCTTAAAACAAACGAGCGGTTTTAACTCAGTCTGAGTTAATTTCCACTCCTTTCCGTGCCGAAAATGCACTTCTCCTATAGGAGTGAATTTCCCTCTTTTTCGGACTGGGTAAAAGAAATAAAAGAAAACAATATGCGTCCTACACTCTTAAAACGAGCGGTTTCAACTCAGTCTGAGTTAATTTCCACTCCTTTCCGGTGCCGAAAATGCTTATCCTATAGGAGTGAATCTCACTCTTGTGTTTTAAGAGTGTAGTATACCCGCTAATGCCTTACGTGGCTGCCCTACTGCACCACTTCTATGATGGAGTGGATAATAATAATATTAGTAGGGTGAATATAACAGTTCTAAGTTCTAGTTATAATTATTACTATTTTCCCATTTTTAGTTATACAACAACATTCGAAGTTAGATTTATTTTTACATTTCTTCCTCATTTGTAGCTATAGAAAAGGTAATTGTGTTTTTTTAAACAATTTAAAAGTGTGCCCCTGGCTCCACAGCACTGGCTGTATTCTGCACTTAGAGGCCCTGATCACTTACGCCAAAACAACAATACTATTAATTTTGTGATTAACCTGTAATAAGCAAATGTCGATATATTGTCTAGTTTTAACAATTAAGGAATTACTTGCAAACCAGAAAGTTTATTTGTAAATTTTCAATGATAATTTTTTTTTGTGTTATCATTGTCAAGGTATTGGTTTTTAATGAATGATAAAAATTTGTTTTTGGTATAATAGACTTGAGAATCGTAGATTATAAATGTTAAAGGTATATTTAATACTATTGGTACTGGTGAATGATGCTCCACCTACCGAGAGTGAGAGGAATTATTTTTTTTCTAAAAAAAATAATAATCTTTAAAAACAAGTAGGTTTGTAACAGAATCTGTCACTTAACCCGCTACCAAACAACAGTTGTGTTTAACAGGTAAAAAGGCGACAAACACAGCATTAATATTCTATATTAAACATTTACACTCTTAAAACAAACGAGCGGTTTTAACTCAGTCTGAGTTAATTTCCACTCCTTTCCGTGCCGAAAATGCACTTCTCCTATAGGAGTGAATTTCACTCTTTTTCGGAGTGGGTAAAAGAAATAAAAGAAAACAATCTGCGTCCTACACTCTTAAAACGAGCGGTTTTAACTCAGTCTGAGTTAATTTCCACTCCTTTCCGGTACCGAAAATGCACTTCTCCTATAGGAGTGAATTTCACTCTTTTGTTTTAAGAGTGTACATGCTAAATTTGGCTAGTTTCATTTATTTTATTTCGAAAATTCAATAATTATTACTTATCGTTTGCAAAAATTAATTTATATTTCAAAGAATAAATATGTAATATTCTTCGCTTTTAAATAGAATGAAAATATTTCATATCAACATACAAAGAATCTCGCAGTGAAATATATTTGACGTCATTTCAAACTGATCGATGTCGCAAAAATAAATTTATTTTAATTTATTGTCTAAAAGAATTAAAGTTTCTCGAGCGATTGTTGCGAATGGCAATGGTGATTTAATTCTAATAAAAATGGCTTCCTATGCTTTTTAAATGAGCATTTAATTTGGCAGTTTTTACATAATTGAAGTACTTCGAATTCGAATTCTTTTCTGAAATTTTCTTTGTATTTTAATTTCGATGCGCTGAATTTTTTGACGTATCACACTTGTCCGTAGAATTTGTAGTTTTGTCTTTGAAAGTGGGTGACGGACAGACAGACACTGAACGATTATAATACCTTCCAATTTTTTCGTTATAAACATAGTGTGGAAGCTAAAAAGTTCCAACCATTGTTGACACACAATAAAAATGCTATTTCCGAATAATTACAAATGTGCTTTATACATATCCATTCTCAAAAAGAGAGAAAAAGAGCACAATATATTTAACAGCTCGTAAATTTGACTATTTCTGTTACATTTGCGTAACGTAATTAAATTTAAATAAGCAACCGCATTCAAACCCCCTACATTTCCCATAATTGAACAAGACAATTCAGGACAAACTAAAACCAACGCTGGTATCTTGCTAAAAAGAGCCCACTTTGCGCTTGTATCATAATTAAGGCCGCGTAGTATCATAATGACAATAACTTAATTACAGCAGCAAAAGAAGAATCGCACCTTGATTGGGCTGATAATATTTCTGTGTGTTCTTTAATATTCGTAAGTGAAAATATGATTAAGATTCTTCGCCACGTGGCTGCCATATCTCTTCATTTGGCGAGCGTTCTTCGGACGCAGAATGTCAACTAAATCAAATCAAGCTGTAATTAGAGAGTGGTGTGAAATCTGAGAGCTCGCCGCCCATAAAACATATAAACAAACTACCCAGAGATAAAACTCTATTAAGCTTGTTTTATAGTGCAGGGTAAGAAGTCGGTATAAATCAAGCGCGCACAGCATGGCTTTCTCGTGTAAACAATCGAAAGCGCTGCCATGCACAGATTTCATACACTCGTTCTTTCTAAATGAACAGTTATGTTCTGTAATTGTTAAAACATTTCTTGTTTTTTCGCAAACTGTTCTTTGGTTAGGTAAAAGTTTTGAATTAATTAGATATTAAAAAACAATAATATACAAAATATAAAAAATAATATAATGCAAAATATAAACACAAATATATACTATAATAATTAATATACGAAATAGCTTTATAATACTGCATAAAAATAAAACGTAAGAGCAAACCCACAGGACCGTATTTAAGGGTATGCAAAAGGTTGTTTTCCTTAGGGCCTAGAAGCTTAAAGAATACCTTACTGACTCAAAAATATGAAAAAAAATCATTAATAAGCTATTTTTTTATTCGTCATTAGTATTTTTTACGACAAAATTTAATTATACAATATAAAAAGGACATTGAAACGCGACAAAAAAAAAATTCATAGAAGAAAATTCATAGTTTGCTGATAAACAGTTTTATAAGGCAGATTTTGCTATACATAACGTATTCCTAAAGATAATTGGACAAATTTTGAATCCAAAATCAAGGAAATTGTGATAAGATTCGCACACGTCTGCTAAAGTGCTAAAGACGGGCCTGAAAATCACAACTGACAAAAAAATCCGGATACCTTTCGTATTTATCTATTTCATTAAAAGAACAGGTAAAAACCACATACTGTTTCCATCTTTCCACTATTTCCCCATAAATCGATTCCGGTCTCATTTCTCATGCGACGCATAGCAACGCTTAGGCCACGCCCATCTCTCCGCTCATTGGCTCCCGTGCAGCTACCAAACGTTCCATGTTTCGTCACTTTGACGAGATTAGAAATCTAGCGAAGTTTTAATCGCAAAATGTCGTTTAGGAACAACGAAATCGCTGTAACGAAACTTTATGATGGTTTAGGAACTTTGCTGAGGCATTGTGTTGTTTGTTATAGGCGAGGATGTTGATTTAAGGACTGATTTATTATGTTGAGAGTTGTGATCGTTGCAACCAATGACAGGTTGTGATATAATCTATTTGTGTATTTTGATTTTATGACGGAATTGTTAATATGTTATGGTAAATTTGAAATTTTGTAAGTAGATTCGTTCTTTTTAGATGAATAGAGTTAAGTAGGTTTCATAGAGGGACAATTTGCGTAAGATTTTTAAGTGTTTTTGAAGAAAATACTTTTTAAAAAAAAGTGTTTGCGGATTTCTACGAAAGTTATTAAATCAAAAATGTTTGTAATTAAAAGAAGGTTTATTGAATATTTAAGAATTATTACGTTTAAGAAATTAGAGTTTGCAATAGAAAAAGGAGAAGAACAAATTGAAAGTGAAGAACATGTTTACGGAATTATTTTTTTGCAATTAAAAGTTACAAGTGTTAACTCTAAGATATTTTTTATATAACTTAAGATATTTTTTAAAAAAATATATTGAAATCAAAAAAAAAGGTTGAAATTGAAATTTAAACAGTTTCAATTAAAACTAATAATTAAAAAGTATTACTTGATATGAATAATTAAAAAGTATTAATTAAAACTAATAACTAAAAAGTATTACTTGGAATGAATAATTAATTATTAGTATTAATTAAAACTAATAATTAAAAAATAATTAAACAATTAATTGGAATTTAAAATTTAAATATAATAATTAAAATTTATAATTAAAAAAAAAATTTTTAATAAATTTTTGTTTCGGAGATGGGGTTATGGGTGAATTTGGGTAAAACTCAAATGTTACACTTTACACACTTTTGTTAATACTCTGTTACACACATTTTGCTAGGGGTTTTTTTGTGAAAAGAGGTGAAATCTCTATGGAGAAACGAAAGACGTATCACACATCGAAAAGCATTTGATGGATAAATATACTTTGTAAATGTATAAAAAAGAAGTTCTATTTAAAAAAAAATTTGCTTTTAAAATTAACGAAATATGTTCACAAAAATTACTAAAAAAAAAGTTGGATATTTAAAAAAAAATATTGTAATACATAATGCCATTAAAAAAGTTCCATATCATGTCTGTACAAAGTAAAAATGTTCCTTAGTTTAACACTTTCGCTTAATTGTGAAATGTCCAATACGGTTTTTACTAACTATTATTTTAAGTTCACATGAAATCCGATTTTTTTACAAAAATCGTACATTACTTTCTATGTAGTATACCCAAACACCCAAAAGCGCTTTCATAACATATCAAATTTGATTAAAAACAATGCATAATTGAAATAAAAAAAGGATTCTTAAAATATTATATTAAATTTATTAAAAAGAATTCAAATAAAATGTTTCGCAATTTATGTAAACATTTTTTAAAAAATAATTTGAAAATATATGTTCACTAAAATATTTTAATTTTCAGTTGTAAATAATTCTAGTTTTTAATTAAAAATTTAATTAATGTTTTTATATATTTTGAGACTTATTTTCCCCATTCAATTTTATAAAATGTAAATACTTACATTTTATAAATGAACTTCTGAAATTTTTTTTGCAAAAATTTTTAAACAAAAAGCACCACGGCGTACATTTGTTTTCGGCCTACATCTGATTTTCGATTTCTGAATACAGCGAAGAAAACGCAATGAACATTCTTTCAACGGAGCCTCTTATGATGGATTATCCAATTTTCATTTCCCCCCGACCTTTTCTACTAAACTCTATTATATAAAAGAAATTACTCTTGTCTCCACTAGAGTTTTGAAATTACATTTACTTTCGAATTACTTCGACCTTCTTGGGGATATTGCAATAACTCAGCGAGAAATTTTATAAATAATTGGCTCGAAAAGTAAAAGAATTCTGCTGCATCATATTTTAATTTGTTTGATCAGAGTAATATTATCATGTGGACTCTAAAAAAAAATCACAGAACGATATTTTATCCGTTTTTTTTTATATATATATTTTTTGTAGTGAGTGAGTGTTTGCTTATAGTTAGAGATATATGGGTATATTTGGATGGTGTCATTGCTATGGCTTATTTCAATTTGTTTCTTATATCGTTTGATTATTTAAGGTGGTGAAGAGCAAAAAAAAAATCCACTGTGTATAATTTTTTTGGGTTTGTTATTTTGTGATGTTTTCGTAGTAGAAGATATATGGGTATTTTGACCGTCTGTTGCAATATGTCTTACTTCAATTTCTTTTACGTGAAAAATAATACTATTCTATTACATTGCATAGTATGGGGTAAAATAAATTGAACCGTACAATATTTTTTTTGTTTTTTTAAAAAGGAGGAATCGTAATTTAGGAATATATAATCATTTGGATTTTGTGCTGAGATAGACATCATCTTTTAAATTCTCTATAATACTAACGTGTGGATATAATAATGCTAAGTTAATGTGAGACTGCAATTTTTTTAAAATTAATATTATTTAGTATATTTTTTTAGTTTTTAAAAAGATATTTGGAAACAAATTCGTGACCATACACTATCAAACCTACCCGATTATTATCATAAGCTATTAATATTTATATACAAGTACATGAGCCACAAAATATATTATTCGATAAAAGGTCTACCCAGAACCATATTAGTAATCCATTGAAACATATTACAAAGCATATTATAAGTTATACGCGCTTCAAACATCACTGCGGTCTACAATGACTCAATAATCAGTGGTATAAGTGGGCTATTTCATTCTGAAATTATGTTCTGTGTTCGGACACACCAATTTCGTGTTTGATGTCTACTTTAGGAATGATATCCATGGATAATGATTTCTGTTTGCTTATTATGTCTTTTTAGAAAAAAAAATCCCGAACGTGATAAAGTTTTTACGCAAATGAAATCGAATCATTTCGCCAAATCTTATTACTCTAAATGATGGAAGGAGAAAAAACATTTCCATAAAAAAACTATTTCATAAGCTATACATCATTTTCGCATATTGCGTGCGTTTGAAATACAGCGCACACTTGTAAGTGTTATTTTTCCTCAAAACAGTGTAAGCGTACATTGATCGCTTGAGATAGTGTTGTTCGATGGCGCATTGGAAGTGCAAAATTCTTTTGCTAATGCACGACAGTCTTTTTTTATACAACAAAACACGCAATGTTGTTTTTTAGGTTGATGATTAAATTTTTTTCGCGTTCAATTACTTTTTTTTTCTTTTCTGTAGATTGGATGAAAGTTGATTACGTGATTATTTGAGACATTGTTTCTTTTTTTTTGTTGGTTTTCATTTGTTCTAGAAATTATTGTGTCATAATAAATTGGTAGTAGTGTTTTTGTTTTCTTTTGAAATTATCCTGTAGGTTTTGTTATCCGTAAAAATCGGAGTGATTCCGGGATATAGATGGCGCCAAATGTCCTGCCTGAATGAATTTTCTGCTAAAATTAAATAAAATTATAATTTTCGCCATTATTTTTTTGTTCTAAAAGTTATTAAATATAGAGGTTATTTAATTTTATGCATCAAATAATGCAATAAAATAATTTAACAAGTGTTGGTAAAGTTCCATAATGAACAAATATAAATTTTTAACTACATAAATATATTTACTAATTGGTTCTAATAAATATGGGAGTAAATGTCTTTTTGTTGTTGAATTAATTACGAATAGTATTGAATAAATTTACAGTCTTTCTTCAGTTTAAACATACTGTAGAATTTTTATTTTGGAAAGGTTTACTAATGTTTATAAATAACTAGTTAACTTTAGTTTAATTCGTGCACTTTATTTTTAGTAACGTATTTAAAATTATTTAAATATATTTTTGCGACACGTATCATAAAATGAATTATTATATATGCATTATTATTTACACACAAAAAAGTTAGTTATGTCTTTAACAAATTATATGTTTTTACCTTTGTCTTAATGGGATGATAGAATCTATTGGTATGCGGCTTAGATACACATTTGTTTTTAATGAAACTTATTATTTTTAATTATTCTAAACTTATAAACAGAATAAGGAAATCATTGTTTTCTTCAGTATTCGCTAAATTCCCTCAAAAGAGAATTTTAGTTTTTCATAGAATAGAATAGATGGCGCCACTATTTTATATTCCTCTATATTTGACATTTTAACTTATTCCAAATTGCAGTTTATTATAAAAGTATGAAAATTTTATTTAAATTACTTTACTACTTATTTTATTTTAATTAATTAAAGCGTAAATATTAATTATAGATCCATTTAAAAAAATACATTCAGTCAATGTACTTTAAATTTTGCGGTACAGCTGTAAATATATATTATACTTCAATTTTGTCCGTGTAAAAGTGAAACCATATACCACATTTGACATATACCATACTAATCTTTGTTAAAAAGCAAAAATAAAAGAGAAACAAATAATAAGAATTTGACAAGTCAAACAACTGCTCTGTATACAAACGTTGATTTCTCAAGGGGGATTGGGAGCGGATCTCCAAACTAAAGTGTCTCTGTGTTAATCCAATGGAAAAATACAATATTCTAAGCCAAATTACTCTCGGGCTATATTGAATATTTTCACAAACTTTTTTTTTTTTTTGTATTATAAAAATAGCTTTCTTACATGCCTCTTACCCAACTTTTTGAAATTGATTCGAATTTTTTTTTTTTTTAATTTTCAATAAATAATTTTGCAACAAAATATTCGAACCAATTTCAAAAAGTTGGATAATTTATCCCTGTAAGTCAGACACATTCATCATATAAAAACCTGTTTGTTTAATTGTAACTAACCAATCAAATGTCGCTAAAGCAAAGTCACCGCTGACAGGACCGTGGTATTAAGCTTTTATACGCCAATTATTATATTGAACATTTTAGATTGAATTTTTCAATACTCGACTCAAGATGTAACTACTGTATTTTTAATAAAATTTCTATTATAACAGCCTGGTATAAGCTCATCAAATAAAAAATTCCCCAGAACTTTCAACTGCAATAAATAATAATAATTTAAAATTATATAAATTATATAAATGTAGCTTGTGTACTTCAAATAAATATAAATTTTATAAATAGAATATATTAAACACATTTACGCACATGTTTATCATTAATTACTATAAAATACCATCTACACAACATTTAAAAGTTAAAATGAACTACGAGTCACAAACTAAATTATTTAATTGATATTTATCATCACCGAATATCTTAAACGAATGCTATTAACCCCTTGATTTAAAATTAAAATCTTAAATAAATATTGGGAAAATTAGACTAGGACAATCCTCGAAGTTCATTACACACCGCAAACACCCATAACGATAATTTCAAGTTTAATAGAGCATTACATAACATCTTAATAAATTAATCGCATATTTAACTCCCCATAATGGAAGTAGCTTGCAATTGGTGAATGCTACTAAAATTAAAGACGCGATAAAGAATCATAAATTGGTGAATACAACCCAAATTGAATTAAAGACGCGATAAATAGTCATAATGAGCCGAAAGCGGGCATTCACGGTGGGCCCTTAAAACCGGTTCCACCAGGTAAGTATAATGGAAAGGTAATAAAAAATGTGTTTAAAAGAAAGCGCGTGCAATTCCACGTCGTTAACACTAAATCTGTTGATGAGCATGTATCATTTTGCTCATCGGCTTTGAATGGATATTTATTGCTCTATTGTTTGATACGGTGGTGGGTAAGTGAAAAGACAGACTCATTTATGTTGTAGTGGAACGTATTAGTTGTGGTTGGTAGAGATAACATAGATAGCTTTAAGTGAGAGAGATATCAGTTTAAAAAAACTTAATCTTTCTGAGTATCGATGAAAAAAATGACCGACCGTTTCGTCGATTGAATCCTGTGACTTATAAAATATTACCCGTAGAGATGAATGAGTTATTCATTAATAGAATCGAGATAAAAGTAGACATTCTTAGATAGAGATGAATGATGATATGAATTGATAAAGACATGAATCAAATCATCTGATACATAAAGAACGTAACTGTCAAAAAGACAAATTTGCGAGAATAAAAAGTTTTGTATGCGTACAGATTTTGCTGAAGTATTTTCTCTCTGATGACTTTAAAATATCATAGCTGCGTACTCATAGCTTTATTGTGTTTTGAATGCTTCTCCAATACCTAACTTTTTAAGAATTTAGACTATCTTCACACTAAACATTAAACTATAAATAAGATAAATATACATTTGTTAGGCTGTTGTTGATACAAAATTGTGGAGTTGCACCATTTATGTTTATTAATTTTCAGTTATTAATTAAATCATTAAATAATAATTATCTAAACTGTAGGTGAAAATTTTTTGTTTAGACGATTCTTTGATCACTTACCCATGTGTGTGTGTGAACGACTTAAATTTCCCATTACCCTTATTTCGAAAATAATCTGCATTGGACAACAAACGGATTTCCAATGTTTTTTTTTTCTTTTTGTGACAAAAAAAATCCGCTATTTAAAAATACTTCAAACTTGAACTCAATTTAAATAGCAGTCTGAACAAAAAAAATATTATCCGGATCAATACACATTCCTCAACAAAACTTATGTCCAATCATCAATTTATGCATTTCAAATCCTACTTGAAGACATATTTTCCTTATTTCGATTCCGAAATAAACGCCTACAAATAAAAAGCAAATAAAAAAAACGATGTGAAGGGGAAAGTCTTTTCTCCCACTATTTTTTAACCATTTTTTATTTGTTAATTTAATCGAAAAATTGCGCTATTCATTATCACTTCCATTTTCTTTTGATCGGGAATTTTCCAATTTCATTTTTTTTTTTTTTGCCAAGTCTAACGAGGTAGCTGGTGTATTGGTTTAATATTCACGAGAGAAAGAAAATTATACCGTTCTTCTCCTTTCCACTTTTTCCAGGATGTAGGTAACGGGGAAAATATTTTTAACGACTTAAAGGAAAAACGATTTTCCGGAGCGACAGTAAGTTTCGGGAAATTACGACCGGATTGCGTCCTCCACGCTTAAATTAGCGAAAATTTGAGTATGTAATTGGTGTGCAAAACTTATGTTGGGGAAAACTAAGTCTCGATGTTTTTCCAATTGTTCTTCGCTGGTATTTTTTTATTTTTAGTTATGGGATTTATTTTCGTTCTATGCTGCTAATGAAGAGGGCAAAAAATATTGACGTTCAGTTCGATTTATTTTAGAAATTGCAGTTGGAAAATAGTGAAAGGGATTTTATAAAAACACAAAATTGCGCACTGAAACTTAGAAAATTTGTTATGTGAGATCTTTAGTAAAAAAAAGTTTTGTATTTTGATTTTGTAGGGTATGTTATGGGACCCTAAATATTTTAATCTGGAAATAATTTCATTTATAATACCTTATAAACTTGGAAACGCGCTAATGTTACTCGGTTTTTATTATTTGATTATTAAAGTTAGTAGAGAATAGGAGAGAGTGGGGTCTAATGGGACAAATTTTTTCAACCTCTGTATTTCAACAAAAATAGAAGAATTTTAATTTTTTTCACACGCTCATAAACTGAACATTCGTTTACTTAAAAAGTCATTCGACAGATGTTAAAACAGTACCATATTTTAGTTGCTGAGCATTTTAAGCAAACATGTAAATGTCCCATTAGCCCCATATGTGGGGGCTAATAGGACAGCGTGCAGGGCTAATGGGAGATGGTAAATGTCGCCTTAATTAAAATTTCAAAAAATAGGAAAGGAATCAGATAATGACCAGAAATTTTTTTTTGGAGCAAACAGCATTTAAATAATGTATACATAATAACATTTTATTTTTTTAAACAAGTGTTTCCCGTTGAAAGGTGAAATATCAAAACTAAATCTCAAAGTCGAAGATGCTCCCATAATAATTGTTGAATCACTGGAAAGGATATTTTTGTAAATAAATTTTCTAAAATTTGTCCCAAATTAGTCCTCTTTTTCAGGGTACGTGAATTTAAAAAGACCGTCTTTATCTTAAAATAGCTTACCCGGAGTTTCTCGCTTTCTATTTCAGAAATCAATCGAACGTAATAAGGAATAGTTTGCTTGCTAGCAAATTTTATCAACAACAAATCCTTTGTCTTCACCACTCTCTGTTCAGATGTAATTACTGAAATTACAGGTGGAAAAAATATGTCATCAATAAAGCTATTTGAACTTTCACTTATTATACGCCGAAAATAGTTCAAAAAGTTTTAAATTAAAGTTTTAAAAAGTTTTTGGCAACTTAATTGAATAAGATATTAGATATTTATATAGATTCTTCAAGAAAAACATGCAAAGCTAGGTTTATTCGTGTCCCATTTGACCCCACAGTTTCTGTCCCATTAGACCCCAAAGGGTTATTATTTATAAATTATCCAACACAGAACTCCATGTATTTCGCCACAGTAATTGACAACTAATATCTTAATCTATGATATGACTTCTACCTAAAATCATAGTTTAATTCAAGAAAAAGTTTATGTAATGTTTTAAAAGAGTAAAAAAGATACACTTTTAACTTACTTTGGATTCTCCAAAACAACAAGTCTTCTCTCCATTTCAACACATGCTTTTAATGGCTGATATTTGGTTGTTAAAATGTGAAGACTAACTGCTACAATGCTGCAGTGTAGAAATATTTGTAAAAAAAGGATATTTTTTCCGCTTTTGGCCCCTTGTCCCATTAGCCTTACGTCCCATTAGCCTTGCGTCCCATTAGCCCCCACTCTCCCCTAGCAATAACCAGGTTGGTTCAAATTCGAATTATCATTTTATTATCCTGTTCACCAATATGTATTAATTTTGATGTATTAGTTCTTAGAAACAGTCTTGTTTGGAGCATGTATTTAACTTTCTGAGTCTCTGCTAGCGCTTATGAAACTTTGTCGTTGTGTATCTCTTGTTTGGTCTGTGTATCAGAAAAAGCCATTGATTTTAAGTCTCACAGGAGATATGGACAATAATAAATGTCTTCCCAGTTCCTTTCAAGGCAGTATCCGCAGTATCCTATGTGTTGAGTTGATGCCAGTTCTTTTTTGGCATTTAGGGAAAAGAGGAAAACTTTTGCCTTTTTGAAACTTTTTATGAGGATTTTAAGTGTTGACTTGCAAGTCGGGTATTGGTTTGTCTATTTCAAAGAATTTAAAAAAAATTAGCTTTGTCTTTATCATCCCATGTTTCTTTGGCTTAATGGGATAGATAAATTTGAAAGCCTAAATGACAACTTTGTTTTAAATGAAAACTTATTATTTTAATATTTAAGCTTATATAACAGAATGGGAAATATGTTTTCTTCGCATTCGCTAAATTCAACAAAGGAAATTTTAATTTTATTCAAAGGAGATGGGAGAGTCCAGACGTTCTGTCGAGTTATGTCCGGAACCGACCAGTCGTGAGACAGGGAAATTAAGTTATTTCTCTTTAATTCCAGCTTTTCCCCTTAAATATTACTTCTAATGTGTGATTCTGGGGTCGTAGGGGTAGAGTGTTCTAGAGCCTCCTTAGCAAGAGTGTCAGCCAACATCCAATTCTACCACGGACCCGTAAAGTGCAGTAAACACAACAATAAATTGGATTTTTTCCCCCTGAAATAATAAGTCTTTCACAGTACTTTCTTATAGGTTAGAGTTATTAAGCGCTTGCAACAATGATCCAAGTCATTAGTCTTGATACTGCAGTTTACCTGCCCACGACTGAATTCGTGTCCGTGAATAGGCGCAATTTTTGAGGTGTTTGTATTAATTAAATCAGTTTAATAAGTTTTTAATAAATTATTTTTCTGTTTTGCTATTATTAAATAAGTTAATATTATTACAAGATTCATTTTATTAACTAATAATTATGATAATTTGAACATATTATTAAGAAAATACTGATATTGAAATCAGGAAGATAATATCGTAATTTGTTTTATTTACATTAATTAAATTTGCTCATAATTGAAACTATATCTTATTAATAACTAATTAATCTGATTACTTGAACGCATACTGTATGTTTTAATGCAGTTCTAATCATTTAATGCATATACGCTCCCTAAAAATTGCTCAATTTTATTAAGTATCATCCCCGATCAATGCGGCGCAAAAGAAATCCCTTTTCTTTCCCTCAAAGATAAGTTGCGATCACTTTATCAGATGAGTTAAATAGTGATTAAAGGATCAATTCTGACGCTGTTCGTTGATGAGTTGGAAAGAAACAGGCTATTAGGGAATAATTTACATTTCTTGGCCGAAAACTATTTTTTCTTTTCTTTTTCCTCTTAAAACTTTCTATAATTGTCCAAAGCACATTATTCTTTTCCAAACTTATCGTTTGGTGGGTCACACCCTCTTTCGTTTTGCAAAAATCGCCGATCGTTAATTCCTTAAATTGAGGCAGCGAAGAAAAGAAACTTCTTAATACTTTAAGTGCTCTTCAGCGGTATCTTTTGTTTGTTTTAAATTCTTTTTTTTAAAAAGATTTTAAGTAGAAAATATGTCTTCAAAAATGTTTCAGTTTTAAATATATGAGCGTTTCAATAAAGTTTCGTAACTATTTTTTGGTTATCTTATCGTTTACTAAGGCCATAAGTCTGCGTTTTTCTCCACAAAAATGAAAGATTGCTTTTACAAAAGCTTAATCACAGTAAAAATAAAAATAGTTTAGTATGTAACCCTTTGTAAGACTGTAGGATTGGGTACTTCACACTAAATGGACTAAGTTATTGGGAAGTGAATGTACTAGAGATACATTATAACAAATATAATCTAACAATATTTTCAACATATAACAACAAACCAATGTAGGTTTATTGTTATTGTTACTATTTTCCGTTATTTCCTAAGTATACTAAAGAAATGTATTTTGTCCAAATTAATCAACCCTATCAATTTGTGGTATGGAAACAATTTCTGTAACTCCATTTTATCTTATCTGTAAAACTTTCTTTTTTACCACTATCAAATTATGGCACATAAACAAAGTTTCTTCCCTTATTTTGATGAGTTCTATACAACATTTTGAGTTACTTTTATGATTTGCGGAAAATATCACACTATTTCTTTAATACACACTCTTATAGGTTGTAATCAGTGAATGTTAAAAAATTGTCGAAGTGATTTTCGTAGTTATCTACCTATGACAGTACCATTATACGAAAACATTAATTCTTGATTATGACTTTTAGATCCATACGAATATGACTTTTCGAGTACTTTTTAATGTTTATTTTTAATATTTATGTACTATTTAATAAAATATATCATTAAACAAAAAAAAATATCTGCTATTATACAGGGGAATCAACCCAAATGCCATATTAATACAGTTTCATTATCTATGAAATCCTATGATTGAATATTTCGCTCAGATTGCAAAGCCCTAGTATTAAACTGCCACAGAAATAATTTATCTCCTATAGATTACTCCCACAAAAAAAGACAAACCTCAATGTAGATTAAACTGCATCACCAATCACTTCACACACATTATAAATTCACCGAACAAACAACCCCTAAATCTTCTTCAAACCCAACGCGATTTCATTAGAACATTATTCAAATAAATCCCCCATTGGATGTCACCACCAGTAAAAAAACCCCGTTGAAATTTTATCAAAACGGTTAAACTGCTATCTCTCGGATTTATAATATTTTTTTTATCCAACTAATATTTGAAGCGCGAAATTCGTCATTTTGTATTTTTATTCCGTTCTTATCTCTGGCCCATTCTTTGGCCCTTTAAATCACGGGTTCCGGTTGATCCATCATCGCACCTTGTGACGAATGGTCGGGAAAACATGGGACTATTCATCTGGCAACGGCGCGATTTTTCTTCATATTTTCGTTCGGAACGCTCTCTCCTTCTCTCAGCATTTGATTACGGGGAATTCTCCAAAATGACGAAATCTCAAAATCGGTTTAAAAAAAATCAATTTTATGGAAACTTTATAGAATGTCTTAGAGTATTTTACTTATTTTAAATTATAAAAAGGTAACTAAGAAACATATTGAATTCATTTTTGAAAATTATAACACCGTTAAAAGGAATGGTGTAAGAACGCACTGGGGGGAATCCTGGACATTTCTAGCTGACACCACTATTTGGAGCGTTGATTTACCACATTTGCGGTGCATTTCACAATACACACAATTTACAACAATTTACCAAATTTACAACATTAAACAATTTACAGACAATTACACACAATTTATGGTTTTGTCTCACAATTGGTAAATTTATGCTGCTCCAAATAGTTTTAGCAGCTAGAAATGTCCAGGATTTTGGTGGAATCAAAACACAATTATATTGATATGAAACCTGAGCTTACAGGTGTGGATTTCTCAGAAACAGTTAAGTTTAATGTATTGCACGAAATAATAAGACCATCAGAGCTTTTTAACAGACACAAACATTTCTACATCATTGATTTACAATAGTGGTCATAACAAAATATTTTGCTGACTACTGACTCTTGCAAAAACTAATATATAAGCCCATATCATCGAAAGTATTTGACCATTGTTATACTCATAATTCATTAGCAAGAGTTTAGTAAGGTTAATGTTTCAACAAAATGCCATGTCCTTTGTAGATCTACAATTGACCTGCCCAGAGAAGAGTACAGTAAAAGATATTTAGGTGTCTCTAAACCGTACTAAGTTCCAAAAGTATCAGATCCCACACTCTTAAAACAAACGAGCGGTTTTAACTCAGTCTGAGTTAATTTCCACTCCTTTCCGTGCCGAAAATGCACTTCTCCTATAGGAGTGAATTTCACTCTTTTTCGGAGTGGGTAAAAGAAATAAAAGAAAACAATCTGCGTCCTACACTCTTAAAACGAGCGGTTTTAACTCAGTCTGAGTTAATTTCCACTCCTTTCCGGTGCCGAAAATGCACTTCTCCTATAGGAGTGAATTTCACTCTTTTGTTTTAAGAGTGCACATTCTCACAAATGACTATCTAACTTTCGAGGATTCTTCAATCGTCAAATCAATTTTCTCCCTTTTGACAATTCTTTCCTTATGGGGTCACGTGACTTTAAACGATGCGCATACTCTCAGACACAAATTATCGCAGTTAACTAACGGTTTACTCGAGACATTTTCACGACATCATTTCGTCAAAATAGTTGAAATTTTTGTTACATTTGAGCATCCATTTCTGAGAGTGCGACGATTACATCAATAAAATACCAAATCCAAACCGTCCTTATTTGCCTCATAATACGCATATTCTTAGGCGTAAATTTATCACAGATGACGAAAGATTTACTCGGAACACAGATTTTTTCCGACATCATTAGTCAAAACAGAGAAAATTTTCGTGAAATTTGTGCATCCATTTCACAGAGTGCGACGATGACATTCATAAAACACGACATGACATCAAAACGCACTCAATCCAAACCGTCCTTATTGACCCCGCAATTAAATATGTACTCATTCCCTCCCTATGAAACATGATTTATGGCTGGAAATTTTAAAGCCCCCCCTCTCGTAGCGAATCAGGGAAAGGTCCCACAGCCGTCAAATACCATGCCTGAAATATTCCTCTAAAAATCCGGTTCTTATGAAGTGCCGGACCATCCATCTAAATTATGGCACGGTACCGCTTTAATTGGATTAAAAGGAATTGGACAGTCAGGACAGATAAGATGGTTTCTCCCGGATTTTTTGAATATTTCCAAGGAAGATAGATCGGGCAGATTATGTGAGAAAATGATGAATCCGGTTTTTGGGTTCTTTATGCTAATAATGAATCCATCTGTGATTATTGTGGGAGATTTTGGGTTGCGGATGGTGCTGCCACCATGTGCGAGTTTGAGGTGGTTTGTTTGAATATTTAAGGAATAAATTTTGGGTTTGAGATCGGTACAGTTTGATTAGATTTTATTTTCAAAATCAAGTTGATCGGGGATTAGTTTACGAAAGTAAAAAGTTCGTGTATAATTTGGAATAAGTGTTAAATTTTTGCTGATCATATAAGTTACTTATGGATTTATTTGTAAAATTTAATTTTTTTTTCTAGAATCATTTATTTGAAAATCTTGACAAATCTTACTTTTCGTTTCACTTATTTTTAGCTTTTATGAAACGATCGTAGTTGATGTGTAAGGAAAAAAAAATATTGAAAATATTATTTATACTCCTGCCAAAATATCACGCATATTGAGTGTGTATTTGAAAATTTTCAAAAGCATATGCTTGGGGCGACCCTGTATCTAAACCCATAATAACTGCTACATTTTAAAACACAAAAAATTAAATATTATTGAAACACAGATACTACAAACTAATATAAAAAAAAAGTTTCTACCAGTATCAGTTTCTTTACTTAAAACGTTATTTAACAATATATTTTTTAAGGGGGACCGGAGCCCTCCATTGAAACCCATGTTAAAATGACCTTTTTTATGTACCTTTTCCTCAGAATCTATTACATACTTTTTATTGAAATTTTTACTAGTTATTAAATAGATATTCAACTATACTTTTCTGGAGGCATTTTTAAAATTATTATTTAGTTTTTAAATTATAAATTTTTAAGTGAAACTACATATTTTTTACCTAAAAAAACGTCAAAAATTTTAAAAAGAAAAAAAAGTAAGATATTAGTTATGCTCAAATCAATCCAGTGGTTTTTAGAAACCAACTTCTTAAATAAGTATAAAAAATTTCAGGATAATACTTATAGTAGATTCTGATAAAAAGGTACATCTACATGGAAAAAGTAAGTTTTTAGATACAAGCGTTTAATGTGAACACCGGTGGTTTCTTTCCTATAAAGCATTAATAGATTTTTCCTAAACAACATTTTTTCATAAATATATTAAAAATACTTTTAGTACTCAAAATTTTGTATTGTAAGATATCGTTATAAAGATAAGATTTCATATTTTAAGAAACACTAAAGACATTGGAATGGCATTTTTGAAAAATTTTGGGGTCTGGTCCCCCTTAATTTAAAAAGACCAAATCAAACTTACCACCAAAAAAATTATTTCCTGCCTGGAAGCCTTACAAAACCACTTACACACATACCTTTTTAAGTAAGTTACCACAACTGACTAACCTAACAAAGACGTTACACAATGGCCAGTTAGAATCCAGGTAGATTTCAGGTAAAGATAAGGTACATGTAGGGGGGTCTTGATAGATGACCACTGCAAGGGGTCTGTCAGCAACAATGACTAAATTGCCGCCGCTTTGGGCTGTTAGATCATTGTGTTGTTGTCTTGCTTAAAAGCTGTTTACATCGTTTTTCAAATGCTGCACAAGTTAAATGGCGCCGTTTCACCCCCTCTTTTAGATTAACTATGGAGGTTTTCTTTGGGTATTTTTGTCTGGAATACTTTGATGAATTGTTTCTGAAGATTGGGTTTAGTGAAATATCTTTTTCTTTAGGGAAACGTATCGAGTTAATATTGTTTCCTTGATGAATGTAAGTTTTGTAGTTTAAAATGAGAATAAAAAATGTATTTTAATAAGAATTGTCACACGAGCTCACACATGCACAATTACACTAAATACTAATCTGAAATGCAACGTTTAAAATATGCAATTCTTAATATTTTTATAATAAGTATTTTGATGTTGTTACATATGTTTTATTTGGAAATTCAATCCATTATATCAAGGCAACCCTAGGCAGAATATAAGTAATAGAAGTATTAATAATAATGTTAATATTTCCGTAGTTTTTGTATAGAAAAGAGACGTCAAACAAAGAAATATACATGAGGTGGCAAAAACTATATCGGTATTTTATTCATGATTTTGTTTCATATTTTACTGCGTATGACTTTTAGTTCAAATATACGTTTTATTTTACGATGTACTTATTTCTGAATTTTAGAGAAAAATATGTTTTCTTAAACACTTTTTTTCATTTATAACGTTAATCTATCTATTTTAAATATAAATGTGTATTCATTGTGAGAAGATTTAGTTTACCAAACAGATTGTAAAGGTAAAGTAAGTTTTATTTTTTAAATACATAAAGGGATATGTAAAGAGATGTCCTATAGTTCTAACAACACTTTTGCCATAGTAAGTCCAATGCGATAGAATTTAACAGTTTCGGAAATTTTTTTCTACCGGGACAGATATGCAAAGGAAATTTCGTGATAATATACTAAACGACAAATTCCATCACACCTACCAAATATTCAAAATTTGGACAAGAAATTGCTGAACAAACGAGAAAATTCGAGCGAGTTTCCCCAAAATTTGTATGGATACTTTTCAAATATTAGTGGCATTCGTCCAAGAGGTAAGAAAATATAGTTGTCTAAAAAATTTATAAACTATTCAAAATTTTACAAAATTAAGCTATAATTCAATTAAAATTTAAATTTCAATAATAACTAGTTTGGTTTTAGAGTAAATATTTTTTTAATGCAATGTATTTAAATATTTAGTGTAATATTGCAGTAAAATATTAATGCCAATTGGAAATTACTATTTAGTTTTGAACTATGGAATAAATAAAATTAATAAATGCTAGTCAAAATTCCGATTTGAAAATAATATTTCATGTCCAAATTTGTAAAAAAATAGAAAAATAAAAATGCCTTTAAAACTGAATGATTTTAGTTGAATATCATGTAATGATAAATTTACCATAGCTGATAATATTATTTTAAAACTTGTTAAATAATGAGCTAAAAAAGCATGTGTCCAAGCGACCGTTATTTATTCAAAACCATAAGAGAAAAATTTCTTTGACTATTATTTTACCAGAATTAATCAAATTTTATAACAAGTTATTATGTGTAATATATTTTAAATTAAGTTAGCGTAAGTTCTTTTAAAAGATAGTGCTGGGTGTTGTTAAGAATGATTTTAAAAAAAAATTGAGCATAAAATCGAAATTGTTGTGTTATTTGCTCATGCATGGACTTGGTCTTTTTCAAACAATTTTGATATTGTTAAATATTAGAAATAGCTTATTATTATAAAATTGTTTATAATAGCATTTGAACTATTTTATTATTTTTTCATTCTTCAATAGAATAATAAGAACACGTGTTAGATAAAAAAATATTTAAAATTTAATCATAAAATATTAGGTTAAAAATTTCTTTAACGTATACATTACATTTGAGTAGTTAAAGTATTTTAAAGAATAACTTGTTGTTGAATTGTTTTTTGATGACCACGTTAGAATGCAGAAAAGTGTTGGAGAAATCAAAAATAGCATAAAAAGGATGATAAGATAAAGCTACTATAAATTTTAGTAATTGAAAAAAGAAGAGATAAGCTGGGATAACACAACGAGTGAAACGTTTCACCATATTTTCCGTATTCGTTGAACCACTTTGTAGGTTTTAGAAACAAAAACCTTGGAAATGGTTAACCGAATACCTAAAACATGGTGAAACATTTCACCATACAGCCATTGCCGCGATTAGGAAGTATATTTTTGGTGAAAACATGAGCCAAATTTTTAACAGTGTTCGATATATGTAATAATTTCAGTTATTTTGTGTTAGGTTACCAGGAAATGTAATAGTTTGAAAAGTATTCTCCGTTAACAACCAATTACTATAATCGCTCTAATATCCCATAAAGTATTACTAAATTATCAAACTTCACTATATTTTAAGCCAATAAAAATGACGCTTCCAGCAAAGATCTTAATTTAGCTTTACGAAATGCTTGATAAAAATTGGAAAATTTTAATGTAGCGAATACTTTATTTCAAATAATAAAACAAAAACAGTTATATTTATAATATTTTAATAACGAAACCTCCCATACTAAAGAATTAAAAAAAAAATCAAAATCACTAATTTAAATTTTAATAGCGTCTAAATTACTGCAAAATTACACGTATCATAATTTAAACTTTTTAATTTTTCTTTTCTATTAAATTACCAATATATAACTTAGTTCTGTATCAAATTTCATAAATACTTTTCTTCATTATTTATTAGGCTCTAAAGATGGGAGGAAAGAATAGACGTTGTGGGCGGCCCCTATTTCTGAAGCTAACCAAGATCTTTGCTGATCAGTGGATATCCTACGAAAACACTTAAACCTATTTTAAAACGATTTTCCTAAAATCTCGTGAACTTTGAAGAAATGTTTGAAGTTATTTGCGGCGCGCCTAGAATGTAGACTAAATAAAGAAATGTTTATTTTGTAAAAATGGGTCATTTCTACAGTAGTTTTGTAATTTTATTATTGTACGTATATTTTTAAACTTTAACTATTCATTAAAAATCTTCGACAAATACATTATAAAGAGTTACAGTTTCGATTAATCAATTGTAGAACTTTGTAACTATTTTCTCGAAGTATTTTAGTAATATTTTATAAGATATATTGAGTTGATAAAATTACTTTTTTTACCGTGACAATAATAACGTAGTTTATATAAAAAATCTTCAAATACATTCTAGTATTTTGTTCATCTGTATTGTATCGATTTTATTATGTATTTTTTTGAAAAAAATAACTCCCGGATTAAAGAATAAAAATATTCAAATACATTTTTTGAATTACACTTTCATTAAATTATTTGTATTCTTGCTTGGTGTTGCCAATGATTTCGTATTGTGAGAAAGCGTACTCTTACATTCACACAAAGAACTTTCAGCACAAAATAACTGCGCAAATTATCTTTTTCTTCTACATTTGTATTTTATTTTCTTACTTCTATTTCAAAAACAATTAAAGAAAAATGCTGCTTTGCTTAATGATTTGTTTTTATTTAAAACAAGAAAAACCCAACAAGCAAAATTAATGAATCTAAAGAAAAATTGCAATTCAAAAAGAACAGTTACTTTCACTTAGCCTATAAAAAATATAATTAAAAAACAAAATTAGCAACTTGGTTTTAAACTGTATGCTGCTCTTTTTATTTGCCGGATAAAAAAAATAAGGCTTACAATTTAAATGATAAATATTCTATTATGAGTAGAGTGTGTTTTGACATCTTAAACTTTTTCAATGTTTACAATACATTTTAGAATACTTATAAAAATTACTTTATTTGAGAATGAAGCCACAAGATATAACTCATTACCTTGTACAGTACCGTATAATATTTCAAATTTTTTAATTACTGATATTCAATTAAATGTATAAAACTTAATTGAAGAGGCGTATGGATATGTATTATTAACATTGCTATAAAGAACAAGTGATTGACCATATACTAAATGCAATAAGTACTAGTAGCTTGTTTGGGGCTGGACTGGGGTAAAAGGGATTTGTTTTGGGTCATTTTGTTATCATTTTTAGGCATCATTATTAAGATGCAACGTAACCAAAATTCCTCCATTGGTTAGTTGGTTAATTTACATTACTTGTTCATTGACCTTATTGCTTATCTAAAAGTTAAAAAAAACTTATGTAACGTAGTGTAGAAGTATTAACACCATTTATATTGATTTTTTTAAATTTATACATTGCTTTGTATTAAAGAAACGATATTCTTACCAAATTAAGAAAAACGTACTAAATCAGTGTTTAAAATTATTGATCACAAAAATATGTATATTGCTCGCAAATTTGTATTTCAACACCTCAAAATATTAAGGATAAATTGATTAAAAAGTCAAAATACAGTTTTAATACACACAAATAATGTTTAGCACAAATGATACAGCACAAATAATGTTTTGTATACTTGCGCTTAGAAACCCTAATCGTTACTACAGTGTAAAACCGTGCTGTGTAACGTTCTTTCTTATTGTCGGTGGAATCCTATCTCTCTTCGTTTTCACAGAGTAACGTTACGCCTAAGGATTCGTTATTTGTGGTGTAACGTTACTACATAACTTTTGTGCAACGTTGCTCCTTGAAACCGGAGGCAGCAATTGCTGTCATCGATTTTAAGGGGTAAACTCCTTATTTGGGTAACTTTACTTCTAAAAATTTGGTGTAGCGTTACTCCATGAAGATGTTGTAACTTTACACCAAGGTTTTACAATGAATCGCGCATTCATAGCACTGTGGTTCCTGTCGGAAACAGTGGAAAACTGGGAGAAAAGTGAAACATAGTAATAAATCACATTAAAATTGTATAATAATAATAATAATTTATTGTATTAAAATTTTTGTATCTTTCCTTTTTCTGTCCGTTTTCCTGTGTATTCGATCCGACCCAGAGTGCCATGAATGTGCGTTCAGATTTGAATATTTTCATTCATTTTTGAAAGTGTCGTTTTTTAGTGTGTAACTGTATTTTTATAAGTTTTTCTCTATCCCATCAAAATTTCAAAATTATCCATTCACAGCATGAAACATTGGTTGCACAAAATATTTAGTAAAAAAATAATTAATAAAAATCAACAATTCAAAAACCCAACTAACACAATCCCTCTTACTTTTCTCCCTCTCTAAACAGAAAGAAAACGCGGCCGGCAGACCTACACCCGCTACCAAACCCTGGAACTGGAAAAGGAGTTCCACTTCAACCGTTACCTGACCCGCCGAAGACGCATAGAAATTGCCCACGCCCTTTGTCTCACAGAGAGACAGATCAAAATCTGGTTCCAGAACCGTAGGATGAAGTGGAAAAAAGAAAACAAGGCCAAGCTGGAAGCTGGGTTGACCATGGGCCCAACCCCGCCTGAACTGACCCATCTGGGGGAGCATCCCCAGTAGTTAACATGGGTCGCATGACCCACGTGGATTGATATATCAATGGACTATGGATAGGGTTGAGTTTTAGGTTTCGGTCATTGGAAGTCATCTGTATATGAAACACGATCATTCAGTATCAAGTCGTGTTCGGTCGGGCGTTTACAAGGAATGTAGAACTTGTTTTATGGTTCAAATCAGCATTTGGTTGATCCTAATTGAAAAAAGAAAAAAAATCAAGTTTTGTACTTAAATTATGGTTTCTATATCGTAAAGTTGGGTATTAAAGTTTTTTTTCTCAATTTTTGGAACTACACTGAGAAAAATGACAATTTTAAATCTGAGTAAATATTTGTTTTCAGTTTGATATGAATATTTTCTTATAAAATATTCTGCAAATTCTAAAATATAAGACCATATCATAACGTTTTTAAAATTGATTAAATCCATTTTTCTCAAAATGAACAGACATTTCTTAATTTTTGGCTTGCATGGACCGACGCAGCGTCAAAACCGGCGTAAACCAAACCACTGCGCCAAATTTTATTGTTTGAAGAATACAGTAAGAAACAGAAATCTAAACAGCTATTTCATACTACCCTGTTTTAAGCTATAATTGGTTCTCAAGCTCAAATTACTTATTTAAATAAAAAAATGTTTTTATTCATAAAATGATTTCACTAAGAAAATCAGAATAAACTAAACACATTTCTTAATCACAGTATTTGATTTGTCAGGAAAAAAAGATAGATGCTGGTTCTATATTCCTTGTAAACTAGTTTATGTACATTTTATTGTATCAAATTTGGACTGGATGTTTTATAAAAGTTAAACAGCAAAAATAGAGAAAAATTGTACAATATCTTTTTAAGCGTAAAAGTGCAATGAGTCGTTACTACAAAAGAATATCAAGCTCTGGGAGGAGAAGACATGTACCCAGACAGACACTATGTTGGAATTCTTACTATGTGTGCAATTTTTCAACTAGTGCAAGTAGCAACAAAAACACGTGAATTTCTTCTGGCAATAAAACTTTTATAAAAATTCATATGAATTAAGATTGAACTTCTCCAGAAGAACCCATCTTTGAAAAAAAAACTGCAAAAGCTTTGGAAATTCGTAAAACAATTTTTTGGGTTTACGTGTGTGTTATGTGTCAGTTATAACTGAAATTTGAATATTGGTGGAGCGTTAATTTTTTTCATTTGTTTTATTATTTTTTAAAATTTATTTTTAAGTGTACATTGTGTTTGTTATAGTACCGGTCTCCAAAAAGTGTTCAATTGAAATCCGATGATTTTTTATTTTGTTTGTTTTGAAGGGAAAAAAATCAAATTATGTTATTTTTTTATAAAATTTTTCGTTTTGATTTTCTTTCAGAAATATAAAATATTTATTATTACGTTTATTTGTTGATTTACAAAAAAAAGCCCACTCTCAATGGGATGCAAAATTTTATAAAAAAATACCGATTCAGTCTTATTAAATAACATTTCGGTTGATTTTTACATTCAAATTGAATTCAAAACAACTTTTTTACATGTATGATAGGATTCAAACTTTAATTTCCCAGTGATAAATATTAAAGTTTTCTACAAACATAACTTTTACGTAAATAGTCCCACATAGCATGCAAAGAGGACAAAAACCCATTCCTATTTTACATGTATTATGGATGTATCATTGTACATAATGTAGTAAAAACCAAACGGTGATTTTAGTTATAAGTGTACTGTTAAGTGTGACTTGTTATATGTAAATGTCCTCGCACCCTCAATTATAAAAAGCATGCAATTTTTGATGTGTGGAAGGCTCAGAATGCATCATTAGTAGATAGATGGGAAGCATCAAATAATATTTGAAGTTGTAAAAATGCCTGAAATAAGTTTTTTATTTAATACTTTTTATTTCAGACATTTATTCATTGATTTGGGAAAATTATGAACATCACGCATTACGCATTTTAGCTTTTCCTGCATTGAAAACATAAATAAAAATCACAAGGGAAACCATAATAGCTATGTTCGAGCTGTATGATCAACTACTAGTAAGTTCCAAGTTATATACACATTCACCTAAAAATTATTACAATTATTATTTTATTTTGTGTTATTTAATAAATATATTCAGCAGCACAACAGTTTGAAAATCGTAATTATTTACATATTTATTGTTTATCAAACCGGTGTCCATTGTTTTATTTTACAGGTTTCGTTTAGTTATTGCAAACAAAATTGAGTTATGACTTTATATACGTATTTTTTCATTTTGACCTAGTATACGTACATACACCTGAAATACGTAACAAAATTGAGTTATGACTTTATATACGTATTTTTTCATTTTGACCTAGTATACGTACATACACCTGAAATACGTATTTTTCTTACGACTCATCTACGTATTTTCAATATATACTTAAATTTGTACTTTCAGAGTACAAATACAATATCTGGGACTGTTTGATCATTTATCCTTTTAACATCATGACAAAAAAATCCTACTCTTTTAAAACCAACGCACTTACATCACAGCCACGCTCACTTGTCACATACAGCTGTTCACATCATAAATTTACCCCAACCAACATTGAAAATGCCACATCTTCGAACTTGTTTAGGGTTATTCAAGAACCTGAAAAAGAAAATACTGGGCAACAGAAACGCCTAATAGTCTTTTGGAAATTCAGCTGCTTGAATTTCAGAACCCCAGGGGTGACAACCCCATACAAAAAAAGAGAAGAAACCCCAATCCGTTTCTATCTTCTGGTATCTGTCTCTTTGTACCTCAAAGAAAAGGATTTTCTAACAATAGGTAACATCGCCGAACCCAAGTTACCACCGAAACCTGACTTGACGATTGACGTAATCTCACCCCCCATAGGAATTCTCCCTCAAGCTCTTCTTTAGTGTCTGGTTTGACTTTTTTGACCATCACCCTTTGTGTTCAGGATTTCTATCGGTGTAGCAGTATAGTGAAGTGAAATTGTCTACGTTTTTTTAAACTTTAGTTTGATTTAAAAAAAATCGTATCACTTTTTGCTACATCAAGTGTATATTTTACCACACTATTTTTTTTCAGATCTGGGAAAAGCCGTTGCAAAAAAATGTTGTAATCTCAGAAAAACACTTAAATTATTCTAAATTTCCCAAATTATTAGGATTTTAATTTAAAATGATAATTTGCTTTTTTAAATTCTAAAACAATTGAAACTAGTCCTGTACAACAGGAAAATTCTCGTTGTTAATATTTTATTTGAATGTATTTGGTACACAAATTCAGTAGTTGTTTTGGAGATGCATTGTTTTTGTTTGAATTTGTGTAAAATAAAATTTGGAGATGCTATGTGACGCATTAGCTTCACAGTTTTCACTATGACTTATGCTTCTCACAAATAATTGAAATTACTTAAATAAGTTTGCTGTTTTTTACTTAAATCAATGATGAAAATATACACATTTCATCAAACAAACTTTTTATAGTAAATTTTACAAAAAGATATGCAACCTAGATTGAAAGTAATGTATCTAAGAAAGCAACTACTCAAGAAGTATGTCGAAACCCTTTTTTTAATTGACCTCATTTAGTTGATTTCAAAGTTTTTCAATAAAATAACCATATAGGCTTCCTTTTTAATTACCGTTACTCATTAGCGACGGTCAGCAAAAAATTTTGCCATGCAAAAATAAGCTTTCTACTTAAGTTTATCTAAATAAACAAAATATTAGACAAATTAAGAAATAGTCCTGGACAATTCCTATTGGGCAAACTAATTTAAACGAAAAACGAATCTTATGCTTCTCACAAATAATTGAAATTACTTAAATAAGTTTGCTGTTTTTTACTTAAATCAATGTTGAAAATATACACATTTCATCAAACAACAAATTTTTTATAGTAAATTTTACGAAAAGATAGGCAACCTAGATTGAAAGTAATGTATCTAAGAAAGCAACTACTCAATAAGTATGTCGAAACCCTTTTTTTAATTGACCTCATTTAGTTGACTTCAAAGTTTTTCAATAAAATACCCAAATATGTTTCCTTTTTAATTACCGTTACTCATTAGCGACGGTCAGCAAAAAATTTTGCCGCAAAAATAAGCTTTCTACTTAAGTTTATCTAAATAAACAAAATATTAGACAAATTAAGAAATAGTCCTGGACAATTTCTATTGGGCAAACTAATTTAAACGAAAAACGAATCTTATGCTTCTCACAAATAATTGAAATTACTTAAATAAGTTTGCTGTTTTTTACTTAAATCAATGTTGAAAATATACACATTTCATCAAACAACAAATTTTTTATAGTAAATTTTACGAAAAGATAGGCAACCTAGATTGAAAGTAATGTATCTAAGAAAGCAACTACTCAATAAGTATGTCGAAACCCTTTTTTTAATTGACCTCATTTAGTTGACTTCAAAGTTTTTCAATAAAATACCCAAATATGTTTCCTTTTTAATTACCGTTACTCATTAGCGACGGTCAGCAAAAAATTTTGCCGCAAAAATAAGCTTTCTACTTAAGTTTATCTAAATAAACAAAATATTCGACAAATTATAAGAAATAGTCCTGGACAATTTCTATTGGGCAAACTAATTTAAACAAAAAACGAATTAAAAAACTTAAATCGTTTTTATTCGTAGATAAAGGTAATAATGTTGTTCACTAAGTCGATAATGGGTTAGTATTTTAAAATAAAATTGTATAGTAGTTATCACACTTAGGTAAATCAAAACTAAAGCCAAATCACTAAAAAAAAATGCTCAACTTTTACCAAAAATATTGTGACACCTTCACTTGCAACGGCTCTTTTCCAAGCAAAACCCCACAGCTCCAGGTGAAATAGAATCCCTCTTTCCCAGGTACGCCCCACCCTGTGGGGGGTTTGACACCTATTCACATTCCCTTTCCCAACACCTGTGGATTCCAGAATCGAAACGCGTTACGAAGCGTAACTTTGCGCAACAGACAGGCGTCAGGTTACGCTTGGCGACAGATGGTTGAGCCATTGTGGGATTGAAGGTCACGGAGATTCGGTATTTTGTGTTGTGCTGTCGAATTTTGAAATGACTGAGATAAGATTAAGAAAACGATGAGAAAATTGTTTTTAGAGAAGATACTACGATCCATTTTTTTTTTGTCAAGGTGGTTTAACGTAGGTTTTGCCAAAATGCTGGGTTCTTTTTTTTCTGTTACAATGATTAAATGAAAATTTTTGAAAAACTGAGTAGTCGGTATTTTGTTTTGTACTGTCGAATTTTAAAATGACTGAGATAAGAAAAAGATGAGAAAATTGTTTTAGAGAAGATACTAAGATCCATTTTTTTGCCAAGATGGTAAAACTTTTTATAAACGTAGTTTTTGTCATAATGCTGGGGTCTTTCCTTTTTATGTTACTACGTTTAAATGCAAATTTTTGAAAAGTCGAAACCTAAAAATTTGAGAAAATCTTATAAAACTCAGTTTTTGACTGCTCTTTTTATACTGCTTTTGACATATGTTTTGACCTACTGCTTTACCTATGTTTGACGATGACAGGTAGTATTTGAGATGTTAATTTTTTATGCGATTGAATAAGTATTATTTTATGATTTTTTTTAAACATTCATTTTTCGTTCAATTTAAATAAGACACTATAATAATTGAGTTGATTTCGTATCCAATTGTTACAATCGTATATTAGTGTTTTGTCTATATTGGTTATTTAGAAAACCATTTACAGGTTTTATAATAAGTTTTGCGTTTTATGTGAATGTAAATAATCATTTTCACAAAACTATTAATTAAGAACTGTTGTGCTGCTAAATATGATGAAATTTTTATTTTCGAAATAAAATAAATCCGGTGTGAAAAATATACGTCAAATTTTGTCAAAAGATTTGTATATTTTCAAAAAAAAAAAATCATTCCTTTTTATTATGATTTGTATCAATCATACCCATTATTAATTTTTTATTTTAAATGCTTTGACGACAGCATTTTATTATCAAAATACACAAATTTATTTATTCGCAACTACACATTGAAGGCAACTCAAAGTTGGTGTTTGAGTTGTGTATGATTGGAAGATGTAAATACACGTTGTTTGCAGGTAGGTATTTCACATTTCGCATGCGACGGTTTTATGTATTGGAACGAAGTTGCAGAATACACATTGATATTTTGGAGCAAATTTTTACTTATTATTTTTTATATAAATATAATTTAAAATATACTGCTGTGACGGGAAAATGAATACACTGTGAAAAATGTAAATTTTTGTTTTAAAAACTTTAGTGACAAAAAACACAATAATTTAAACTCTTGATTCAATGAATGCTCAAATATTATAAATAGTAATCAAATTTGTAAAAACAATCTTTATAAGAAAACAAGAAAAATGTGTGTAATATATTACACATGCGTAGCGCAATTTTTCATTCTTCACAGGCTTATCAGAATTTAACTTTCCCCCCACAGTATATCTGGTTATAATAGTTAAATATTAATTATAGACATATATTGAGTGTTTGGTTGATTGGATTGTTTTTCATTTTGTTTTATTGCAATGTGTTTTGTATATACTTTATATGTACTTAAATTAACCTTTGTTTACATCTGTTGAAATGTATTTTAATGGATTTAAAATATGTGTAGCAAAAGGAATTTTAGTTTAAACTTTAAATATTTAAAATATGTAATTGTAAAACAAAAACCTTCAAAATTTTATGGGATTTTCCCTAATTGGATTAAATATCTAAAAAATATTAATAAAAATACGAAGGAAATAATAACAAAAATATTTATAAAATATTATTAAAAATATAAGTACATTTTATAATGGATATTATAATTATTATTTTCATTTCAAGGTTATTTTTCTTAAACTTATGCTTAACATTGTTTTATTTTCCCCCAAAAAAGTATGCTTTTATAGCTAACTTAAGTGGATTTCGTCAAAAACACGAATTTTTACGAAATAGTTATGTATGCGTTAGTAGGAAAAAGGCATGTGCTTTATGTTATTACATGGGGTATAGACTTTTTTCCTGCAAATCTGATGTATCATGGACATTTGGTCCACATTGTAAAATTTTATGTTAAAAAAACCCTACAAGTCGAAACACATTTCTTTAAATAACATCAATTTTCTATTTATTAATTCGAAAAAAAAAACTTAGATTCAAAAAGAAAATACTCAATAATAACTGTATTTTATTGTTAAGCTTAGTCTATTTTTAGCCAGTATTTTTTTTGTTCCTTACTGCTCAGAGAAGGTCTGATTTTTCATAAGTCCCCGCTGTTTCTGCATAGATTCTCAAGTGTTCAGCCCCTCAGTTAGATGATAGTCAAAAATAAAAGTATCATCAGCGCGTTTTTTTCCCATGTTGTATATCATCCACCTGTAGTATATGATGTTGAATATTATAATTTCATGTGTCTCTAGTACAATTGTGAACATAAAACGGAAAGAGTGTGATAATACAGCATTACTGTAGATTCTTTGCCAATTAATAAATTCTTTGTCTAGTATGAGATGTTTTTACAATGTGTACTGTTATTTATTTGTTTTTGAATCCTGCTAAAACTAAAAAAATAACTTCTCTTTAATTCGGTTTGTTTTCATTTTTATGTACTTTTAGAGATGCTAGGGCTCCAATTGGAAAAATCAATCACTAAAATAACAAAATAATCACAAATTTTCTCAATCACAAAAATCATCCCTAATAAGTTCTATTAATCACTAGTAATATGCTTCGCAATTTTTTTCTTCTTTCATTTAGCTTCGTTTATTAGTGAAATTTTAAATTGATGTTACTTAAACAATGTAGGTTTCATAAATATCTAGGCAACTTTTGTTTAATGCCAAGTTGTTTTATCCCAAGTAGGTTTTCATACTAATTTATTTAAAAAAAAATTACAATATGCAAATTACATCTAATATATTCTTCAAACAATAACAGCGTGATATCTTCATAATTTTTGAAGTCCGTTATGAACTAATTAACACTACTGTATTATAAAAACAGTTAATGAGGACAGTGGATACACAAAACTTGTGTTTTGAGGGACTTGGACAAAGGGATAATGAAACAAAAAAATCCCTACCCCCCCCCACATCTTTACACCCACCCATTTTGTTTGTATTTAATATTTCCTAATAAAATTCTTTTGCGTAACTCTCTTACTATTAAAAGTGGAAAAGAGAATAAGTGTTTTATCACATAGCTTAATGTTGGGTAGATAATCAATTTGTTAATTCGGCACATTTCAGAGAACAAAGACTTCTCTTTCCTATTGTTATTTCGTATTGTTACATTTATAGCCGCACATGTTGAAGATACATTAATGTCGTTGAATAGATTAAAATGAATGAATTTCTGGTTTGCTTACTACAAAACAACACATAATGCATTTATAATAGACAAAAGAATTTTGCATTATCTTTTAAATACATTTAATAGATCTACTACATAGGAATAAAATGAAATTTGATTTATTTGAGAGATAATTTGATGTAAGCATCACAAAAACATGCATTATAACAGTTAAAGTTATGCATTAAAGCTCAAATCTTTTGTTTATTAATTATCTATAATTGAATTCGTAAAACTTCTAAGCAACACTACGAGAGTTTTACTACACTGTTAAAAATTTTGTGCTTGGTTTCACCAAAAATATGGTTCCTAGTAGCCGCAAAGGCTGTGTGGTGAAACGTTAAACCATATTTTTGGTATTTGGTTGAACCATTTCTCAGGTTTTTGTTTCCAAATCCAGAAAAATGGTTCAACCAAACACCGAAAAAAAGGCGAAACATTTCACCACACAGCCGTTGCAGCTACTAGAAACCAATATCATGGTGAAACCAAGCACAAAATTTTTAACAGTGTAGCATTGTTTTTGTCATCCCGAAAAGAGTAATGAATCCAAAGAAATCAAACTTGGGAAACGAACTGCCACCATGAAATTATCTAGGTATGTATCAAAGACAATGTATCAGATATGAAACAAAGAAATGGCTATAAATGTATTTGAAATATATATAAACACCTTCTGCAAACCCTGCAATTGAGGCCCTTTACAATTTCACGATCCTTCACACGATTAGGAATACTTTTACCAAGTGTAAGATATCATCCGAATGGTAGAATCTTGTTAACAGGACCGAAATCTTCAACTTAAAGATCCTTTCCCAATCGTAAACTACAATTTTAGAGCTTGTAATGTGAGATTTAACTCAACAAATGATCATTTTATCATAGTGATTTGGACGGACCACCTAGGAATGGATGAAACCACCTTGGAGACAGTCTTCCAGGAGAAAAAAAAAAGCTTTGCAACTGAAAATATTTCTTATAGCGTTATAAAATGATATACAGAGATATACGATGGTGTAATATATAATCAAGTTACGGTATAATATTTTCGGATCTTTAGGATTCGATTATGTATCATCATGAGTCGAATAATGGTTTGTAATATAAGAGGACACCTATATAAGTATTTTGAGTTTTACCGATTTTTCCGTTAGGTGAATTTCTCCAAGGCTTTAATAGTCGGATTTACTCTGTTGAATACGTTTTGATTTTCAGACAATCTATATGGTAGCATAGAGACTGTGTAGGAAGCTTAAAATGAAAGTTTTGAAACATACATGTTACAAATGTAAGCTGTCAATGCATGTAGAGCAATTCAATTGAATTTCACATGTGTTGACATAAAATACAAAACTATCATACTTGATGGTATAATTAGTAGTATCAGGTAAAAGATGAAATTTGATTAATTTATATCAATCTGCCCTATAATCTCACATGAGGGTTTCGTAGATTAATTATTTTGTGTAAGGGGCAAATGAAGTTGGAACATGAATGTAAACCATATGTAGCTAAAGAAAGTCTGTCACCAGTCACATTTTACATAATTAAAATGAAAAGTATAAGCTTTAAGACTAGACATTCAATCATTTAAAATGTATGAGGAGTTATAAAATTTAACAAAAAAAAACAGTTATGAGTCACAGTTTTCAAAGTTTTAGGTAGAATGTGGCTGTAAAATTGTCCTTATTTATTCTTGTAGAAAACCCCCTATAGAGACATACTAGGCAATATGCATATTTATATTAGTTTTGGCTCCGTGGCTAAATATGTAACCACAAGTCTTGGGTTCAAACCCCGTATAGGGCAATGTTCACCTGCACTCTTAAAACAAAAGAGTGAAATACACTCCTATAGGGGAAGTGCATTTTCGGCACCGGAAAGGAGTGGAGATTAACTCAGACTGAGTTAAAACCACTCGTTTGTATTAAGAGTGTACACTCTCATCTCAGGTTTTCATACAATCAAACTGGCTTGGGAGCTAAACTCTCTTGGTTTCGTGTCAGTCGGACCAACTAACAGGGACATCTGCCACATTGTTCTTCACCTGTCGCGTAAATGACGACACTTCAGAAAATCAAAATGCGTAGTAACAACAACTACCACTTTTCTATCAAACTGTTACCGTCACTGTATAGCTATTTAAATGTTGGTTTATACGCTTTGATTTTTAGAATGAATTCACAAGTTACTCTATCTAACGTAAGTACACCTGAATTGACAATGATTTATACTTTATGTTAAACTACATTACGGAATTTAAAGGTATAAACATTAAAATTAATAGAATATTCCTGTTTTTTTGTATACAAAGAAACCCCGGAAGATATTGTCCGCCATCTTATTGCAGTATATATAAGCATGTCAATTAAATATTAAAGGAAAACATTCATACAGTAATAGGCTTTGAAAAGGTAGTTAATGTGTTATAAAAACTTAAAATTAGAATTATCGCAAATTATATTGTAAAAGACATATTTTATTATTTAACCAAGTTCTTGAAGTTAAAGATAACTAAATATGTGAAGCGTTAAAACATTTCAAAATTATTTATAATGAGTAATTATTTATAATTAGGAATTAAATTTAATTGGTACCAATTATAAGTTCTTTAAAAGATATTATTAATCATTGAAACCGTTTTAACACATAATAAAAAAAAACTTGGAAATAAGTATCTGAAAAAAAGATGCTATGGAATTTGAAAGTAACTATGTATTCTTAAAAGTTACACTTATACCTTATTAACGTATTGTTATATTTTTTAAACTTAGCATTTGCTGTTGTTTTCTAAGTCTCAATGAGAACTTTTTTTTAGGTAGTCGATTTTTTTAATAAAATATATTATATTTCAGAGTTGCAATGCCATTTCCATCTGATAAATGTAAATATTTTAAATATTGGTGTAAGAGAAAATGCAGTTCAAAGAAATACGGTAGCACAAGTACTTTTACTTTACTTAAAAATGTAAAAATCTGTATCTGAAAATGGTCGAGAGTGTAGTTACTGCTACTGGACACTACTAATGAAAGACCTGTTTTCCCCTATAAGTGTAAAAAATAAATTAAAATTAATAAATCAACTATACTTAGAAGTTCCACATACTTTGTTGAAATTATTATTAAATTATTTTTTAAACAGAGAATTTGCTGGTTTTTTTTCAATATTCCAATAAGAAGCTTTTTTTTAAGTAATCGGCTTTTTTTTAAAGAGATACAATGAGGTATTTCATAATTATCTATGTCATTTACGTCTGATAAATATAATTATTTTGCATTTGTTTTAGTTCCACCAAGAGAGAAAATACAGTACAAATAAACACTGTGGCACAAATACTTCTTATTCACTTCAAATCTACAAAAATATGTAACTCAAAATTGTTGAGAATGTAGTTACTGCTATTGGACCGATACTAATAAAAAGCCCTTCACAAATATAAAAATTGTAATTTTTTTCTCTTTACATCACAGATAAAATAAAATGCTTCAAATTCAATGTTTGTTTGAACTTTACTGCTTACATCAGATAAATGTGGTTAAAGTAAAATCGTATCAATAATGCTTAATATTTTCCTACTAAATAAATTTTTAAGCAAAAATTACCTTAATAAACTGCTGAAAAAAATCCCATAACGTACATTCATCTTCCAAAAAAAAAAATATAAAAAATAGAAATTTCTAAAAATGAAATGAAAATTAAGCACGAACTTGATAAATAATTCATTCAAGAAGCGCTCTTCATATATTTCTCAACAATACATTGGCTTCAAATAATACTGGTTTTTCACCAGCACTGGTAAGAAAAATGTATAATTTTTAGTAAAAGTTCCAAATTATTTTGAAGTCCCAATCATCCTAAAAGTATCTATTTATATGATTTTGACAAAGTCATGTTGGAATAACAATTACCTCAATATTATACAGTAAATATTCTAAGTTTAAGTTCATATTTTTTCCTTAAAAACACATTTGCCTAACATTTTACTAATTTATAATTCATTAAAGAGAATTGGCCTGAAACGTACCATGATAAAAAAAAAGTTTTATGAATTAGTTCATCTAAATAAACACAATATACGACTTATAAAAAAGTGTACTAAATAATTTATGCAGTACAAATTAAGTCACATTAAAAATGAATTTCAATTTAAACTGAAAGTTATTAATTAATAGAATTCTTGGATGGTCATTTAAAGGTTGTAGTTTCATTCTTAAAAAAAATACCAAATTTAATTACGGTACAGTTTCTTTGAAAATTTAAAAAATACAATTGTCATATAAATACAAACAAAATTTATGAACTATGTGAAACAAAATTTTTTTAATCAATTTTTATTAACACACCATCTGCAGAAACTTTAAATATGCTATTGAATAATTTTTAAAACAATAACTTGTTTTTTGGATTTCACACCTATTCATATATTTAATTACTTTTCCCTTTGTAATGGAATATAAATACACAAGTTTAAGAATGAAACTATTACAATATTTTTTTCATAATTTTTGCTAAACGAACACTTCTGCAAAAACAAGCATTAATTACTATAATTTACTGACATTTCAAATTGACGTTAACGATGTTTCACATAAACAAATAACACCGATTTAAGTAAGCTAAAATATTTTAGAAAGCCATCTAATTCAGAATCTCTGTCTTTATCAAAAAGCTTTTTACAACTATCTACAGATATCTATAAGCTTCTAATGACCTATTTAACTTAGTGGAATTTTTTTCTGAATTGTATGAATAACAAACAAAAAGCTATTGTTTTAGAATTTCAGATTCATAAGATTATGAAATATGAATAAATTATTACAATAAGAGTTTCATAATTTTCTCTTGATACATAATATTATATGCAAAAAATATACATTGAGTTCTAATTGATTGGTGTTTGAAATAAAAAATGATTTTCATACAATTTCACAGCAACTAATGAACTTAATTATTCAAAAACCGTTTTCCCAATCATAAAATTATCAAATATTATTACAATAAGCTCTATCAATATTTTCGCCATAAACACGCATACAGAAACCAATACTGATTTCTGTTGGCATTTCCCATTTCAGGTAAACCCCCCAGAGTAGCTCTACAAATTCCTCAGGTATTTACCTGGCGAGAGGTCAAGCTCTACTAAAAAGCCCCGAGGTGAAATGCGTGGCCCTACAAGGTGATTATTGATTCTCAGCGAATGGCAGTAAAAAGCTACCCGCGAACCATCTACCAATGAAAGGCCCGGCCCGTACGCCCCGCTTACATCTACCAAAGAATCTAGAGGGCAACTCGACGCTTCACAAGCCAAAACAAAGCAAAGTAAGTCGATTTTTTAATGTTTTATCGAGCTAGTTTGCATGTTGACATTGTTGGAAATGAGCAGATGTCGAGAAAGTTGAAGCCGGTGTTTGGGTTGCGAAAAAATGCGATGTTAGGAATGTGTACGTTGCGCGACGCCAGTGGGGGAAAAAGCAATATGGCGGTTTTTGTCGATCGCAAAATAAAAATAATAGTTGGGATTTTTTTTTCGATTAAATATGATTGGAAATGTCTCGAAAATGAAATTAAATAGAATTTTTTTCATCGAAAATTATGAATCTTTTAAAATATCTTGACTGGAATTGAATTTAAAAAGTTGTTATGATGGGTAGTACGTCATTGTTTACTTTTTAATTGCGTCACACCTTTTGTTCTAATTATCATTCAAAGATTGCGTAGCGTAGATTAAACGGAATTCAACAATAATTTAACGAAACAATATCTTAAACTATTAGATTTGTTTTAGTGAAATATTTTATTTAAAATTCATATTTTATCTTTTTTGTTTACAAAAAAGCACGATGGTCTCTTTTGTATTACAAACACAAATTTTATTTTCATAAATTGCAAGAAATCATCCAAAAACGTTTTTTACTAGTGCATTAAATAAAATTGAAGGTAAATATAATGATGCCTATTAAATCTTATATAAAAATTATATTAAAATACTCCCAGTTACATATAATAATTAAATTTTTCATATAAAATATTCTAGTAAAAAAGAGTGTTTAGTTTTTTTTAAATTAAAATGATCTTTAAACATTATACGATATTTCTATGTAAGGAGAAATTTCAATTTTTGTATTGTTTTACATTATAATTTAATATCATTAAGCGTTTTTAAATACACATTTTTATAAATATTATTTGAATTAAAAAAAAAGGTATTCTTCTAAAGGTATTTTTCAGGCTTTGTACTTATTCAAATAGTTTGTTAATAAAGTTATATTCAAATGAGAGGCGAGTTTTTATAAAAGTATAATGCAATCACTTCTTATTTGCATTAATAAATCTTATTCAAAATACATAAAAAAATACTTTATTAAGATTATTGAAATTCTAATTAACATTTTTATACTACTTTTTATTAACCTAACGTAATATGATGCCACTATCTCATATATTGTATTTTAAACCCATTTAATGAAATTTTTAAGTGGCAGGAAATTATTATAACTTGTTCAATACGAAGAGCCCTTATATACTTTGATATAATGGCTATACATTTCACAAAGATCTCAGAGATCAAATAAAACATTAAAATAATTGTAACACGAATGTTTTTTAAGTGTAAACAAACAACCAAGTAAACACCATACCTGAAAAATGTTTTAAATATAGTTATAATATTTGGAAGAAAATACCTTATTTCGATATTTTGTTAAATTAAAATAATTTAAAATAATTTTCAAGCATTAATTTCATTAAATTTCTATATTTTAGCTCTATAAATAAAGGTCAATTTTCGTAGTTTATTATTAACGATCTTATTTAAAGATTACATTGAATCTTTCTTAATAAATTATGAAGCTGAATAAAATTTTAATAAGTTTGTCAAAAAAATCCGATTAAATACACATAAATATTATTTTTGTTTATTTATAGATGGAAGATATGTGTATCAACTTTTATAGTTTTAACTAAAATGCTTAATTCAAAACAAGAGTAACAATGAAATGTATTTTAATTGAATTTACACACTCAAATGAATTATCTCTAAATTGGATAAGATTATTAATTAATATTTATTTTCTTTTTATTACTTAAATTGCAAACAGTAGCTAAAATCTTAGTTATAAATCAATGGAAATTTCAATCTTTATAAATAAGCCTACAGTATAATGTTACTAATGAAACAAAAATATTTAATAAAGATTATTTTTACAAATAATTGTATGTATTCAGAGGATATAAATGTGTATACACATTATTAATACAATAATTAAGTAATAAGAACATATTGAACTAATATAGTATTATTATAAATTATTAAAAAAAAAAAAAGTCATAAATATTCTTTAAAATATTCTTACTGTTGTTTTTTGTCGTTAAAAATTAGTTTATGTATATTGCTAATGTATCATGTCAAAGTTTATAACATTGCGTCAGTTAAAAAAATAAAAGAAAAGTTTGTTTATTTTCATTTCAGTATCACGTAAAAAAAGACATTCCATAGATTATATTTTAAATAAAATATGCAAAAAATTAGGAATTTTATATTAAACAATTCATCAAAGTTATAGCATTTTTTTTCAAATCCTTTGGTATGTGTGAAGAATTTTTTAATATTAAAATTTATTATTAAAAAGGAGGAAACTTGCTAAAAACTTCAAATTTGTTATCGGCATTAAAAAAACAAAAAACAAAATTAGATAAGTTGAAATAAAAGGCAGTTCAGCTGAATTGTAAAACAGTGTGCAACCTTATAGTTAAAAACTTATAGTTAAGCATACTCTATATTAAAGCGATTAGTCAAAAATTGACCGAATTATCAGAAGGATTTTAATAAAGTTCTGACATGCGAGACACTTTGATAGCATAACAGTCTTTAGTAAAAATTGTGTTTAGATCAAGATACTTTTCAATTTATGTTAAGCTCCGAAAAATGCTCTTAATAAATTTAGCATCAGTGAAAAAATCAATTGTTTCAAATAAATGTATAGGTACGTTGCCGCAAATAGGATTCCTTGAATTAAAATCATAAGAAATAAAAAAAAACAGTAAAAATGTAGTTTGCAGAGCTATCTGCAAATAAAGGATTTAGCACTCATACTCTATCCGATACAACATAAAATAAACAAAAACATATAGGTAAATAGTGTCAGATTGTAAAATTACCTTTCTACAATACCTGAAAATTTTTACTAAATACTTGATAGTGTCCACATAAGCATAAAAATTGATTATATATTTATGATTGAAATTTAGCATACATAGTTATAATCAATCACTAGCACTGTAATTACAATACAATAAATAATTTTACTGCAATACATTATCATATTTTTAAAATTCTTGGATTTTAATTTTTAGACAAATGAGCTTCATTTGTGTAACTTTTTAGTGAGCAATACAATAATACAAACAAAACAAACCAAAACCAACAAACAAAAATACATAAACATATTTGTACTTTAATACAAACAAACAAACAAACAAAAAACAAACAAACAACAAACAAACAAACAAACAAACAAAAAACAACAAACAAACAAAACAAACAAACAAACAAACAAACACAACAACAACAACAAACAAACGAAACAAAACAACAAACAAACACAGTCAGGAATTTAGATTCTGTGCCAGGTATTGAATATAGTAGAAAAACAAGTTTTACAGAAACGATTAAATTTGCCCCAATCTTTGTTTTCTTGCTACAAATGGATCCTAATGGAAAAACAAGTTTTACAGAAATCATCATCATCATCTAATTGAAGCAAATCATTTGCTTCAGTGCATAAATTTTATCCTTGTAGGAAAACAAGTTTTACAGAAATCGTCACACAGTTGAACTATTCATTTTTGTGAATAATATGGAATTAAATGTAATTAATTAAAACAGTTTAAATCACTTAAATCAATTTATATTATTTAATATCTCATAAGTCAGGGTGTTTCACTAGGATTTTTTTTGTGTAGAGGAGAGAAGGGTATTATACTATAAACTACTGAAGCTACTATATATACTATAAACTACTATTCTTTTAGTATATTATTCTTAACAACAAAATTAAAGTCTCGTGATTACTGGTAGATTAAAATGGGTAATTAAAGGTAAATTAAAGGTAGACTTTCCGACAAAAACTTTCAAAATCCTAAAACACACTTTGTATTGCAGCTATTCCCCGACTATTCCATAATACCATCCTCTCCTCTATATGACTTCGCCCTTTTTTAAGGAGCTTTGCCATCACACTACAAAATTCGTGAGCTTTAGCATGATCTTTAGTTATTATTAGTCACTGGTACAGTTTTGAGAAATCAAAATATTTTTTCTTGTAAAGTTTATTTTGAACAATACTATTGTGTTTGGTCAATGATAAGAAAACAAAGTAGAATTTGTTGCAAAAAAAAGTGTTGCAATTCTTTCAAAATAAAAAAAATCCATCAACACTTTTATCAGTTATTTTTATTCTTGGGAAAACAGTTACAAAGTTGTCTAACTCTTTTTAGATGCTATTGAATGGATGATTGTGTTTTTATTTTATTGCGATTGCATTTTAATTCATAAAAAAAGTTATTGGGTGGTGTAAATACAGGTTTATGGATCATGAACTAAATATCTAACCCCAAAAAGCAATTGAGATACATGTCTATGACTTACACCGCAAAGTCGGACTACTATCCCACCAATACTAATGACATTCGTTCCAAAGCCAATAAATGGAGGATTCTGTTTTCATTTTAATTGTGTTTCCTAAAAAATAGCTCTTGAAAGGCGTTAATACATGTTTAATGTTTATGGATCTTGAACCAAATATCTAACCCCAAAAGGCAAGTTCGATATGTGTCTATGACCCAAAGTTAACCCAGCAATACTAACGGCATTGATAACTAAAGTCGCATAGTCACCAGTCTATCTTATACCAAAAATATGCCAATACAAGATGACTGCTTACCGATTTACGCCATAGGAAAAAGATTTCCAAAGGGGGGAGATCAGGTCATCAAGCAATCAGAATGCGAGGAATTAGAGGCCTCAGATAACGATAATAGGCTATGGATTGCAATGGAATGGATGTAGCTGTGATTGCACAAGAATTTCCTCTCAACTTGTATCCCCAACTTTGCTCTGATGATTACATGGGGGAAGTAATGAATGCATTTATCACGAGCGAGCACTGAGATTCCTTCCTTTTCTTGGAGAGTATTCTCAAGTTTAAAATACCGATAATGATGTAATTATCAGTTGGGGTCTGATGATTGGATATGTTCCCAGTGTTGAAATCGACAGTGATGGGAAAGAGTTGGAGTTGTAGGTACATTCCTGAGTGTCTCTCGATAAGTTGTTTTTGTAGAGATTGCTATAAAGGAGTATAAGATATTGGAATACGTCTTTTTGTGTTGTGGAAATTTCGATAGAATTTAATCATGTTTCATATATAGATATGGAGTGAACATAATACACTGTTAAAATTTGGCACTTACACTCTTAAAACAAACGAGTGGTTTTAACTCAGTCTGAGTTAATTTCCACTCCTTTCCGTGCCGAAAATGCACTTCCTCTATAGGAGTGGATTTCATTCTTTTTGCGGAGTAGGTAAAAGAAATAAAAGAAAACAATCTACGTCCTACAGTCTTAAAACGAGCAGTTTTAAATGAGTCTGAGTTAATTTCCACTCCTTTCCGGTGCCGAAAATGCACTTCCTCTATAGGAGGGGATTTCATATTTTGCGGAGTGGGTAAAAGAAATAAAAGAAAACAATCTACGTCCTACAGTCTTAAAACGAGCGGTTTTAACTCAGTCTGAGTTAATTTCCACTCCTTTCCGGTACCGAAAATGCACTTCCCCTATAGGAGTGGATTTCACTCTTTTGCGGAGTGGGTAAAAGAAATAAAAGAAAACAATCTACGTCCTACAGTCTTAAAACGAGCAGTTTTAAATGAGTCTGAGTTAATTTCCACTCCTTTCCGGTGCCGAAAATGCACTTCCTCTATAGGAGTGGATTTCACTCTTTTGCGGAGTGGGTAAAAGAAATAAAAGAAAACAATCTACGTCCTACAGTCTTAAAACGAGCGGTTTTAACTCAGTCTGAGTTAATTTCCACTCCTTTCCGGTACCGAAAATGCACTTCCCCTATAGGAGTGGATTTCATTCTTTTTGCGGAGTAGGTAAAAGAATAAAAGAAAACAATCTACGTCATACAGTCTTAAACGAGCAGTTTTAAATAGTCTGAGTTAATTTTCCACTCCTTTCCGGTGCCGAAAATGCACTTCCTCTATAGAGTGGATTTCACTCTTTTGCGGAGTGGGTAAAAGAAATAAAAGAAAACAATCTACGTCCTACAGTCTTAAAACGAGCGGTTTTAACTCAGTCTGAGTTAATTTCCACTCCTTTCCGGTGCCAAAAATGCACTTCCCCTATAGGAGTGGATTTCATTCTTTTTGCGGAGTAGGTAAAAGAAATAAAAGAAAACAATCTACGTCATACAGTCTTAAAACGAGCAGTTTTAAATGAGTCTGAGTTAATTTCCACTCCTTTCCGGTGCCGAAAATGCACTTCCTCTATAGGAGTGGATTTCACTCTTTTGCGGAGTGGGTAAAAGAAATAAAAGAAAACAATCTACGTCCTACAGTCTTAAAACGAGCGGTTTTAACTCAGTCTGAGTTAATTTCCACTCCTTTCCGGTACCGAAAATGCACTTCCCCTATAGTAGTGGATTTCACTCTTTTGTTTTAAGAGTGTAGTAGCTGCAACTGCTATGTGGTGGAAAAGCTTCACCATATTTTATTTATTCGGTTAAATAATGTTTCAGATTTATTTTTAAACCAGAAAACTTGTTCATTTGAATACCGAAAATATGGTGAAACATTTCACTATGCAGCCGTTGCAGCTACTGGGATCCATTATTATGGTCAAACAAAGCAAAAAAAGCCGCCATCTCTACGCCTCTCATCGTTTTCAATAAAGGCGGTTAAAATGCAGTACGTCGCTTTTAGCGGTCTTTAGAGACGGTATAAGGCAGTCTTCAGACATAGAAAATGTCAATTTTCAGTAAAAGATGGAAATAGTTATATGTACTACATGTATCATGCAGGTGATCTCAGAAAAATACTGAATTGAATTACAAGCCAAAAACCTAATTGAAGCGAATTTAAAATGATTTGGATTGACATCGATTATAAAGTAAGCTTTAATTAATGTCACGTGGCTCTTAATTTAAATATTTTCTATAGATTAAAAGACAACTAGAAAATTAACCTATTAATATTATTTTTTTGGTTTACAATCTAAAGCTAGAATATTAGCTTCCAAGAAAAATTGGAAAAAGTAACAGAAATATTTTTTGCATATTATTCGATCATCGATGACTTTTTGTAAGCGTTATTTAATGAGCATATCTATTAAAAGTATCAATTAAGTTAATATAATATTGTTAATACATAATTTTAAAAGCGCATGCTCGCGTCTGTATGAATTCAAACTTTTAAATGTTTTTAAAAAATTTATGGAAGTACATCTGAAAAGAAGTAAGGGGCATTAAATCAAACTAAACGTATAAAAACATATATTTAAAATAAAAGCAACGTAAATCCCTAAAAAAAGTTTAAATCCCACAAATTATGATTTATTCTACAAATGGAAATCAAGAGTTGAAAATTATACTTAAAAAAATACAGTCGCTCCTTTTGAAATATGGTTTAACTTTTATTTAGTGGTATAACTTCCCTAAAAGTAATATAAAGATAAAACAAAAAATGCGAATCATCGTGGAAATTATAAAACCATAAAAAGCGAAAGAACAATTTTTCTCTCGGTAGTAAAAATATTGTTTTGCTTCAAGCCCAGTTGTGAGAACTTTTTTTGCAAAAGAAGAACCATATCTCCATTAAAAAATTAATCTCTATAAACCCACATGATGGATTTTGTTTCGAAAACATACAAAATTTCACTGGCATATTAGTCATTTAACTTTTTGAAGTCGGGATAAAAAAAATAAAAAAATAAACAGCAGTAAAACTATAGAAGTACGAAACCATAGATCTTCTTTAAGAACGACTTTGTCTGTTTCTGTTATTTCATATATAATGTCACTTGACCTGTTCTTTATCGTAACTATTTTTATTTAGAATTTTTTTTAATTAGCAGAAAAATTTAAACGAGCCAAAAGAATGAAAAGCCTAAAAAACATTTAGTATAAATATGTTATTATCGTAATTTAAGTTCAAGTGTGCATAAGCGAACATTAACGAAACATGTATAAGATTTCTTTTGGAGCAGAGTTTACAAAGTAATGGTATATCAAGTATAAGAATTGAGCAACAGTTTTTCAGATTTCAACAGTCTCAAGGTTTAAAATTATTTACAAAAAAATTGTAAGTTATATATTGACTTGAAAAACAAGTTGCTCCTGTTTCTGTTAAGAACAAGTAAATGTAGCTTGTTTGTGCTTTTCCACGTCCCCAAACAGAACAAAAAAAACCTAAACACACATAGAAACAGAGGGAAGTCTGGGTAATCTGCACCAACCCAAACTTATCTGAAATTATTTTTCACCTGCAAAAACCGTACTGTTAAAAAAAAATGATGATGAAAGTAAACAAAATTCGCCGTCGTTGCTATAAAAACTCGTTGAAAGAATTTTTTTATGATGTTACATATCCCACTAATAAATAACGGTCTCTCTTTTACTGACGTTTTAATATCTTTGCAGACACGGGCTTCTAGCTTCAGAGATGAACTGCCGCAATAAAGTTAAATGAAGAAACACGGATAGGATTTAAAGGATTCTGTGTCGGTTATGATGACAATGTCGGTTATAAAGCATCCTTCGATCTGTCTTCGCAATATCCTGTAATCGCTGGATTTATCTTACACAGCTTTAATTCTAGGAAGAATTTAAGCGCTTTGTTAAATATTTGAATAATATAAAGGATGAAATATTGGGTGTATTCTGTAGGGGTTAAATGCTTGTTTTAGAGTTAGGTTTTTTTGGTAATTTAAGTGTTAACTGAGCTTATTGTTTGAAGTCATTGAAGGATGTCAATTATTTTTATTCGTTACTAAGTGGATTAAATAAGCTTAAGGGTAGACTTAAGAGTTATTTATTGTTTATATTTGAATATCAGTAGCTATTCACCTTGTTTGAAAAATAATTTTAACTTTGATTTATGTTATTTTTATAGAATGATTTCTTAATATATGGATAGTAATATATAAGTGATTATTTGCTAAAAATTGTACTAGTAAGAGGATACTAAAAACTTAAAACAATATTTAATTTACAAGAATTTGCTAACCATAAAGTATTTTGGGTACAGCGGATTACAAATTTATTCAGAACCAATCTCTATGAAAAAAATAGTCTGTTCAATATTCCTTTGTATGGAAAAAAAATTGACTTTAAGAAGTTTCTTTGAAATATTTAGAAAATTGAGTGGGTAAATGGTAATAACAAAGTAAGGTGACATACATTATATTAATAATAATATATAATATTAGAACGTTTAAACTGTTTTCAACGAGCCGATATAAGGAATAGATTGTCCCTCAAAATATTTCGATAATAAAATTAATTTACATTCAATCAGTATAAAAGCAAACAAAAAATATGTATGTTAAATATATTGACTAGCATTTGTCAAAAAATGAAGTTTATTTGGCTTATAAATAATATGTCCCTAAAATAAATTTAATTGTCTGGTGAACATCCCAAATATTTCGAAAACTTCATGCATTATTAAAAACATTTTTTTAAAAACACCCACAGTTATTAAAAACAAATCTTTAAAATATCAGCTTTATTGTGTTAAGTGACTAATAAATAACGTTTAGATGTTAATTAGTCATATTAAAACATATATACAATACAAAACATAAATTAAAGCATATTTTTTTTCTAAACAAGAAGGCTAGCTACCGAAATTCAAATGTAAACTGGTACTTAGTAACAAACAAAAATATTCACAGCCTTCGATGACTTCAAACAATAATCGCAGTCAACACTTTAATGAACTAAAAACCAAACGCTGAAACAGGCATTTAACCCCTACAAAATGCATGCAATATTTTTTCTTTTCATATTATTCAAAATAATATCAAACTTTGACACACACAGAGCTATTTTTTCTTTATATTTTTCATTATAATAAAACAAATTGTGTGTTCATAAAATTTTTCTTTCTTGACACATACACGATATAAACTTAAGAATAATTGAGGTGGCTTAGGTTGTATTATTCAAGATGCTGTCTAATACCCCATACAGTGTTTATAACGCTGAAAAATCATCAATGGGGGCTTACAGTAAATTATTTAAATTTTAACCCATTCATGCGATAAATCGTAGTACTTAATGCTTAACATGCAGTAGCACAATATATAATAATTTAAATGTACACCCAATTACACAGTTCTGCATGAAAACAAAATTATTTTTAAAAATATCCAGTTCTTCATTTCAAAGTTATATCCATTTAATCCTAGCTAAAAAAACATTTTAATTCATACCAACACAAATCTTATAATATCCATTCTTCCCAAAACAAGAAAACTTTTCGAAATTAATCTAATCCCCATCCCATTTAAAAGCTTAACTTCCTTCAAACGCAACTCTTCCCTCTTTTATTAACTCTCTCTGATGAATGCGTCCTGGATTAAACCAGGGCGAGCTTTATGAAAATGAAGGGACCTGGGAACTCTCATCCCCTTGATCCACCCTCCCTGGTTTAATCTAGCCCCTCGGCGATTTGTCACGGCGATTTTTACTCCAAAACTTTGATCCCCATCCGAAATCCAAGACGAAAGACCAGGGCATACCAGGGCCACCGTTCTGTTCCGGATGCTGAGTCCTATGGAATGGCCTGGTGATTTATGTCCTAGTGCAGGGCCGTCCTTTTCGGCGTGGCTTAATCTTTTCTGGCAGTAACGGTCGCCGAGTTATTTGTCACAATCAAAGTTGTCTTCGGGCGTGAAGGGGTCATTAACATAACAAATGTTCGTCGCTGTCGCCTGGGTATTCATCACTATTTTCCCCCGACGAATAAAAGCTGGTAAAACGGATTGCTGACATCTTTCGTTTTGTCTAAACTATTCGGAGGGATGATGGATAGCAAAAGTTGTGGTAAAAGAATGGATAAGTTTATATATATACCATTCAAAATAATATAAAATTTGGTATCGATCTATAAATGTATAGTGTCCATTAACACTTTGAATCCCAACTTTGATGGATAGCAACAATGATGGATAGCAAAAGTTGTGGTAAAAGAATGGATAAGTTTATATACCATTCAAAATAATATAAAATTTGGTATCGAACTATAAATGTATAGTGTCCATTAACACTTTGAATCCCAACTTTTTATTTTGTATTCTAAAAATTTAAAACTTGTCTAATAGATCATTATGCATTCAGAATGAAATGGTGAAAAGCAGGAAAAGAAATCTTAACGTTTTTAACAAAAATTTAAGGGGAAAAAATTAGAATCGTAACTATTGTATAAATTATAACAATAATTTTTCGAAATTTTATTCGTTAAAAATAGTTAAATTTAAATTTTCAAACATTTAAAAATGCAAGCATGAAGAATTGAGAGCCAATTTATTGAATAAAATTGTTTCAGAGTGAATTTTATTCTTACCATGTTATTCATACTTTCATTTAATTACAGCAAACATTATTTAATTCTTCTAAAGACATGATTTTTGCAACTAACGATACAAAAAGAAAATATAACTTTATAGAAAAATGTATAGAGCATTTAATAACATTTATTTGAAATAAGTGCAAGTTTAACTTAGTGAAAAAAGATCGCAGGTTCAATGATTCCAAATGGAATCATTGGAAGTGAAAGGGTTAAAACAATTTTAAAATAACCATGCTTCTTTTTCAAATAAACCGTAATTTGGTTTAATAAAATGACTTTGGCTTTCTACAAAAGCATGTAAACTAAAAAGGTCACTAATGTGGTTATTTTGTAAAATTACGTATGTTAACTGTGTCAATACACAATTAACTTAAATTCGAAAGACTCTTTGTAAGAATAGTAATAAAAACAAATGATGACACATTTTTTTTATTTATTTTTATAAAATAGAATTTAAGATTAGTTTTCTGAGACTGAAATATTTGGATTAACTTGATTAATCATCACTCTCTAGACATCATATAACTGCAAAAGTAAAACGAAGGAATAATTTGGTATAATTAATATAAAAAGCCACGGAAATCCATATTGAACAAGTAGTTGATAATATTTACTAATTTCTTTGGACGTACAATGAACGGTCTTATCGTCCAATAGCTATTTACTCCTATATATTTCACTATCAACTATTCCAATGTTTTATTTTATTAAAATGTTTACTTAGCTAATAACAAGAATATTTTAATTCTGTAAAAGTGTCGATGCATTCAAATGCGTACACTGTTAAAAATTGTGTGCTTGGTTTCACCATGATATTGGTTCCTAGTAGCTGCAACGGCTGAATGGTGAAACGTTCCACCATATTTTTGGTATTCGGTTGAACAGGTTTTTGTTTCCAAATCCAGAAAAAATGGTTCAACCAAACACCGAAAAAATAGTGAAACCTTTCACCATTCAGCCGTTGCAGCTACTAGAAACCAATATCATGGTGAAACCAACCAATATCATGGTGAAACCTAGCACCAAATTTTTAACAGTGTATGTTATTTAAATTTTACTTGCTCATTAGGTTCTTTGAAATAAATTAGTACTATTTTTTTTTAATTTTTCCATTGGATATGTGCTTTCATAAAAAAAATTCTGTGATTTAGGAAATATTTATTTTATTTCAAGTTTTCCCTATGCTTTACCTTCGTTAAATTCTCTCTTTAATCCTTACTCTAATACTTACATTTTTAATAACGAATAAAAATAATTCAAACTAAAAATTTTCAAACCTAACGACAATTTATCCACCAACCAATGATATCAAGTACCCTCACCAAAAATATCCGATTACTGATATCGTCACATTCATTTATTCAACATTTATCAACGGAAGCCCCAATAGCACGCCATATCACATCCTCCCCCCTTGTGTTATTAGCCCCCTATGATGATAATAGGGATGATTCGTCTGTACAGGGGGAGGGACTTACGTAGAGGGGGATGGAGTCCATTAAATCTGCTCGATGCTGTATTTTGAAAGCCACAAGTCAAATATTGAGTAGGGGGAGGCGTGAGAAATAGCAGTTGCGGTTGGGGTGGTTGCAGTATTCACACATCATTTTTTGCAATTTCTTTTCGTGAATGCATAAATTTGGAGTTTTTATTTTGAATCTCTTGAGTTTGTTGAATAATGCGTTGAAAAATTGTGGCACGGTATGATAAAAATGAGCTCACACGCGATGCTATGATAAGTATGATAAAATGTTTTTTGAATTTGGAAGTTATATTATAAGTGGAATTGTGGGTATAGTGTTTTGGAAATGCATCATGAAAACTATAAATTTTTAACCTAACATAAATAGTATCACCTCTTAGTAGGTTGTGAGACCTATAAAATATAAGGTCCAATTATAGAAAAATTGACAAAGCTAAAAACTCTAAAACGTTTTGTTTTATTAAATTTTTAACTTAAAAAAAATCTAATGAAACTAAGCGTCTGATAATGTAGAGTTTTTCTGCATACAATGTAAGATAGTAAGGAGAGAACATTGGGGGTGGTCAATATTGTTATTTATTTGATTTTACTTGTTTTTTTTATTTACAATGCGAACTAATAAGGAAATATCGCTGGCATACAATGCCAAATAATTGCTTTCAGCATACATTGTAAATAAACCATATTGGTAATAAATCCGGATATAAAATAAGAAAAACACTTACTTTTTATTAATATCTTATCAATTCTACTGTTCCACTGCTATTTTTCTAAACAAAACAAAATTCCGTTTTATTCTTATTGTTGCTTGCACAATTTCTAATATTTTGAACAGAAGTTATCATTTTGAAGTCCTTGTAATTTGGAACTTTAATTAGAATCTTCTTGTTTATAAATAATACTATTTGTACTTAAAACACTGCAGTATCCATTCCTTACATAAATGTACTTATGGTTTTCAGCTTCATGACTTTGGCCAGATACTTTGAAAAGGAAAAACCGGAAAACTTGGCTCTGTCGAAAACAACCTTAAAATTTCTCCAAGTGAATACAGGTATTAAAATATTAATTTAAAGTCTAGTTATTTCGTTTTGTAAAAAAAAGACTGACATTAAAAAAAATGTTAATCAGTGGATCGCGAAGAAGAATTTAAGGACTATCAAATATTTGAATAAAGTGTTGGTTAAACCTAGTTTAGCCGAATTCCCTAAACACCGATTTCAAGCACCGAAATTAAATTTAAAAGTGCACCAAAACCACAGAGTTGATCTTATTTTTGTGTGCATTCAAGTCATTCGAAGAAAAAATCTTGACTTAAAAAAAAATTGAAGAAAAATCAAACCCAAAACTTGACAACTAGTCAGTTCTGGTTAGCATCTAGCCTAACTAAATTACTAATTACTAATAATCTAGTCGAACGGTACCATACAAGTTTCACTATCAACTATTAGGTCATACTACGTGTTGGAGAGCATTAAGACAAAATTAAAGGAGTGCACACAAGCCATTAATTGAGTGGGTGTTTTTTTCTCACTCAAGCTAAACGAAGATTAATTTAGATTGGCGAGGATTGAGGAAGCACAAACCATTTGGCTGACAAATTGCTGGAAATATTGCGTTCACTTTGACAAATTCTACCGGAATCGTGTTGATTACAAAGTATTAAAAGCTGCTTAAGATAAAACCGATTATTTCACATAAAATAAAGTGGTATAGATAGATCAATTTTTCTGTTTTAACTCAGACGGATATAGCTACATAATCTCTCTTGTCATATAGGTTGTATATTGTATATCGACAGTGTTAAACGTTTTGGATAGGTTAATACATGTTATTTTCAATTGGTGCATTGATAAAAGATTTCTATCGCAAAAAAATAATAACGAATTAATATTATATTGTTTTATCATGGGTATGTGCACCATCATACACTAAATTTTATCAATAAAATTATTATTTTAATCCGAAATTTCGTTAACAATAACTCTTAACTCCAGAAAAATGAGTTTTTTTAATAAATGCTTATGCATGTTCGTATTTCAATAAATTCCCTACACTGTTAAAAATACTGTGCTTGGTTTCAACGTAATTTCGGTTCATAATAATTGCAACAGCTGTATGGTGAAATGTTTCACCATTTTTTCTGCATTCGGTTTTATCATTTTTCAGGTTTTGGAAACAAAAATCTGAGAAATGGTTCTCATAATAAATATAAAAGATATGGTGAAATTTAACTACACATCCGTTGCAATCACTAGGAACCATATTTTTGGTGAAACCAAGCACCAAATTTTAAACAGTGTAGTTAAACAAAAACTCATTTACCCGAAACCGTCTTCAAGCCAAACGCTAAAAGGTGGTTAGCGGATCAAATATATATGAAATGCTTCTTTTTATAATTTTGTGTTTTAGAGACGGTTTAATATGAATGTTAAATTTCAACATATTTGTCTTTGTGTCGCAAGGTAAATACCATTGTTTAACATAATTTTTAGAGGTATAAGATACGTAGATATAAAACATTCTTTTGTACCGCTAGGGAATAAAGCGGCGCAACTCATTATTTAGCGGCTGGAACCCAAAAGAAATTTATTACTTATTTGCTATCTTGGACTATTAACAATTGTTGGAATGAACTTTAATATCACAATAATTGCTTTTAATGATAATTTAATGATTCAAATAGTTTAGTATTTTAGCGATCGATAATGTTCTTAATTATGATTTAATTATATGTGATTATACGAAATGATCATGATAAGAAGAAGGCTTAGAACAAAACGCGATGAGAATTTCACCACCTAACGATTTGAGCACTTTTTCCTTCCAAAAAAACATTTACGCTGGAGATGCAAGTGTAAAAAACAATATATTTTAACATTTTAGTGATCCATGACACTCATAATGTTCTTCTCTAACCAGTAAATAGCTCATAGAATTTTAAAATTGATAGTTATGACCATATCATACCTTCTTACGTTTTCATGAACCGTACAGGCCGATTAACTTGTTCCATTCTGTTACGCAAATAGCACATAAAAGAAATGGGCTGGCAATATCCATCGGGGTAATGTCTAAAAACCTACTTGTGTAACAATAACAGTTAAGTACAAGTGCTTTCAAACGTGCTCAGTGTTTGGAATGCTCACATTAGGCAGTGTTCCTGAAGATTGTGGCCGGGCCATTCAAATTGCCAATATTACTATTGCCGTGCAGTAAAAGTATCAAATTTTGGCACTTTGTCCTTGGTGCTTTGCTATGCCTATGAACTAAATGGCGAGCTCATTACAATAGCTGCGTTGAAGGCTTTACTGGTGTTGCCTCTCAGTTTGGTTTTGAGTCTCTGGTTGTTCAGATCTGTCCTTCAAGTGTGGATGAATTTTTAATTTAAAATGTCTAGGATCAGAGCTAAATTGGATATTTTTTAATTGTGAACAGCGACTGGATAACTGTGTCATTTAACGAGTAGTTAACTTTGGATACAAGTTTATAAGGAAACTATTGCAAAATTATCGAACGTTGAATATTTGTAATATTCGTAAGTACAATCTATTTTTACTATATTTTATTTAAAAACATTATTTTAGTATTCCAAGAAAAGTATTGCGAGGCATCATCCATCTCTCTCCCCTCCCCCCCAAAAAGAAATCTGTGGTTTTTATTTTAACCCGATATTTTTTTTGCATACTTTTTGTACAGTTGCAAATATTAATTCGAATACCAACGAAAGTACTACAAGTCAATACGATCTTGTATTATGGTCAAAATCAATGTAACTTATTACCTAAGTGAAAGAAACTTCGAATATGTTTTTTGGAAAGTTGAAAATTAGAGCCACAATAAAAAAACAAAATGCATGTATTTAAGTTTGTTCTAAAGCTGTAAAAACCTATATTTTTTCTTTTAAACTATAAATTAAAAAAAATAGAAGACTATTTATGTGTAACAATTTGAAAACCGAGCATTTATATTTTTGGTTTAAATTCTCAATCATATTTCTACGTCATGACCATATTAACATAAATTGAATGGAAAAAATATCACAACATGAAAAAAAAAGTTTAAAATTTAAATCTGCATTAAAGAAATATCATATTTTGTTTTTTAGCACTTTTATATGAAATCATAACAAGGTGAGAAAAATACGTTACATTAATAAAATTTTAACTACATTAATGTACAAGAACAAAAAAAATCGATTGCAAAGTAAGATAAGTTTAAGGGGGGGGGGGGGAAGGGGGGAGTGAAATATTTAATTAATATAATAACATCTAATATAAAATTATATCAAATCTTTAATTGAAGAATAAAATAAATAATGAATCAGTCTAATTTTCAATTATAAAATATTTTTTTATATAATAAAACGCTTAAAATAATTTTAAAGTTTAATTAAATAAAAATCCAACCCGCGAAAACAATATATCACGTTGCCTATTATCGCAAAAAAAAAATTATAACGAATCGTTTGTGTCAATGAAGGTCGTTTAGCTGTAGTACTTAATTTTTTGTAACATTAAATTATATTTAAAAAATATTAGGTGGTCCTTTTGAATAATTTGACTAAATTCTGTTTTAATTTATATGTTTTAGGGGTGCGTTCGAAAGTGTATGTAACGCCACCAGATTGCGCCACCATTTAAACGTCCCCATTTTATTTTAAATTTAAACTGCATGAAATAACGGGTTTATTTAATTTAAATGATAAAATAGAGTAAAACTTAAGGTTAATTTTTGAAAACTTCAATGAGTGGGCTGATAGTAATAGGCTTAAATCAGCCTCTAAATTTGCTAGATTTTTATATTGCTGATTGAAATATATGTAAATTTAAATGGTAACAATTATTTTGTTTTCTAAATTTCTTGGCTTGAAAAAAAACCTTTAAATTATAGGTACTCACTTAGCTATAATTTTTGTGTAATCATATTTTATCTAAACTTATAATATAACAACCTCTTTGAGAAATACATCTTTTTGAATTAACATTAAATTAATATAAAATCCAAAATATAGTTTCAAATGGTTAAAAAGTAGATAGATACCTACAGCAGTATAAAAATAATGATGTGCACTGTTTAAAGATATCCATTTATAGATGTTTAAAGTATAAATATTTAAATTAGAACCCAACAGGTCGTGTAGAACATTTCTATACCTTAGTCGGCAGTCGACGCGGCTTGGTGGTCTAGGGGTATGATTCTCGCTTCGGGTGCGAGAGGTCCCGGGTTCAAATCCCGGCCAAGCCCAGGAGCATAAATTTATTTTTATTGTTTTAAATAAGGCAAACTGAAAGAATAACCATTGTAATAATTGATAATGCAATTAAATCCGCTGATACGGATTTCGATTACTTATTATTTTTTTTAAAATATTTTCAATTACGTATTTTCTTATTGTTCGTATCGTTAATATTTTTCGTTCAATTAAAAACTTAAATGATGCGGCATTTCTTAAAATAGCCTTAAAATCTTTTTGCCTACAATAAAAATCTTACTACTCAGTATGTTTGTATTTTGTTTATTTCCAACTTATTTATAAACTGGAATATGTCAAAAAGTCTAAAAATTATGTTTCTTAAAATAAAATCTTGAAGTGCTTCTATAATTCATTACACATCTTTCAAATGACGTTAATTTTGCTCCTTCCTTCTATCGACTTTTGAACAAAGACAAATGTACCATAAGCGTTCAATTGCTTTTAAAATATATATTTATTTTAGTTTATTATACTATAACACACGATAATGCAAATATTCCTAAAAGTAAAAAAAAAGTGTTAATAATCTGAAATCAAAAATGTACAAAAAGCTATTTTTATTGAAAAAATAATAAATTATGACGCAAGTAAAGTACAAAAATTATTAATAACATCGTAATTTGTACTAAAAATGTTTGAACTATTTTTTATTATAAGTATTTAAAAGGTTTATGTTATAGGTTTTCGGCTCAATTCTATGTTCAATCCTTCGTAAATAAGTTTGGTCTACATATCAAAATAAGAAATTCGATTTCTTTTAAAGGTTGACACTTACCCTAAACTTTATATAAGACCGAACTCTGAATTTCAATAACAAACAAGTAGGTTTGTAACACAATCTGTCACTTAACCCGCTTCCACACAACAGTTGTGTTTAACAGGTAAAAAGGCGACAAACGCAGCATTAATATTCTATATTAAACATTTGCATGCTAAATTTGGCTAGTTTCATTTATTTTATTTCGAAAATTCAACAATTATTACTTATCGTTTGCAAAAATTAATTTATATTTCAAAGAATAAAAATGCAATATTCCTCGCTTTTAAATAGAATGAAAACATTTCATATCAACGTACAAAGAATCTCGTAGTGAAATATATTTTATGTCATTTCAAACTGATCGATGTCGCAAAAATAAATTTATTTCAATTTATTGTCTAAAACAATTAAAGTTTCTCGAGCGATTCTTGCGAATGACAATGGTGATTAAATTCTATTAAAAATGGCTTCCTATGCTTTTTAAATGAGCATTAAATTTTGCAGTTTTTTTTAAATAATTGAAGTACTTCGACTTCGAATTCTTTTCTGAAATTTTCAATGTATTCTAATTTCGCCGCGCTGAATTTTTTGACGTATCACACTTGTCCGTAGCATTTGTAGTTCGGGATATGAAAGTGGGTGACGGACAGACAGACGGACTGAACGGTTATAATACCTTCCACTTTTTACGTTATAAACGTAGTGTGGAAGCCAATATTGCAAAATATTACAGATAAATCACCAATACTTAATCTACTTTATACTTTAAATACTTAATATACTTTATATATTTAATATTTAAATATTTAATATACTTTATATATTTAATACTTTAAATGCTTAATACACTTATATACTTAAAATACTGCATATACACTGCTCAAAACAGTTAGGGGAGCGCATGGTTTAAACCCTTTCACCCCCAATGATTCCATTTGGAATCATCAGCTTGCGATTTTTTTCTCACTAAGTTGGGCTCGCACTTATATATCGTTAGATGGAAGAATCATGGCTTTTGAAGAATTAAATAATGTTTGTTTTAATTAAATGAAAATATGAAAAACATGGTACCATTTCATTCTGAATGCATAATGAATTTATTTCACAAATTTAAGATTTTTAGAATAAACAATAAAAAGTTGGAACTGAAAGGGTTAACAAAAGTACGCAAAGTGTTCCCAAATAATTTTTTAGCAGTGTATATTTTTCGCTATGTTTTTGACATATTTATTCTTTAAATGCTTCTTCGATTTCTCGATATCTTTGTTTTACATATCGTCAAAAAAAAACCGATATTTTTTTTTAAAATACAATAGCATTCTACTAAAAAAAAATCGCGATGAATTGTTTTATACAAAAGAAATATTCTTATTTTTGAAAAAAAAATCATTCTAGTTAAAAATTCATATTTTTTTTAATATTCTGGTAATGTCAACTATATATTTTTTTCAAGACAAATTAAAAAGTTTTTTCATTTTTTTAAAAAACTCATCGTTGTATTTTATAAACATTAATCTGCCACCATATAAAAAGTTTCAAAGTTTAAAATTAAAAAAAGTTTTAAGTTTTCATAATTGCCAATTTAAAAAAAAACATAAAAATATCTGTACTTTTATTTTACTCTATAATATCAGTCTAAAAGCACTATAATTGTATAATTAATTTCAATAACGGAACACTAGAAAAAAAAGAAAGAATAAAAAATAAACCCTTTTGTCCTACGGGTTTATTTTAAGATTATTTTTTTTTTAGTTTCATTGATTCACATTTGTAACTTTTTAATTTATTACCACAAATTCTCAAATTTCTTCTATTTTTATTTATGTTTAAAGAACTTTTAAAATTTGCGGAAATAATTACACGGATAAACACTTACTTTTCGTTTAAGGTGCTAAAATTATTTGTTTTGGTTATTTTACATAGTTGTAAAAAAAACATATAAAATTTTTTATATATTAATATATTTTTAAACTTTAAAACACACAATTTTTACTTTAACAAATTAAACTATTATATTAACTAACATATGGCGCCATCTACTGAGCAGTAACATTCAGTAAGTTACAATATAGTATTCGTAAAAATGTGTTAGTATATTTAAACTCTTTTAAGGCAAGTCCGGCAAATTGTTTCTGAAAAACATATATATATTTTTTTTGCATTATAATAAAAGAAGAATTATTTATTATCTGTGTACACCGTTGAAAAATAAGAATACAAAAAATGACATATTTTAAAACTAAGTTTACCATATCTTTAATTTTGGTAGTATTATAGTAGATGGAGCCACGAGTAATTTCTATAACCCGTATTTTTGACAATATTTGAATTTTAAGCACAATAATAAAATAACAAAAACCGAAAACATGCTGAAAATGTCGTACTTATCCAAAATTAGTTTCTCATGGGGAGATAAATCATAAAAAGTTAAAAGGACTACATGCACCAATTTTTCCCCTTTCTCCAAATTTAAATTTCGCAAAATATTATGTGTGTAAGTATGCATTTAGTGATTTTTATATAAAAGTAGACTATCAACAAATCTCAATGGAAACACAAGTGCCCATGTCTACCTATCCAGAATACTATCTGTTAGAATTAAGATTATAACCTAGAAAAGGTACAATCTGAATGCTCGCAGGTTTAATTAAATACATATTTTTTGTAATTCTTATGCTTATTCTGACTAATGTGTCAAATACTATATTTTGGACGGCAAAGTATATGACATAAAAAATGGGCCAGTAACGGTTTAATAATTTGATATCACATTTAATAATGATGACATAATTGGCGAATTGCAGTAACAGTTCAAAAAGGAGTCCATCTTGTTTCTGCTCAAATACTGATGTTTCTTCATCGAGTAAAGTATTTCCACGCTGATGTAAGCACAAAGTACAGCCCGTACAAGTACGTTGTTTTTTATGCTTGTCAGTCCTCTCTCTATGGTTGCTGATTCTTAGAATAAAATTTATTTTGGATATACCTAAAATCTTCAGTCCTGAGCTTTGTGGGACATATACTCAGATAGTACTAAAACAATTTCGGCTGCAGAGCAATGCCAGTTTTAGTGCTCGGAACTTTTAAAGCTATGCAAATTTCCGTCACTTGAATACGGCTGTAAATTACGAAACGTAATTGGCTGTGCTAAAGCTCATCACGGAAGCTAGATATAGACAACCGGAAATGTTCAAATTTCCTAATACCTGGAACATTTAAAATGGCTTTTAACACCAAAATTTTTTAATTTCAGTCACATTATTTCAGTATTATTTCTTGCAATATTTCTGTATATGTTAATGAAGGGTCTAGCTGCAAATCTCTCATTCTCCAAAGTATAACTAAGATATCCCTTTGATTGGTGACTTCGTCCAATTGAACTTACAATAGTCAAAAGTCGCCAACGAGCGAGTCGAACCCTATATCCTAGTTACACTTTGGTTTAGTTTAGTTTGAATTATCGTCGCACTAGAGCTACACGAGGGCTATTGGCGACGGGCGTCGTATTTTAGAACCACAGTCAAGTGACGAGCCGACACCTGAGTAGACACCCAACGCAACTGTTAAAGGCGACATCGTACGCAGCGTTGGGTCTTTGGAACATATTTAACGTCCATTCCCTCTACACGGGGTATTATTCGTCAGACATTTTTGGCTGCACGGGCCGTTTATAGGCCGTTTATAGGTCGGCAGCTATTTTGGCGATGCCCGGACCTGAACCTGGGACCTTTCGCATATTAGGCGAAATCCTAACCGACTAGGCTGCCCAGCCCTAGAGTTACACTTTGGAGAATATGAGTTAAGCAACTAGACGAATGGCCAGTAATTCTCATCATATCGCTTCGAGCTGGGAAATGTATATAACCTACCATATAAACTCAGTCAGGAAAGCATCAGCTTTTAGCGTATAATATCCCTTCGATACAATACGATATTATGTTTCTGGTTTCAAGATCGCCATGGACGTCAGTTAAAGTCAAATTTCTATGCGTGTAATGGAATGGTTACACTTCAAAATGTAATGTATTAATATTTTCAATAATTTTCATTCTGATTAAACTAAATATATTCCCAAAACGTATTCAAATTCTATTCGGATCTTATATTGAAATACCATTTTCAAACCAGTATATTCAGTACAGAATTCTTGAAAATAAAAAATTCACAATTTTAAAATCCAAAGAACTATCTGAATTATAAAAAAAATACCACATCTTATATAAAGAATACATATTCTAACAAATGATTCTGCACTTCAGCCTGAGATTAAGCAAATTCTAATAAAGTTATATATTATTTTGAAAAACTACAATGTATAGTACTAGGACACTAGACCACAACATCCTTAATTTTATCCAGGACTTCTTAGGTCATAATATGTAAGCAAAAAAAAAGCAAAATTATTCACCATAAATTTAAAACACCAGCGTAATTTTAAAGCTTATACATAATCTACCACAAATTGTAACATGTAATTATATGTGAGGTTGAGGCTTTCGATAAAACAAAATGCTTTTTGACCGAAGAGAGATGATAGCAGGCTTGTATAATTACATCTCATGGGGTGATAGCCTACAAGAGGTGCAACGTTAATTTTACCATCTCAATTAAATGATAGCCTGCTAAAGAGTGCCTCTTGAATTGCTTATTTGAAGGGTGTAAGTGCAAAACTTACAATCTTTGAAGTATGACTAAGATATAGTGTCCGGCTACGTCGTTGGCGACTTTGCCCGATTGAATTTACCAGTATCGAAAGTCGCCAAGCAACGGACCGGACCCTATATCTTAGCCATACTTAAAGAATGAGAGTTTTGCAACTGCACCCTTTATTTGATCGATGGCTTAGGCATGCCACTGATATGATCTAAAAGCATTTAAAGTTGCTCACAACATGGTGTTAAAATGTTTTTAGGTGTTTTTTTAAGTGTATTTTTACAAAATTTTGACAGATAGCCTCTTTTTATTCTCTTGGGGAATTTTCGGCTGAGAGCCATTTTTAATTACTTTTTCCCATTTGTATTTAGTTGTTTATGCATAAGAGATATTTGAATTAAATAATACCACATTTATTTTCAACGATCTGCAGTATAGTGACTCAATATAGACTTGTACAAGAGGGAAACCACTAGTAGTTTTGGAGAGTTTGTGAGCACTTCTTTGCACCACCCGAGGCAATTTAGTGCTTTTTTTTTTGGCCCTGTAACCAATAGCTATCTGTCATAGAAATATGACCTTCGTGAACACGGTTTGTCGTACCGACAGGTTGTCACGACTTTGTCTACTTCAATAGAGCCAATCTATTTAATGACTCAAATCTAGATTGAAGTCTTATTTTAGTTTTTTTCCCTACTACTTACTGAAGTGTTAGTTTTACGTATTTTACTAAATGTTAATTAACAAAGCCATTATGCATATTCTACAACTATGATATATTTGTGATTTCGAGGTGATGGTACATTGATATTCACTAATAGGGCCATCCAATATATAATTTTCCAGCTAAACAAATGTATAGGGGACGCAAAAATCAAAATAATACTTCAATTACACATATTTTAAATTCCTTATAAAACTGATGTATAATATTAAATTAGAAATAAGAGTAGAGGAATTAAAATGACGTATATATATGTATAAGGTATAAACTAAATACACACACAGTTTTTGAAAACTAAAAATCAGTTTTTGAAAACTAAAAATCAGTTTTTAGAAACTAAAAATCAGTTTTTGAAAACTAAAAATCAGTTTTTGAAAACTAAAAATCAGTTTTTGAAAACTAAAAATCAGTTTTTGAAAACTAAAAATCAGTAGTTTTTGAAAACTAAAAATCAGTTTTTGATTGAAAACTAAAAATTAGTTTTAAGAAACATTACACCACTTATCATTAGCAATAGAAATTCATCTCCAAAAGTATACTAATCTGATTAGTTCTGCTATCTATCCTAATCTATGTATGTTCGTGTTTCGAGACACTTTTTTTTAATGTAGAGTAAAACCGTTAATTGGCTTCAGTCTTCGTCTAGACGCCTGTCTGATGAAGAAAATAAGCTATTTTCATCCAACTTAATTGAGATTTAGCTTAATCAAAATTTTGGATCATTACATGCCTATCATGTCACATAGTTCGGATAAATAATGGAGATTTAAATTGAATTTTTTTAGAGAATAGCTTTTCTCTGCTATTGTTTCTCGTAAAAATGTTTTTGACCAGTTATTTAAAGAAAAATGGGGTATAATTACATCAAAACTTTGTTAAAAGTGTATTTTTGAGTCTCGAAAAGTGGATATGCTATGAGTAAAATCCGTTCATGTGCAATTAATTTGGTTGAATTGAAACAAGTATTTGATAAATTTGGTTTTTTTTTTTCAGATAAACATTGTGTGCTTATATTCATTGTTAAATTGTATTTTAATGTAAAAAAATGATAGAAACAGTACAAATGTTCAATTTATATATGATAAAAATAGTTTCGTTATTTCTCAATGGCATGCAATTTCCCTTAAATTATCAAAATACGACGCCCGTCGCCAATAGCCCTAGTGTAGCTCTAGTGCGACGATAATTCAAACTAAACTAAACTTAAATTATCAGTAATGAAGACTTTTTTGATAACAAAAATTGGCAAAAACATTAACAAGCAATAAATATTTTCAATAAATCAATACGTCATGTTAGCTATAAAATATTTACCTGGTGGTGTAGTGTTAGTGTCTGTTGAATTGAAGAAGATAATGCTGTGCGTAAAAAACAGGGGAAACCAAAAATGATGTTCTTTTCTTTTCTGTTCTTATTGAGTCTTATCATATTTTTTTGCATGTAAAATAAATACCAATAACACTAAATCCTTAGAATGCTGAATAATACTCAGTTGTCTGATTGGAATAATAATTTCTAATAGCTGTTGAATTTGAATGTTGTCCCTACAATTAAGAACGGACGAATGTAATTCATACTCGTGAGAATGCAGTTTTATACTGACGTGCTATTAATCTTGAAAATTTCTTAAACTTTCACTTTTGCATTTACCAATTCAATAGTTTTAAATATTATTGTAAAAAATAGTGTAAAGGTAAATAGAGAATTTTAATTGAATTAACTTAATAACCCACCGTTATTGCCTTTGGTTAAATTAATATTACATTTTCATATTAAATTCATAAATTGTGGGGTATGTGGCAATTTGTTTAAAAAAATTTACTCTTAGCTTTTTAAATTTTCTATAAAATGTCGTACATCACAAAGTAAGTTTTTGACATGATTAATATTATATTAGCAGACCTATTATAGTTCATAGAATGATGGATATTTTAAATTTCAAATAAACTATGCAGCAAATCAGCTTCAATTGATTAAATAACTATAATAAAAAATGTCAAATGTTTTTAATTGCATATATTTTTTGAAACGAAATATCAAGTAATTTTTTCAATTGTTTAAAATCAATTTTTGGATTTCTATGTTTTGTTGAAATTTCGCTTCAATCGTACAACGTCCAATGAAGAATCAGTAACACCAGAAGAAATTTTTTTAAACGTGTTGACATTTTTAACATTCGTTTCATTTAAAATAGTTAAACTGCAATTTAATGAATCGTTGTGATATATTAAGGATCTAATTTTAAAAAATACATGTAAAAACACATGGAAACAATGTAATTTATCATTCAATTGTTTAAAATTAGTTATAAGAACGCTCACTGGATGGCGCTAAACATATGAGAGATGCTATAATCAGGTAAAACAATAGCGTCTAGTTAAAATATATGTTGTCTATTTTAAAGTAATATATATCATGCTATTAATATCAAAAAAGTTCTTGCATGCAGTTAAAATACAGTAATAAGAATACTACAAAGGTATGTGTCCATATTAGTTCTTAGTTCTGCTTGATTTTGTTATCTTTCTAAAGAAATGTAATTCTCGTACTTGTTGAATAAATTTAAAAAATCTTCACCGTAGTGAACCATGGCAAATTTATTCTAAAATCTAAACAGTATTTTTAAACATTTGAAATAGTAGCTAACAAATTGATTACAGTTAAACACTTTACCATTATCAAAATGGTCATTATTCACAATCACTACAGTGTTCAGTATTTATATGATAATTAAAACCAGCTGAAATCTTTAGAAGTAGGGTGTAATTCAATTTTATCTTATAATTAGGAGTTATTCAATTCAAAAATACTGAATTTATATTTTCTTGGTTCAAACCACAACCAAAATTACAGAACCTTTTCAATCAAAATATTGCTACCTAAACAAACGTTCATGTTTTCAAAGTGTATTTTCTGTAAAATATAGAGTTTATGTTCGGATTTTATTGGAATGAAACAATATACGCAATTTTTATTTGCAGTTCAATTTGTTCTTGTTAAATAAGTATATTAAACGTGTTTAAATTTTGAAAAAGCTTTTTAAAAATGATATTAAACAATTAATTACTTATATTACGTGATAAACGATTAGTTAAAAATATTATCATTTCCACTTGCATTTAAAATCATAAAACAACATTAACTGCAAAAGGACATCTAAATTACATTAAATTCCCAGGTTTTATTTGTTTTTTATTTATTATTTTTAATGGCGATTTTTTTTCAATTTTTAATGTTTTTCAAAATTAAAAAAAATATAGAATTTTAAATATACATGTTTAATTGTAAGTTATGGCATTTAATTTGGACGTCTATTTGATCTTTGATATTTAAATATCTTTCTGATTTGATTATATCAGACAATTCTCCTTGTAAATATTTGTGCTTGTGTTTAATTATAGTTCTAACAAAGTGTGTTATTTTATCAGAAATAATTTGGTTATTTTTTAAAGTAAAAGTTACTATCAAAAAGACTACACTCTTACAACAACCACAATTCAAACTATTAGAGTAAATTTTTATGGCTCTAAAAATTCGAGTAAACAATTTTTATTAATTAAAAAAAATTTAACATTTAAATTTTACTTGGGTTTATTTAAGCAACATCAAATTGTGGATAATCTATCTAATATGAAATGCTTCATTTTTTCATTGGATATTTTTCTTTAAAAAAAATTTAAGTTAAAACTTAGACTTGTTCAATAGCTTTATTGCCATACATTCTTGTAGGAAAATCAAATAATTACAAAATAGCCATTTTTTTTAATAAAATGAATTCTTTATGAAAAATACTTTATTTTTAGTTCTTAAATATAAAATACATCATTCAGTGAAATTAAAAACTTCCGTGTTTTATTTTACACCTCAGTAGAAGCGTCGATTTATGTATTTCGTCCGAAACATACTAGACGCTATTGAACTATTGGTTATTAAGCCACATGTTTTGGTGTTCCATATGAGCGAGAAAATACGGTTAAATATACCAGATTCTGGTAGTTGGACAAGAATTTTTTTTTCAGTGCGGAGATTAAACCCAAGATTTGTGGTTACATATTTAGCCACGGAGCCTAAACTAATATAAATATGCATATTGCCTAGTATGTCTCTATAGGGGGTTTTCTACAAAAATAAATAAGGACAATTTTACAGCCACATTCTACCTAAAACTTCGAAAACTGTGACTCATAACTGTTTTTTTTTTGTTAAATTTTATAACTCCTCATACATTTTTAAATGATTGATTTAAACTTAATGTCTAGTCTTAAAGTTAGATAAGTTGGAATTATTGGCTATTTTAACTAGACGCTATTGTTTTACCTGATTATAGCATCTCTTACATGTTTAGCGCCATCCAGTGAGCGTTCTTATAACTAATTTTAAACAATTGAATGATAAATTACATTGTTTACATGTGTTTTTACATGTATTTTTTTAAAATTAGATCCTTAATATATAACAACGATACATCAAAACAGTTAAATCTCTAAATTCAGTTTTTTTAAAACTTTATTTACCTTTACTTAATCATTTGAAAACTTTTTTTAAAAATGTATGCTGCACAATTCCTTATATGTAACCTCTCCACAAGCACCACCAAACTTTTCTTACTAAGCACTCCACCAAACTTCAATTATTCAAAACCAAAAATAACCCAACAGCCTCCATTTCTACTTTTGTTAAATTCCTCCGAAAAGAAACATTGGCACTCGCCATTTATCTATAGCCTTAATACCCAGTATTTCCCGCATTCTGAAGCTTAGAATTACACAAATAAGCAGAAGAAGTGCATGGTTAAATGAGCAAGCCTGCTGTATGTCTTCATTTCCTCCAGTGGCATGCGCTTTGACGGATTGCCAGGCTCCAGCCTCCAGCTTCCGACAGTGCTTTCTTTTAAGATGGTTTGTGCTTAAAATATGCACTCTGCGGCCGGGACCAGCTGGCATTTTTACACGCAAAAGGGTTTCTGAAACGGAGAAACAGTGGAATTAGTTTAAATTTCTTTTTGAATAAAAGTTTGTTTTGTTTTTAGTGGGTTGAAGGGTAAAAGGGCGGAGTTTTATTTTATAAAAATTAAGTTTATATTTGTTGCTTAAATAATGTTTTCTTCGGTGGTAAGGTGTTATTTTGTGATGTGGTGGAAAAAAGAATGTAAAGGCTTCTTAAAAGGGTTTGTACAAAAAGAATAAAAACTGTTTTTGAACTTGGAAAAATTTATACACAATTTAAATTTATTTAGTTTTGTCTAAAATATAACATAAACACATACTGGCGAATGTGTAACTTTGGTTCTGGAGGGTAACTTTAGTACAAAAGCGTAACTATGGTCCAAGCTTTCAAACCTATAACATTTCATTGAATACACTCTTCAAAAATTTGCTTACCCTTTTCAATTAGTGGCAACTGTGCCTTGACATATGCAAAATTAAAAATATTAAAAAACCATCACCTTAGAGTTTTATGGTTGGGCCAAAGTTTCCTTTTTCAAGGCCAAAATTATCCATTCAACAGTACTTTTATGTAAATATATAATAGCTATCAATTAATAATATTGCATTATAAAAATATTTCTAGAAATAAATATTAATATTTATTTAAGTAATATACTCGATGACATGTAGAAACATATTTGAAAATTAATAACATTTCAAAACCATTCTTTAATAAAGAAGGAAAACAGTAAGTTTTAGAATTGAAAATAATTGTTTATTTTTTTGTTAAATTAACACTTGCTTCAACTAACTTTAACTCTTCATACAATAAAATAGATTGATGATGTGCGAATGAACTTCCCTATTAATACTCGAAAACTTACCTAGGGTTGTAATTAGCATACACAAACTGCCGTTTGAGTTTAAAGTTTGAGAACTTACGTGCAAAACTATGAGAAGCAATCTTATGCTCCTAAACTTAAAACCGACTTCTACCTAACTTTAAATCATCTGACATGTTTGGGAAAGTTTCGCTACAAACTTGCTAGTTCTGTATAAGTACGTGCTTCTAATTTACCTTTTGAAAACTACTATATAAAACTTAGGTAAAATTAAAATTGCGTCAGATTAGCATTTAATTTCACATCGGAAATTAATTAGATTATCATTTAATTCATACAGACTAAGACGTTAAAATTCAAATGCATTTCAATAGCAATTGCGTGCATTTCAACATGTGGTGTGCAAAGCTCAAAAGTTATGCCATACTGAATGAATAGTCAAAGAGACACTACAGAATTCGAAAGATCTTCAAAATTTATGAGCTTAGTAAATGATTTCTGTTCACAGCTGTTGTATCACGGGTTTACATTTATTATGAATTCAGAGAGCTCGTACCAAAATCAAGGTTTGATTGCTGTGATAACCCTTTCAGCCCAAATTTTTTATTTTTTATTCTAAAAACTTAAAATATTGTTAAATAAACTCATTATGCATCCATAATTAAATGGTAAAATGCAGGGGGAAAATCGTAATTTTTAAACTAAAATTTAAGGAAAAGTTTTTTGGAATCATATTTTTTGAACAAATTATATATTTTTTATAAACTTTATTTGGTTAAAAATAGTTAAAATTTAATTTATTTAATAAAATTGTTTTGAGAGTTAATTTTATTTTACTATGTTTTTCATATTTTCATTTAACTGAAACAAACATTATTTAATTATTCAAAAGACATGATTCGTCCATCAAAAGATAAAAAAAAAATACTCGATAGAAAAATATGTGTTAAATTTAATAAAATTTATTTAAAATGTGTGCGAATTTAACTTAGAGTGAGAAAAAAGTCTAAAGTTTGATGATTTCAAATGGAATCATTGGGAGTGAAAGGGTTAATATCCCCTCAGGTGCAACAGCAAGTGTTTAATTGTATTAAATGATTTTTTACTAATATTGAAATCAAAGTACATGATCATATTACTTCCTGGGTTATGATGGCAAAGTTCTTTTACTATACGAATGCTTTTATTATTAAAGTATCTAAAATTTACTGTTTCAAAACGCAATTATTTTTATCAAAGCTAAGATTCGTTATTAAAATTAAATTGAATTGTAATTATGTTATAAAGAATTTAACGTTCTTAAAAAATTGTTTTAGACTCTTATCGTTCAGGCTTAAATTATTTACAAAAATACTTTTTTGAAATCCTTTAAAGTTATTTAAAAATAAATGTTTAAAAAACTCCAAACTCCAAAACTCCTCTTTTTATATTCGTTTTGAATAATTTTATTGTTTTTGTTGTTGTCTTGTGCCTCCAGGGCAAAGACTTGAAGGCAGAAGGGGTGTACACTATTAAAACAAAAGAGTGAAATTCACTCCTATAGGGGAAGTGCATTTTAGGCACCGGAAAGGAGTGGAAATTAACTCAGACTGAGTTAAAACCACTCGTTTGTTTTAAGAGTATAGTATCTTCCATGAATAATTTTATTAATATTTCAACATACATTTTTACATTACTGTTATAAAATTATTTGCTCTTTAAATTTTTAAAAGTTGAAAATAATCTATTGTCGAATGTATTTTAATTTAGTCTACTTCGGAGGAAATTAATATTCTAATTGAATGCATATATTTCAAGAATATAGTATATATATTAAATACCTATAAATTACTATATTTTCATTTTGAACAAAATACTATAAAATTTTAATCACATTTTAAAATAAACTGTATAACTTAACGTTACAGATAAAATATTCTAAATTGTTACAAATTAGCTTTCTTTAAATCATTTCAGTACGATCATGCATTTCTGGTGATTTGAATAGATTCTGCATTGCCACACTCAAACATGTTTAAAATAGATTATTCAAGGCGTATTAATAACAAGTTCCGATTTGGAGAATTTTCCTTTCTCCAAATTAATAAAATTTAAAACCATTGAGAATGTTTAGCAACTTTAAACATCCTCCCTTGAATTAATCTCGTATTTTAGCATATCCAGTTAAATCATATTAAAAATTAACATACCTCAACAGTATGTTGATCTTAGATTGTATCAAAATAATTGAAACAGCCGTATTCCCTTACATTATACCCTTACCCAACTCTACATTTCATATTTATCTCAACTAAGCGGGGACAGGTTGCAACATTCCCAGGGTCCCAAGCTGTTGGGTCCCTTGCCCAACAAAGATTCATTTTTAATTAACTAAGTAAGCTCGGCTATGCTAAGTTAATTAAAACAAACTATCGCTATGCAAACATTATCAGATGAGCTCTTCAGGTGACTGTACTAAGGTCGATAATTTGCTTTATGGACCGAATTAGCTCAGGCCCGCTTAGATAATTGAAAACTCCATAGTTGTGTAATGATCCGTCTTTTAGGCATGAATGTTTGATGAAATGCAAATTATTTTCTGAAGTCAAAATATAATTAATATAGCACGCTTATTACGCGGGGTTATAGATAGTTTTGTTAAATGGTTATTTTCTTCAAAAATAATGAAATTTAATGGGAGGAGCGTTAATTTTTCAAAAACCTTTTATTGTCCTAATAATTTTCCTAGGAATAATTTAAACAAGTGTAGCCTTTTATTTTTATGGGGTATCGTGCACAGAAAATTTAATTAAAAATCAAATTGAAAATGGGCTAATTGCAGATAATTTATTAGACGTTAAATAATTATTTTGTATAATTAATGGACTATCATGTTTAAAATTTTATATTTGCTTATTTTACTCTAAATAGTTCAGAATGAATAATATTTCTGAATAATTAAATAAAAGTATCTTAATAAATAATTTAAAAAAAATTAAACTCAATGAATAATATCTTGTATATTTAACCCATTGGAAATTAAATTATACGGTTGGTAATAAAACAGTTTGTAATTCCTAACTATATGTTTTGAAAATGTATTTCAAATTATTTTTTTAAGGTACTCCCTTGTTAAGAATCGCAGAAATTATTTGACAAAGAGTCTTAGTCAGTCTCTTGCTTAGAGAGTTTAGCCTTGAAAAAGTTCCTCACTGAACTGTAAGCTAGTTATATTTTCTGTGAATAGATTCAAAGCTGAAACTAGTTTACACAACATGTTTAATTGGCTTGTTTAGGGTGACGTAGTTCGTTCCAGCTTTCATTCCTGCAATTCAATATTTGGGAGAATGGACATAAGAGACATGAACAATGTCTCTGACCATGTTGAAATCTTAATAAGAAAGTGTGTTTCCTTAAAAATTTCCACCAAGAAAAATTGCTATAGAGACCTATACTTTCATCGATGTGTTAGGACATTGGTCCTTTTTCTACTGCTATAGTACATATTTATGAATAAAAAAATCACTTCTTACTTAACATAAATTATTCGTCGGCTCGTTTTAGACAATCATTTATTAAAAAAAAGCATTTTTCACAGCTAAAAAGATCTCAAGGTCCCCACTACTTTTGTTTCCGTGCCCTATCCTATAATTTAGTTACCCTCCCTCTTTACACCTATACTTTAAAGGCTCGAATCTTGGGAAACGACGCAATGTTGACGCCCATGTAAAATCATGGTCTAAGCTACCATCCATTCACCATTAGTTGGCAAGTTATCATTATACTTAGTAATACCTTTAAAAAGAACAGCACCCCCCACGTCGAAATCATGTACGCCTTATCCTAAAGGAGATACCTTTTATATAGTGTAAGGTGTTGCGATATGTAAACCAACCATTATTTTCTACTCTTCTCTGGCTTCCAAGTAATCACAGGAATTGAATTCGATGTGCTTTTTTCAATGTAATTATACTTGGAGCCTGACTTTTTCCCGTTTCGTGAGTTCATGGTTTGGAGAGTTCGCAGACCTTGAAAAAGAGTTTCTCACCAAAAAATCAATTTGGGGAATTACCAAAAAAGAAGATAAAATTTCAATCCTAACTCTCTTGAGCCGTAGTTGTTGGATTTAATTAACCGTGGCAGAAAAAGTATGTTACGGGAACGCATTTAAGGTGCTTTATAAAATGTTTTGACCTTATACATCGTAATTTGTGAGATATTTGATACTGTGTACACTGTTAAAAATTTTGTGCTTGGTTTCACCATGATATTGGTTCCTAGTAGCTGCAACGGCTGAATGGTGAAACGTTCCACCATATTTTTGGTATTCGGTTGAACCATTTCTCAGGTTTTTGTTTCCAAATCCAGAAAAATGGTTTAACCAAACACCGAAAAAAAGGTGAAACATTTCACCATTCAGCCGTTGCAGCTACTAGGAACCAATATCATGGTGAAACCAACCAATATCATGGTGAAACCTAGCACCAAATTTTTAACAGTGTATGATTTTTTTTAGTTTTGGGAGAAATTTGGTTTCATTTTTGTCTAGGGTAGATATAATTTCAGACAGAAAAAAAACGAAACTTTAAAATATGTCCTGACACATGTGTATGATGCACGTAGTAATTTTTTTATGTAAAAAATATCACAATACAGTGCCTTAGTAGAAGTAAACCCATGTGGAATTATGGAATATTGGATTTGTTCCCAACTGCGAGAATAATTCCACAAAATCCTAATATAATTTATAAGTACTTCCTAAAGTAATATTGCAATTTAACTTAAATATAAACGTGTCCAAATAGGGTATAATGCCAATTTTACAGCAATAAAAAACACAATGCTTTTCCTATTTAGTTTAAAGGTAAATTTGCAATACAACGCAGCAATGCAAATAGTTTGGTCTTGCTATTTGTATTAATGTATTCCAAAGCTGGTCAAAGAATAGAGAAATGGATATTTTTACATGGAGAAATAGAATAATTGAGTCCAATGATTACAGACAGCCTTACTGATTTCAAACACTTTATGGCAGGAATGATTGCATAAAAGTTTGATTAGCTCAAATGTTTATGATCCCTTTATTTCGTTACCTAGGAAACGATAAAGATACATAAAAAAAATTCAATATATTTTATCGTAATTTTGTTGAGAGTTGAAGCATATTATTTTTTAAATTAGATTAATTCAACAAAGTTTTGTGAGCGAAGCAATTTTGCTTATATTCTAAAAGCGTCAGGTGCTTATTATTATGCAGTATACATAAAGGGTTTATTTGTAAAACTTACATTCTCCAAAGTATAATTATAAAACTCGAACATCCATCCAAAGTATAATTAAGATATAGGGTCCGGTCTGTTTATTGGTGGCTTTTGATAATGATAAATTCAATTCGACCATGTCACAACAGAAAGGGCTGGACTCTATGCCTTAGTTATACTTTGGAGAATGTCAGTTTTGAAACTACACCCTTCATATTGTAAATATTATTTTTCAAAATCCCTGAATTTTCCGAGTAATGACGTAAGGAAACATTGGAAATATATTTTATTTTAAAGGGTTTTTTTTAAAGCAAATGGTTGAAAAAAGTTTTTTTTCAAAGCAAATGGTTGAAATTTTTTTTTTTTTAAAGCAAATGGTTGAAAAAAGGTTTTTTTTTAAAGCAGATGGTTGAAAAAGGTTTTTTTTAAAGCAAATGGTTGAAATTTTTTTTTTTAAAGCAAATGGTTGAAAAAAGGTTTTTTTTTTAAAGCAGATGGTTGAAAAAGGTTTTTTTTAAAGCAAATGGTTGAAAAAAGGTATTTTTTAAAGCAAATGGTTGAAAAAAGGTTTTTTTTTTAAAGCAAATGGTTGAAAAAAGGTTTTTTTTTAAAGCAAATGGTTGAAAAAAGGTTTTTTTTTAAAGCAAATGGTTGAAAAAAGGTTTTTTTTAAAGCAAATGGTTGAAAATGAAATGATCTATAAGTGCAATAAAACTTTTTTCGGTTTTGTGGGCTCTGCAAGATAATTAACTTAGTCATATTAGCCAAAACTTGTAAGTTTTAGCAAAAAACCTTCTTTATTATGAGTTAATCACCCTAGAAAGAGTATGTAGATCATACTTTTTAAAAAAAAAATTACATTTGATTTTATATAAAATTAATAGTTTAAAAACTGTTAACAAAACATAACTTTTGATATTTCAGTTTGTATGTTCAGTTGTGACATTCGCGTTGTTTGTTTTTAAAATTTACTACTGATATCTATCCCTGAAAAAATATGTAATGAAGATACATGAAAACGTAAACTTTTTAGTAACAGTATACCGATAATGGTCGTTAATAAATAACTGGTGTGGCGTTAATGTATGTCTTTTTTACACCTTGCAAGGATGAAGAAAAGAACCACTATAATCTAAATGTGTTTTTAATGCTCACCAATAACTCTTTCCGTTATCAAACAGTTTGAGAAACGAAAATACATCTCTAGATTTCGGATAACTTTGATCAGTATATACGATCAGCAGAAACCGGGTAGACGAATGGTAAAATTACCCCGATGTGACATATCAGAGAAAGGCCTAAAATTACTCTTCAGTGAGGTCTGAACCAGGATGCTACAGATAGATATAAATTGGCAAGCAGATATTTTGGGTAATAGATGGCTTGCGCTACATGCCTTTGAACTTACGTGTCAGTGGGTATGATACTAGATACATATTCCTTTGGCTTCGCACATTGAAATGTAAAAGATACTTTCTCCTTCGATTTAATTGATTATGCTTTTCGTTTCTTTGGATCGTGAGTTGATATTTGTTTTTTAGAGATCTGCCTTCAATATTTCTTAGGGGTCGTGACGGGCGGTTGCAATAATCGCTGCTTACGTCGTTTTCAATAACATATCTTAGATATTATGATGAATGGGGAGAATTGTGTAGGTGTGTGTGCCATACAGACTTGCGAATGAGCATCGCAATTACGGAGATTGGGGCTGTTTAAATAAATGGCATTTTTGTGCCTTGAAATGCTCAAATTAAAACCCAATTTTTACCATTGGAATTGATTTATGCCCCTAAGTGTTTTGAGAATACATTTATTTTTATTTCTGATATTGTTATCAAACCACACATCATAGAAATAGCTCAGAGGATTGACATTTACACGATGAACTGATAAATAAATTTAGCCTTCAAGAAAAGAAACGAAGCAATTAGTTTGGGAGTGAAAGTCCTTTCACATATGATAGACCCTTTATTTCGGCATTGTTTTCTGACAATGTTGTCTTAAGTGATTGAACCGGTGAATGATAAATGCACCTAGCCACTTAGAAAATTATGTTGCTTACAGACAGTGTATTTAATTAAACTTAAAGACGCGTGCATGGGCTCATTTAACGCATAGCTTCACCTTTGTGTGGAGAGTAAGTCATAGATTGAACACCTGATTAAGCAGCATACATAGAAAATTAATCACTAACTTCATTTTTCTTGTGCTACAACAATTGTAGATATAATTGCTGAAGAAAATTAACCAACTGTCCGTTTCAGATATATGGTTGGTTGTTCACTTATAGTTGAATCACATTATTGGGATTTGATTAAATCTTAACATAGAGACATAACTGCAATTTAATTGGTTGAGATTCATTGAGTTTCTGGAAAGTGTATTATATAGAAGAGTGCAGAGTTGGATCAGACTCCCCTGTAATTAACGAAAAGAGCTTTGAATACCTCCTTCACTTATTGAAAATTTAACTCGTAAGCTATTTACGTTTAAAACATTAAAAAATTTTAATAGTTCAATAAAAAAACACAAACCTAAATAGGTACATTCCTCCAATTTTCCCCAAGAAAATTGAAGGTTTTGCTGTTCTTTCTTCGATTTTTGGAGCAATCGTTCTGCAGGGGCAAATGGCTCTGTCTCAATTTGTTCCAATTAACCATAATTTTCTGTATTATATAATTGTAGCCATAAACTCTCGAAACTTTTATGAAAATTCAATTTTTTAAAATAAAACTTTACCTTTTGAAACTCTAGCCTTTTTAAAAGCAACTCATTATACGAATATAAATACTATTATGTTTAATATTTATTATAAAAAATATTGGGTACATAGGTTTTGAATCCCTTTACGTACCATTTTTTCGGCTATCAAGTAAAATTTTTCAAATATATTTAAAGTCAACTGTTCAAAAAAATCTTCATTTTTTCAATCTTCAAAACTCTTTATCATCTTAAGACAGAAGTCACGCACACGTTCTCCAGGTAGGAAAAAAATGATAAACGCTTTTATTGGCAACTGTAGATTAGCAGAAGTTAGTTACCTGTGAAGTTAACAGGGATACCGAAGAGTGTGCCAAGAATGTTGATTACTGCGTTTTCAAGGCCGAGCATTGACGACAAAGATTATATAGAAAAAAAAATATTTAAAACTCAAAATCAGTGCCGGGTCGCTTTACAGGTCCTTTGAAGAGAAAGCCACTTATACGGAATGATTAATTACTAAACATCACCAACCTTACAGCCCAACCCTCACACAGGTAATACCAACTTCAACCTTAAAAAGTCCAAAGATCCCAAAGCGTTTTTATTTTTTTATAGTTGAGGATTATAACTTATTTCGAGGAAGAGTGAAATACGTCATCAAAAGAGTAGGGATACTTGATCTATGAGGATACTTAACCTAAAGCCCTTTTCTCTTAATTAAAATAAGTTTCGCAAGTTGGCAGTGGCATTACTTCTTACCTTTCAATTAGCTGATCATATGGTTAAATATTACATTTACTACTCATAAAATATATTTAAAGAAATTAATAAGATAAAAACTGAAAATTAGGAGCAGTATCCCTGGATCCCCCTATTATCTATTATAACCATAGATATCATATAGTTAAAGTATTAGATTGGCAGATCACGTGACCTCCAATGATAACGACGGGACGCGAATGGAGACCAGAATAAGAGGGCAATGAGCCAGTGTTGCCACCAGTTTTAGGAGAAAAACACTATGAAAAAATACCATTTAATTCTAAAATTACAAAAACATACCATAGAAATACTAGCAAAGCGTTTCACTAAAAAGATTCCAAAATGAAGCTAGTATTTTTATGGTATTTTTTCGTAGTATTTTTCTCCTTAATGTGGTGGCAACACTGGCCCATTTGCCCTCTTATTATGGTCTCCATGCGCGTCCCGTCGTTAGCATTGGAGGTCACGTGATCTGCCAATCTAATACTTTAACTATGATATCTATTATTATAACTATTTGAAGTTGGGGTATCTAACTGAAAATGATAATTCCGTCACATACGTCACTTTTCTGCGTGCAATTTCAAAGGTTTCTTTACAACAGCTTAAAGTGGTTTTTCTTTTATATTTAGAGAAAGGGAGGATCATCTTCGACTGAGAATCAAGTACGATGGAAGAATACTGATGTAGTAAAAGAATGGAATTGATTCCATTTCCAATGTTCTCCTTTGAATAGTATGCTTTTAAAGCCTGACCTATGCAGGAGGTGAGATTTAAGTTTGTGATGTGTGAAAAGTTAGATTCATTCCATTTTACAGGGACAATAACTGAGAATGTGTGAACCCACATAGGTACATCCGGTAAGGTTAGGTTAGTTTGAATTATCTTCGCACTAGAGGTACAAGAGGGCTATTGGCGACACACATCTGGTTAAAGTAAAACTTATCCCATTGTTTTCTAACCACAAATACAACTATCTTCAGATTTCAAACGATGTTCAGAGCATCAGTACACTAAAGATTTAATTTTGCGTTTATTTTACCGTATCTATTATAGTAAAATAATAAAACAATAAATTATTTTAGTAAGATTTTTTGATTGTTCCACACATATTTGAGTAAATTTAGACAGAATGTTTTTAATTTATTATGATTATTTGGACATAAGACTTATTTTCCTATGATTATTTTTTTTTCATAAATTCAGTCATGAACTAAATAATATTAATCGACAACAAATTTACATTTTTTAAAAATTACCGTATCTCTAAATTTAAGTTGTAAACGCTGTGAAGTGAATGAAGTTACCCATTTCACTGTGTAACAGCTATCGGTTTGGCTGAGCTAACGTCACACTAGAGCTACAAGAAGGCAATTGGACACATCTCGTAATAATCAATGTACCAGCTAGTTATTAACAAAAATTCATCCACCGAATATTTCTGGTAACAACTCTCAAATAAGCTAACTTATATTAATTAAGCAGCTTCAACTTTCACAAAAGATGTTTTAAACTGGCGTATAAAACACCTAATTCCAATAAATTCTGTAATCATAAAAGTCCAAAATGACGGTAAAAAATGTCTTCAAGTTTTTCACGCTTTTCTTTCTCTTTTTGCGAAAATTGCTTTTGAATGTTCAACGCTAACTTCACCCTCAACGAAGATTAAAGATTAAGCTGGGTGGAGTGCCAAATAAAAGCTAAATAGGGTGGAGAGCCACAAAGGTTAACAGTGACTTACAAGATAACACCATTTATGTAGATTGTACACCACCATTAAAGTTTAAGTCTACTTTGGGCTTGAATGTAGTGGTTTTTGGTGGGTGGCCAGAGGTATAATAATTTTTATATATGGTTGGGGATTTTGAGGTTATGTTTAAAGTTTTGTTAGTTTACATTGATAAAATACCTATTTTTTGTAATATTTTCTTCATAAAGAATTTTGACGATTGAAGTAACAATAAGTATATTTTGGGCTTTTATTTTACTTTGGGGGTAATAAACATACTTTGAGCTTCAAATTGTAAAATTATTGCCACATAATTGAGATTTCGACTTGAAATAACAACTGTGGTTTTACTGGGATTTATAAGAAAAATTACAATGACAGTAAGCTCATTTGAAAACGAATTTTTAGCCTATTTTTTTAATTATAAAGATTTAAAAAACATGAAAACTAGGTATGGACACGCTAACGATGTTCGTCCATCCAAAGGATCTTTTGTAGGTAAAAAAAAACCGATTGATTTTTTTGTTTCCATTTTACACAAATGAGCAAAACTTCTATTTTGGTAGAATTTTATTCAAATTTCAATATTACATTCATGATTATCATCACTGACACTACACGGCCCTTGAAGGGTCTTGTAATCCTTTAAGACTTTTCTTCATTCTACCCTATATGATGACATTTGCTTTTAGCTGGTTATTCCCCAATTCTTTAGATCTTCTTGCATTTTATCAGTTTTATCATTGGTCCATTATTAGATTAGTATTATATTATTATAAATGTTTTATTGAAAGATTACCACTGTTCATCGCATAAAAATATAAAATAAATATAATACGAAAAAACTACATTTATATAAACAGTTAAAATATGAAAAACACACACGATTTTGATGTGTGCATAATGATAAATTACTCATACATTTTATACTGACAATGAAAAATGTGTTTCCGTTTTCATGTTTCAATCCTAATAATTCTTCAAACTCCGTTTTGTCCGAGAGTATATCATTTATAAGAAATACAGGAGGTGAACACAAATGTATTAAAATTAGCCCTAACATGAAATATCATGTTCTGTCAAGCAGTTCTTTTAAGACCGGTCGCGTGCTAATTCTCCATTCAAATTCTTGGGTTACAATTCAAGCCAATAGGTAAAATAGAATCGTTACAGCCTGGAATAAATGCAACAAATCACGTAAGAATTTACTTTAGCTATAGTCCCTTACAAACCCTACATTGTATAAGGTATGTCCTTCAAAGGGAAGGACCATACCGATTGCCATACTTTATATGTCGTGTGGTTAAACCAGGCACGGAAAGTAATATGTTAATATTAATTGACGTCCAGTTTTTATAAGACTTTCAATTATTTTAGAGATCGAGTATGTAAACGTAGAAAGAAAAAAGTTATGGTGATCTTGAATTTTAATAAAATTGTGATGAAACATGTGGTTTAGATAATTTTCATGTTTCCTTATTAGTTTTTAAGGAAATGATTGTAATCCTTTGACTAAACTTTAACGCTGAAATGCTGGCACGCGTTTGATATGTAATAGTTAAAGCTATTACCTTTTTAAATTACAATATTGCGTGTAACAAAACTGCTGATGATTTAGATGATAGCTCCAATCACAAGTTCTGCTAATTGATATAGAATAACTAAAATACATTTTTTTTATAGTAATAGTCAACAAATGTAATCAGTTGTGCGACTTTAATTTACAAAACCAAACTAATTTATCAATCCTGTATTTTCTAAATAAACTTACACTACATAAAGTAATCAAGACCTTCTTCAATGTAAATGAATACAACCAATTTTATTCATTTTTATAAATTAAATTTAGAAAACAAAGCGTCTATTATATCTTATTAAAAACATTTTAATTCATTGATAAATAATTTTGTTTTTTCTTATAAGTAAGAGAAAGTTTTGGGGCCCCCCTAAACTATTGAATACAATGGGGTTTCTTCATACTGCCAGATTTTTTTTCATCTTGCACTGTATTATCATAACACATTTTTGACACTGCAATTTGAATCTCAGATTCCATATTTGCACTCAAATATAATATTAATTGTACAATTCTAACAAACTTTCAACATTATATACTAAATGACTTGCAAAACCAAATTTATCCTTCGTAAATTGCATGTCGTCTTTTCATACTCATGAACCTACATAAACACATTTACTCTAACACCTGAAACTGCTGCTATCAGATCTTTGGGAAAGGTTAATTCTGATATGCTAAAATGATTGATTGTTTTATAAATGGAATATTTTTGTGTGGGTAGCAGTAAAAATTTTTCTGGAGTATTATTCTTCTTTTATGGAACTAATTTTAATTACTTTTTGTTCCGTTATGATTAATTGATTTTGTATTAACGTAGTTTTAATTTATCGAATTTTTAATTAATGTTTTTTTATGTTTGAAATGTTCATCCAAGTTGCAAAGTGGCCCATGGTATAATGCTAGATATCGGTTTTTCTGGGAAAATATATTAAAATAGTCACTTAAATTAAAATTGTTAAGGGTTATGTGAAAATATTGTTTAAAGTGGTTTCAACTTAGGCTCGTAATTTAAGGCAAATGCACAATTAATAAACAATGTATGAATTCTAATTTGAAATGCAGAATAGTTCAATTGGTAGAAAATTATTCAAAACCATTTGGTAAGCTTACCTATGTTATGAAACCAGAGAAATCAAAATGGGCTGTCGAATTTCTTTAAAAAAGGAACTATCCGTGGTCAATTTAGGTGCTAAATGCAAGAATATTATTTGAGTATATGTTTTGTATAATCCTTTAAAATATATTTAAAGAAATAAAGACCTAGGACTTCTAAAATAAATTAAGCATTTATTTGTGTAAAATTAAAACGTTTATTTTATCACATGAAATATTTTAAACAAACACAATTTTTTTCCCAAACCCAGGTGTGTCACTATAAATTCTTCTTATCCCTCTACGAGTGAAATAAACGATGGGTAAAATAGATTCAAAAAATTGTGTCGAACTTTGATCTTCTCGCAACTCTCGCTCTTCTTTTAAATCTCGCAGGGATGGAAATAAATGATACGGAAGAGCAAAGGGATGATGCTGAGGATGCAAAGAAAAAAGAGAGAATGCTTTTTAAAATGCCCCGAGCATGAAAAATGAAGGCTGCGATCCTGTATAGGTTATCACAAAAACGCTATCACTTATTCCTTTTTTTTACTTTCCAAACATCTTTTCAAAACTTATGTTTCTTAGCTCTTTTCATATCTCGAAGAATTTTTCAACTTAGAATACCAAGTTCATGCTTAGAATGCGGAGGAAATTTTCTTTCGCAGCGGAAGTAAGAATTGCGAATGTAGATACTGTTGGGGTATCTAAAGGAGGTGCCTCTTTTGGGGAAAGGATACCTAAAGGTGGAGCTCCAAGGGAAAATGTGCAGATGGTTATCGCCAACTTAAAATTCAACTGATTATAGGGTTGGGGGATCCTAGCGGCATCTCAAACAGGTTGCAAGGTTCGATACAGTTTTTAAGTTGTTTAAAGATACTTTTTGGAATTGGTAAAAGAAAATTTATTGCATTTCGTACATACTTTGCAAGTTTTGTGAATTAGCTTTTTGGAAAAATGTTAAGATATTTTTGTAATGCTAAAAGGATGAGTAAAACAAGGAAATTCTATAATTTTTCTGGATATTCTAATATTATGTGAAAAAAAATCGTATTTTACATTCTGTTTTTATAACCAGATCAGTAAGGAGTATAATACATAAATAGAAAATCAGATGTGGGTATGAATAAACTTTTAATTTTAATTTCATCCTCCATGAGAAAAAGCACTAGAAACATTGTCAAAATTAATATGTTAGACAGATTTTATTGCATAAAGTATTTAAATGGTCAATGAAGCTTTGAAGGATTTTGAAGAAGCAATTTTAAATGTATATTTTTTAACTTTATATTTTGTTTGTGAATTAGAAAAAACAAACAAAAATGAATGGCGCCACTTTCTTTTTAATTATTTCTTATCTACGTGCTGCTTGGAGTGGTATCCGCCGGATTCAATGCACAAATTCTGGGTTCATTCGTTAAACTACTTCCCAGTTGCGTACCACGCGTCGCGGCCCTGATTGCTTTTTGCAATGATGCTGGATTATATTGAATTTTCCAAAAGGATGCAAGTTAAATGGTTTTACTCATATTTCTGAGAAAAATCTTAAAATCCAAAAAAGGCAGTCTAGAATTGAAATAGCCAGGAAAGTTTGTGATATATAAGAGTAACTGCAAGATTTTTTTTACAGTTTAGCAAGTGAATGTCTAGACTCACTAAAAGAATATCGTTATAATTTCACCTGAGCTATTTGAAATCACTTGGTTTAATTGTAGGGAGTCCACTGTATCATTAAGGCCTACCACCTAATAACACCTTCCAGAAACCTTACCCTAAAAAATCTCTGTTTTTTATTTTATCACAACAAAATAGATTTTTGCAAGTCTCCTTTCGGCTTAATTACAAAAGTCATTTTCAAAATATGTACTTATATACGTAGGTCATTATTATAATGATGTTGCACACTTGCGCTCTCGATAATGGTTCGGCTGGAAACTTCATAGTTTTAAAATTATAGCTTGGAAGATGTTATGTTGATTTTTATCATTAAACTCAATGCTATTTGTTTTCTTCAATTCATTGAAAATTTAAGTAACCCAGAAATAGATCTGTCAGATTATATAAAATTATAAAATACTCCTTTTTAAAACGTTTTGTTTTCTCCAAATTCTATGTTAAATGACTTAAAAAAATTGCGTTAAACTTTTCCACGCATTTATTTAAGTTTAATCATAATTTTTAAAAACTTTAATTTATTAGTAAGGACATTGTATAAATATAAAGTTCTTATACATTTATAGTTAGATTACTTTTTTATGAACTAAATTTAATGTTTTATAATTTAAAATTAATTCCAAACTGAACGAGCATTTTTAAAAAGGGATTCATTGTTTTCAAGAAACATTGAATAGTATTTATAATAATTTCGGAAAGAAAAGAATTTCCGTTTTCTCTGTGAATTTTGAAACCTAATTTTACTTATATTTCTGAATGAAACAAATTGTTTACAATTCGCAAACCTCAACATCTAGCCAAATGAAAAAAAAAACACCTTTTATTATTAAAACCTACTCTGGCTTATTAAGTAATATGCCTTTTTCTTAAGGGCATAGTAGGGTTAATTCGTGTGAAATAAGGCACGTGTTTATGATTGTTTTTTGACGAAACGATTAAAATCTATTTATTTTAACCAATAGTACACTAAAGAGTGGCATTCGAAGAATATTGTGTCCAATTTTCACGAAGAAATATTAAAAAATATGGCGATGGCAGCAGTTTTCGTCAAGCGTCTCGGAAAAAAAGATGAATTAATGAGGTGCGCATCATAACTTCAAAACCACGGCACCGATCCTTTTGAAATTTTGCACACTATTTCTGTACATAATTTACGAGGTAACGCTGGAGAGGTTTTTTTCAAATTTGTTTATATTTCTCATTTTATAACAACAAATTAAGCGATTTTTTTCGTTTTTCCTTTAAAGTGTTCCCAAAAATTGAAAAAATTAAATTTCGAAAAAAAACAGCGTTACCTTGGGAAAGTCTTTATCTAACGATATAACTTTGATTTTTTGAAGATCCAGCACGGAGTTATGATTGGCACCGCAATTCAACTTTTTTCCAAAACGCTTGACAAAACTTGCTGCCATCGCCATACTTTTTAATATTTCAGCGTGAAAACTGGACACAATATTCTTCAAATGTCACACTTTAATATACTATTGACTTAAATAGATTTTAACCGTTTCGTAAAGCAAAATCATAAAAATGTGCCTTATTTCACACGAATTAATCCTACCCTACCCTTAAAATAATGTGAAAATAATAATGAAATAAATGTCTTTTGTAAAGTAATGTGAATTTGTTTTTCTCACTTAAATATAATTACGTTCTAAATTTAGAATATACGCAAAATTTACTATTTTTTAGAAATAAGCTAAAATGTTTTTAAATTAAATTATTGGGGTTTCTGATGTCAACGAAGCTTTGATAACTGCAAAAATCTTTTATTTCTTGCAGATGTTTTTTTTCGCCGTATAAGAATAACTTAAAAAACTAATTAATAATTTGAAAAAAATAATAACCACAGAACACTTTCATTAAATACGCCTTTCGTTCGTTTTCTTATGCACCTACCTGAATGAATTAAATATTAGTGACTTTTCCTTGCATAAAATAAGAAACGAGTATTAATAGACGTTAAGTCATTGCATAACTTAAAGGCTCGTTTTCCCTAGATGCGCCCCTTTTCCCTATGGAATATCCCTATATGCAAATTACGAGGTAGGAGAGCTGGCGGCATGCCAAATTCACGCCGCAAACAGATTAACCAAGTTTCAACCACATAGGTTGCTCTGTATAAATTTTATATGAAGCAACCAAGTTAGTATGGAGTTAGTAAAGTTTCGTCATTTGAGGATTTGTTATTTTAAGAAAACCGAAATTAAGAAACCTATAATTTTGTTTGCTAAAATGAGAAAATTTTAACAATAATTATTATTGAGATATTCTTTGAAGTTTAGAATATTTTTTAAAAATAACTTGCTGTTAGTATTTAATGCTTACTTTTATAAGTTATGTAAGTATAGTGAATAACATTCAACTAATCTAAGTAATTAACTTAGCCTCCGGATTAAGTTTAGTTTTAACCAAGGTATCTTCAACCAATCATTTTGATATTCTGGTTATTTTTAAGTGTCCTCTTATGTGTTTTCAGAGAATTTTCATAAAACCTAAATATCCTGTGTACTAAGTTTAGCTAAACTAGCTTCAACTGTTCTAGAGACTCCTAAGTTTCATAAGTTTGTCCCCCACACTGTCAAAAATTTTGTGCTTAGGCTTCACACAAAAAAGATGGTCGCTAGAAGCTGCAACGGCTGTATGCAGAAACGTTTCACCATATTTTTGGAATTCGGTTAAACCATTTTTCAGGTTTTGGTTTCTGAAATCTAAAAAATGTTTAAACCTTAAACCGAAAATATATTGAAAAGTTACACCTTACAGCTACTAGGAACCATATTTTTTTGGGGTGAAACCATACAAGAAATTCTTAACAGTGCACGAATTTGTACATATTACACGCAGTTTCTCTTTCCATTCAATCGGATTATGAGGATCTATGGCTTATCATATTTTGCCTTATTATAGTAAATCAAACATTAAACATTTGAATTGCAATCACCACAGAACAGCTACTGTAGTTACAGTAAATGGTCACTTTTAATTCAGATACTTGACTTTCATCTAACCATCATATGACAAAACTTCCACCTAAAAAGCGATATATCAAAACAAAACCTCAGCTAATCACATAATAATTTAATAACCCAAATAACATCACAATATTCAAATTTAAAACACTTTCGCCTGCCAAGACTTATTTTTATGCAGTGTGGGCCTTCATAGCGTGCGAAAGATAATGGCTAACACTGCATTTGAGGTTGTTTAGGAGCCACTTGGGGGTTTGCGGTTCCCCCTTCCCCTCTAGAAAGAGCGATAGGAGGCCTTTTGACCTTTGCAGCCGATAAATCTTTGTGTAGCTCTATCTAACGCGTACCTGCAATAAATATCGCAAAAACAGGAGCTTTTAACAAGTGCGCTTTTACGAGTTTTTTTTAAGCTACTGAGCTTTGTAGATATTGAGAAATGGTTTTTAATTGTGTGATATTGATAATTATTTGTTTCTAACTTCTTTTTTTTGTGGTTGATATAGGTCGATTTGGTTGATTGGAAAAAGTCGGTTAATTTTATTGATTAGTTTTAGAATGATTCACATACGTTATACGGTGGTGTAATCCCAACATGGATACATTTGATACTCACATTTCCTTAATTATCAAAACAAGGTTTTTGAAAAATAACTAGAGATTTTTTTTTTGATCTTACTGTTAAGTTAGTTCAATGATTTACTAATAAATTTATTTAAAATTAATTTTATTTTAAGATCAAATGTCAAGGGTTTAAGTTAGGTGGAAAATCGGAATGTTCAACCTATTTAATACATTTATTAGGTTTGAATAAAACGTAAACGAGTATTTGTATCCACTACATTTTGCTGTTTCATTCATATGCACTCCTAATTTACGTACTATTGAAATTTAGAATAACAGCAATAAGTAGTCAAAATTCTGTTTTATTTAAAAAGTAGCACTTTATAAAATGAGGTTGAACCTTTTAAATGAATCATAATTTCAAATTGGACTTATTTTCTTAGATTTTTTAAAATGTGCATAATGTGTTTAATATTATTTCGAATTTGCTTTCCAAATTTGTAATAGTATTTTTCTTATTTTTAGAGCAATGATACGATTGACATGTGGTGGAGAAAGGCGTCATATATTATAACATAAAGCAACATTTTAGGGACAGCAACTCTATCAAGTTATGTGATATGTAAGTATTTATTGTTGATAAAAGTTTATGAATAGACAAAAATTGCATTTTTAATTGTCATGATATGTGATGCATTATTTATATTAAGTAATGGAACGACCTTAATTTATTTCTTTTTATAATAGTATGTGTATTTTGATTTAAACTTGTAAACATTTTAAATCTGTTATACTACAAACTACTAGCCTCTCTTATTATAAAAAAATACACAATTTCAGTATAAAAAAAAGAGGATTTACCACAATTAAAACTTGCTAATCTAATTGATTATGGTTAGTTCTTATAATACCGCTCACATCACAAATTGACGCTATTCTTCATTATCTATCACCTTATTCAAACAACAATTATAAGTTCCTCTTCATTACTTAATAATTTCACGGAGACTTCTAAAGGTTACGAAGCCCCATGGCCCATTTAACTTTCAAATAAGCACCTCTTTACCACAAAACGCATGCTCTCGTTTCGAAATATATAACTCATCTTCCATGGTTATCACGTATTATTCATTGTGATTGTGGAAGGACACGGTATAGAGGGCCGCTTGTGCCTAACAATTACACATATTTAGAAAAATAGCGGGCGTACAAAGACCACCTTTAAGTAACACGTTACACCCTGCATTGAAAATCCCCACGCTGGATTTGTTTTTGATATTCAGAATGACACTAGTTTAAGTCTAATTATGTAAAAAGAAAATGAGAAGTTTGATTACTATCGAGTGTTGATATTCTTTGGTTAATCAGCGGTTTATGGAATATATATTGCCAATTTTTCTTGTGGTTTTAGTCCCACAGAATAATTTAATTTTAGTTTTTGGCATTCTTTTTTCGCTGAAATTAGTAAATTTGTTTTGAAAAAAGTAGATTTACCTCTATGATGATGGTACCAGCAAACTAATAACAATATTCACAACTAGGTTGTGGACTTAGATCAAGCAGTTTAAGCTATACAATTTAAATTTCCTCCATATAAACTCGTGTTTTTAAATTTATAGGAATTCGTTTTACCTAATAATGGATAGCCATTTGTCCCTGGGAAAATTCTGGCGTGAAGTGCGGCAATTGTTTTTCGTTTTTGTACTAAATCAAAAAATGTTTTCTTCTGAAATAATGATTTCGATTTTATTTTACACATCGACGTAGTTAACTGTTGTTGTTCTTCGAAATCTAACCCATATCAGTTGACGATTTCAGCAGCTTTCCTCTGTTTTAATGCAACTTTATTGACTGAAATGTTGTAAAAAAGATATTTCCCGCGCAAAATCTCATATAAAACCAAAACTCAGTTCATCTTTGACTGACACCAGTTTTGGTCCCAGGTACCGAAAATTCGCCAAACCCTGGGCTCTCTCATTGGCTGCAACGCTGACAGGTCACGTGGTGTGGCCAGGGCGTTACTCCCCCCCCCCAACCCCCCGGGTTCCTTGTCTAATAACTGGGTGCGCAAAGGACGGCATAAGATAGATGAATAGCCAAGAAGATGAATTACATTTGTTCTGGATAGTTGCAAGGTTCGTTTCTGTAAAGGAATGCTCAGAAGGGAAGATTAATGATTGCGCTCCAGCATAAGTTTACTGATGTAATTCCTGAAAGGCCGTCTTCTTACTTTCTTTCATTTTTCTTTTTTTTTTTTCTTTTTTTTAGAAAGGGGCTCTTTTTGTTCTATCATTAGGCCAAACCAGATTGTCAATGTTGGAGAGAGAAAAAGTTAATTACTACTGCGATTTTATAATTAACTCTCCCGAAACACTGTCTGCGATAAAAATTTGGAGTTAATTATAAAATGCCTTAGAGACATATTCGGTACGTTACACACATAATAAATTTTCGATATCTTAGTTTTGAACAATTTGGAAAAGTGTTTTGGAAGACGAAAACATCATTGGGTACACAAGCTACATAAAAAGCGTGGCCTTGTTTAAAATCAATTAACACTTTTTTTATAAAAAAATAGCGACGAATAATTGCTTAACTCTTTAATTATAAAATTTAAGCAATAAAACTTATCACTCATTGTTATGGTATAAAAAATATTTCCTATTATTTTTTAAAAAAAAGATGATATTATAAATACCTGATAAAAAATCTACTAACTTATACTTTTGTTTTAAAATGAACTCCTAAAGTAAATGGCAGAATAATATTATTAAATTAATAATCTTACTAGTTCAATACCTTTTTAACTACTTTAAGCAGCTATAGTAAACAATACCTCTCCAAAATAACTCTTTAGAGCGAAATTTCAGCCATTTTCTTCGTAAACATTAAAATAAATTGTGTTCTTATTAGAAATTTATTTCTCAATTGTTTTACGAATATTTTTGAAAATTATTTCATAATTAAAACAAAATTTATGATTTTTTACACCATTGTCTAACTATTTTTTTCTTAAATTAATGTTTTCTTAATTATTTTCGAAACCAATGACATTAGTTTTTCGTAGCAGCTTTACAAATTGTTTTTTTTTACATTTGTTTTTTCTTTATAGTTTAACAATTTGATTTCTTTGACATTGACATAGGTTTATCTTGAATATACAAAACACTGTTCCTTCTCTTTGTCAATTTTACACTTGTTGTTTGTAATTATTTTCTAATTTTTTTACGTATTGTTTCACGAACTATTTTGTAAATCTTTAACTACACTTCTAAAAAAATCGTTGTCTAAGCCATTTCTAAATATTTTATGCATTCTTTTCTAAACAAATTCAAATCATCTTTTAATTCCTATAGTAAATCTGTAAACTAACCCATTCTCCAACTTTCACACACAAAAAAAAAACCCTACAAAAAAAGCCGTTTTATTACACTCCAAATTTCAAGCTTCATTTTTCTCCAGCTCCTAACAATAAGCAAACTTTCTTGGAGCGGAATGAAAAATGATTCCCGCATAAAGGCTCCTTATAATTCGCTGCCGTAGGGATACATATTCTTAAGGGTAGGGCCGTCTCTAGTTATGACAGGCCAACCAGGCAACTATTCATCTTTAGAGCCATGCAGCCTTTAGGAGCCAATAGTAAGGCTTGTCATTGTCGCTGCGATTATCTATAAAAATGACAATAATTACTTGCGTGTTCTCGTGTTTTTGTCGGACCTTTTTTTATTGTTTTTTGGATAAATATTCTATAAGTATAGAGTTCCGTATTTTGGAAGTTTTTTTTTTGGCGTGTTTCATGTCATGGCATTTATGTTAAGCAGATACGGCAAGCAGAGTTAAGTCCAGAAGCGCGTAAAAATGATATTAATTATTTTTGGGTTCGGTTGTTTTGAAGAGCAGCTGTTTGGGTTAGTGTCAAAGTTTTGTTTTTTGTAAACCAAAACAACAAACAAGTATTATTTTTGAAAAGGGAATTTTTATTATGCTAATACAATAGAAGAACCCCTCGCTATATCGCTCTTCTCCAAATGGTTTGTAAAATACAATGATACATCAATTTCTAAATTAATTATGTATATATACTGCTAACAGAATAAATTTTACATTTCTATTTAATTTTATAGCTAAACTACATTGATAATAGCATTATTTTGTATAATATACCAGTAATATCCTATAACATAACAACTTTTAAATATTCAAGACTTTGTATCTTATAAACATACTTGTGGTTTATATTTACAATTAAATTTTAATTATTAAAAAATAATTAACTTTTTTTATTTTAGTTAAACAACATTAAACAAACCAATACATAATCAAAATTCACCAAGTTACTATTTTTATTTATTGTAGAATAATGGTTTATTAAGTTTTAAACAATTCATTAAAAAAATGTGTACTTTGTTTAGTTTTTAAATGCTAGCAGAAAAACTTTTTAATGTTTTCTTTTCTTCTAATTACAAGACTCACAACTGAAAACTTGAACTGACAAACTGCTATGGATTCATGTCTCCCCTTCTATAAAAATGTATTAAATGCGAAAATTCATGAAGGCTAACCAATTGGATAAATTTACTTATTAAACATTCATTTCGATGGTGTTTCAGACAATAACCATTTAAAAAAATTCAACTAATGAATATATTTACTATGAATCCTAAATTAGTTATTAATATTTATTACATATTATATAGAGGAAAAAACTAACGAACTTATCTTTAAATTTGATTATTCCATCCAATATAAATTATAATCTCACCTACTTCAAAGAGAACGTATGGATATATGACTTGTGCAGAAAAAGTTTCCTGAAAATAAAGTTCGTTCATTCTCTCTTTTTCAAATTTTTAATATATATTTTTAATTGTTGTAATTGATAATAGTTTAAAAATATGAGTTTCTGAATTTACTACCCATCTTAAATGAACAGAAACATACTTTATAAAATACTCTTCTGCGCTTTACCAAGTTTTACCAAATGCCTCGAAATGAATAAAAGTTTTTATTTAATATATTAAATATTTTTATTGTACTTCTCAGATTTTTATTAAAAACTTAAACCTAAATAATTTTTTTTGCATTGAAGTTAAAGCTTGTACGTCAAACAAAAAATACATTATCAACCCCATGACCTTCAAAACATTTCCAAAGGTCAGACAAGGGGGTTACCTGCACCAGTAGACTGGAAAAGAAAGAAAATGCAGGTAAATGCAAGAGGGGTTAATTTACCCCTCCTTACAAGACACCAGAAAAACAGGTATAGAGAGAAAGGGAGGGGGGATAATAGCTCTAACATGGTAAACAGGGCACGGAACACAGTTACTCATTTTCTGATTGTAGATCGTGTAAAGTGGGTTGGTAGTTCACAGTGTTACTGTAGTAAATAAAAATAGTGTTTCGGGGTTGTGAAATACAGTGTTACAGTTGTAAAATAAAATTAGCCATTATTAAATAGGTTAGGCTTAAAATTTTAACTTTTTAAAGGTCGGGTAATTCCAATTAGTCAAAGTAATTTCAAGAATTACTTTGATAGTAAAAATGTATGCGTAAATAATTTAGGACATTGGAATAACTACACAAAAAAGTTTAATTAACAAAATGAAGGAGTACTTGATTAAAAATAAGTTACTAATTTTAAATAGAACATTATGATGGTCCTAAACATAAAATTTTAGTTAACAAGATTTGTTTTAAGAAAATTGTAAAATAACTGCTTTTGTTGCAGAAGAAGTTAATTTTTACAATCAAGTTTTTTCTCCAATTGAGAAAAAAAGTTTTCGAAGAATTTCCATTAAAATTCTCTAAAAAACTTTCTATAATTGATAAGAATATTTAATACAACCTTAACAATATTTTCGTTGCAATCATTTAAAGAATTTAAGAAAACCCACACAGACAAAGTATATATTTTTATTATTCTTTTATAATACATACGGATATTTATATCGATTTCAAATAACTATTTGTCCATATTTCTTAAAACAAAAATCTGTAAATACTTTCTTACTCGACCCCTGGTTGCAATTTCCTTTCGTTAAAAAGAATCCAAGAACCTCAGTAGGAAAACAAAAAAAAACTTTTTCAAACAGTGTCACGCACATTGGAATCCCAACCAAAACTCCCAACAACTTTACGCAATTAAAGTATGCCACACACACACACACTGAATGGTCAAACCCTATACTTTCCCATTTTATTTTTTAAAGCACCTTTTACTATACTTTCCCCTTTCATTTTTTAAAGATAAGTTTTACTGGATGTGCTAAGGTGATAGATTACTTTCCATTCTTGGAGCGCCACTTCTTCATTCTTCTTTGCTTTGTTCCTTTATATCGCACTGTGCGTGGAAAAATGACGTTTCTCCTTTTGAATTAACCTGGTGAAAGTGTCATTTTTCTACAGAAAGTGTAATAGTTAGAAAACTTTTTCTCCTTAGTATTTCTCCTCTTTTTAGCATGGTCTTTTGTTCGTTTAAGAGATCAATATTCTGGTCATTATAAGATAAAGGACTTTTTTTGCTTGATAACAAAACAGTCTTGTGTACTGTCTTTAAAGATTCTTCATGGTTTAAATAGTGGATGAGGAATTTTTTTTGAATTCAGCATTTTAGACTTCTTATAAAATTCTTATGCATGTTTAAAACAATTTTAGTAAAATATGTTTTTACTTTATTTTGTCAACGAAGCATAAGATATACTTTTTAAATTGTTTCAAAAAAGTGTTTGCAGCACATATTTTCTTTCTTTTTTGTTTCATTGCAAGATTCTTCATGAATTTATAAGAAATTAAATAACGTAATTTTTCACAGAAAGAAATTGCATTAAAACATCTGGATACATTAAATTGTAAAATTAAGTATTTAAATAACCAGAGTATACCTTTTAATTCAACAATACTAAATTAGTATTACTATATATCAAATAAAAATAATTTCTGACGTGTTTTCATTACTTAACAATGTTTCAGAGCAATCATAAAAGAGGAATAAATTATAAAACGAAAAACTTAACAACATTGTATGAAATTCAAATATGATAAAGTTTAGGCAAACTGCTTGGATCTATAAATGATGCACACTTGTTTATCTAATAGGTTACTAAGAAGAATTTAATTAAACTTTAATAGAATAGCCCCCTATCTTTATGAAAATGCATGAATTAATGTAATTAAAATACTATAGAATATTTATGAATTCAATCGTCCAATTTTTATGTGTTACTCATTTAATATTTGTGACCGTAGGCTTGTAAATTTCCTAGTTGATTAAATATTTGTGGACTGGATTTTACATACATATTTATTTATACAATTATACCACTTATTGAACTCTCATACGATACCTTTATCGTCTATTTTTTTTAAAAAAATGTTGGAGAGAAAATATTAGTTTTACTTACGTTTTATCACTTTAGTGTGTGAGAACTTAAGTAGCACAATCAATTTTATGTTAACTCAATGGAATATAAACTCGTGTACGAGATAAGCTCTCTCATTTGACTGTAACTGAATCCTAACCTTTTCCCAAGATTGTAACTAAAGAATCCCAAAGTATTTCGAAACTGATAGACTTGAAACAATTTATTTTCAAAAGGGAATTCTTTAAGCCTATGCAAAGGATTTTAAAATTGGCTCTCCTTCCTTAGAGACCAGCTTCAGGCTATTTGTTAAATCTCTTTATTGTTTGAATAAAATTCAAAAATATATACTTCAATCTATCAAAATGGATTGATTGCAAATTCTTGATTACTTTTTGACCAGACAGTATAAGGTCATCTAAATTTATCAGATTTTGATATATTGAGTAATATGTAATAGTTGGCAGTTTATTGATTAATATCAAATTTTTTTTCTCTTTCTTTGTGGAAACCAGTCGTTATTTTTGTACTAAAGATTTGGATTTAAAATTTAGTAGATACAAAAACATATGACTGCATTATTCTCTAAAAACATACATAAGATTAACGTATCGGGAAATTAACTGAACGTACATTAAAAAAATAAAACAAGCTATAAAAACCTAAGAATGATACACTTAATACTCATAAAACATAAAAAATCTCACGTATAACTCTCCCTATATATGACTATACCATATAACACCAATGAGCAATATGTAATGATTTGATATTTTATTAATTCTTATCACGAAATTTTTTATTTTCTTTTTTGTGGAAACAAGTCATTATTTTTTATTAGCTTTGGATTTAAAATTTTGTTGATGCAAAAACATTTGACATCATAATTCTATGAAAAGCATATACATACAAAACATATTTCATGAAATTAACTGAAAGTTGATTCTTGCCATACTGTATAAAAGGATATGCATAAAACAAATACAACTACCATACGTAAGCATAATGCACTTAATACTTATAAAATATAGAGCTCTTACATATATATATCTATATGTGATTGTTCCATATAATACCAATGATTTATTGCGTGATCACAATATATTAATAACCTACTTGGATTATTTCTGTTTTTTTTTGTTACATAAAATCTTGAAGACCGTTCTATTCTTTCATGGGATTTCAGAAATAGTAAGAGTCGTCATTTGTGGTCGACTGATTCCATTAATATTGATTAGAGGTCATTTCTCTTTAAGTTCCCATTATCTCATCGACTCTTTGAAAATTAAATATTTATCAAAGTCGTGTATCTCTGGAACCTTTTTTTGTGTGTGGAAGGAAAGCAATACGTTTATGTTTAATGAACTCCGCTAAAAGATTACATAGTGGAAGAATAATTAAAACATGAGGAATGAAGAGAAACTAGATTGGCAATCATGAATATTTTAATCAGGCTAATATTAGAAAATCTGTCTCTGAAAACCTTTTGGAAGTAGAAAGAGGTTTTATTTTTAGAAACTTGAAAACAACAAAATTGTAATCTTTTAAATGCAATCTTTTGATCATAATTTTGAACTAATTTCTCACTGTAGTTTTACGTTCACTAATATGACTTGTAAATTCCAATACAATATAATAAGGTGACATAATAAGAAAATATACACATACTTGTAGATGTAAATAAATTCTTAAGTCGAAATGAATTTTAATACAAAATATATAAACTATCTTAAAATAGTTGTAAATTAAAATGCAGTTACAATTTGAATTATACGGAAGCCAAATACATGTACATAAATGTATTGATCAAATTTAATTTTAATAATAAAACCTTCAAATTTAATGTCAAAGCGTATTTAGGAAAATAATCTATTGATTAAAAGCATTTGTTTAACAATATCTTAAATACTTATATGGTGATTTAAAAGTTAAAAGGGGTAGAATAACATTCTTTTAAGTAAATGGAATCAAAATCTGAAAAAAATAACATTAAACATATGATTTTATGACAGACAAATGGAAGTTTACTTATTGTTGCTCTTATTGTTTTACTTGACTTCTTTCACATCTCTGAGATCTTTGAGATGAAAAAATATTTAAGTGATGTAATAAAGTTATAAAACGAAGAAAACCATATAAATGACATTATAGGATGACATTACATTAATATTTTGTATTGTTATATTTGTTTAAATAATAAAAACTGCCTAATTAATAATATTAACTTTTGTTTTTTATAAATTTGTTTACAATTTGTAAGCCTTAATCATTGAGATTTCTTTTTTAAAATGGAAATTATTCAAAAGCCATCTATGAATTAATATATAATTGAATTTTTTTTTAACATTACGAAATAATAATCGATATCATTGGTAATTTATCGGCAAAATAGTATTATTGAATTGCATACTCACGACAAAACAGTATTATTGAATTACAAAATATATTAATTGAATTTTGTAGAAGATTAAACTCATCTTCATTCAATTAAAAGTAATAATATACAGTAGTAGAATATTTGTAATGGCTCTTATTAATTGAATTTTATAGAAGATTAAACTCATCTTCATTCAATTAAAAGTAATAATATACAGTAGTAGAATATTTGTAATGGCTCTTATTAATTGAATTTTATAGAAGATTAAACTCATCTTCATTTAATTAAAAGTAATAATATACAGTAGTAGAATGACTTTTAGATTGAGATCTTTTATAATGCACTTAAATAAAGTCTAAAGAGAAAATAATTTAAACTCTGAAAAGTAATTTTGAATCTTTATTATAGTTTTAATCATTTGTACGCGGTATATTTTAATTATAGTTATGCTGTGAATTCAATAAATGCATACAATTAAATTATTACAATAATTTTATTAAACCATGTACTTTTTACATAGTTTACTATCAAATTTTAAAATTAGCTTTAAGAAATATGGCAAAGAGAATCGAGTTGACACTAGAAAGATCTTTTTAAGTACTTTGATGATTATAATTACAATAAAATATACCATACAAAACATAAATTATTTGGAAGTCAATAACTGCATAATAAATTTAAGTTGTTATTAATCTAGCACAAACAGAATTAAAATCAGCATAAATATAAATAAGAATTTTATACGTTTTCTAAAGTAAGCGAATTGATGTATAAAATCGCTGAAAATAAAAAAACATATTTCAATTAAAGCATACAGATAATAAAATATTATTACAGTATATAGTCAAATTTTCTGTGAGTGTTCCAATACTTATATAGTGTAAAACAAATGCAATATGCGTTTACTAACTTGATTATAAGTATAGATTTTTCATTAAACTTATTACACAACGTTAATTAGCATTGAACAATTATTAAACTTGTTACACAACGTTAATTAGCATTGAACAATTATTAAACTTGTTACACAACGTTAATTATACAATTGTTTGAGCGTTCCAATACCTATATTATATTGTACAACAATTGCAATATGCATTTCCAAACTTATTTATATGCATATATTTTTCATTAAACTTATTACACAACATTAATTAGCGTTAAAAAAATTATTCAACTTATTACACAACGTTAATTAGCATTAAAAAAAATTCTGATGCGATTTTAACAAAAAAATATTAATAATAATATAATGGTATTTTCAATAAGATTAATGGTTACTTGAGGGAGTTGCGTGACCTTGAACTTACTCACCTAGTTGCATGCTGTGAGTCTCCAATTTGGCTAGTACCCCACTGATTGTATTGTATGAGCTGTTATGCAAGCTTCAGGGGTGTAGTCGTAAATCAAGTTACGTAGGAACACTACGAAGTTCAGAAACACTTACAACGATGGGGTCAATTTGGTTCAGTGGTTAAAGAAGATTTGAAATTAGAAAGTTTAAGACGGTTTTCAAGTTTCATAGTTTTTATTGCTTATAAAAATCTTCAGGTTAAAGTGGTTAAGTGTTTTGTTAACTGTGTGTTGATAAGTCACTGCAAAGAGGTATATAATAGGGGCAATACACAAAATATAATGTTTGTTAAAATTTGTTGGACAGGTAATATAAATATAATTTAGGTTCTTAGGTACCTTCAAGTGAGACTATTGAAAGTGCAATTGGTTAAAATAAAGTTTTGCTTTTAATTCTGAATATACTGATAAAAAGCCCAATAATGCAAAAAATATAAATGATTTATTTAAATTTAAAATTAACTATCACAGTTGCTTGAATGAAATAATAAAAAGTTATCTCACCAAAGAAACATATAT